>VZQC01010664.1:2325327-2455299 GCA_009823505.1 Rhizomys pruinosus | reverse complement strand
CAGAGCAGAGGGAAACGCGACCCTGCTCACCCGAGCGCGGTCCCTCTGGGCGGGGGACCCCGTAGACGGGTTCACAGCGAGACCCTCTCCCAGCTGCCCCCCACCAGACCCCGCCTAGAGCTGAGGAGCTGTGTACCTGGCCTGGCGCGTTATGGCGTCTCCCCTCGTGAAAAATAATTTTCAAAAAGACATGACTAATACGAGCAACTGGAACAAGGATCCAGTTTTCAAAGCTTGCATTATGTAGATTATGCTAATGCCCTGAGCGTCTTAGACATTATACATAGATCCATTCATCTATGTGCTTGATTCCTTCCTAAGTATATCTTGACCTCAGAATGGCAATCCTAGTTTACTGGTACAAAAGTTCATAACCTGGCAAAATATAGTATACATGTATGGAGTGGTTGGCTATACTAAGCTTTGTTTTTCCAGGTCAGAGAGATCTACAAAAGTTCTCAAGAAAGTTAAGCATTGTGATGCATACTAAGAATTAGAATGGTGGAGATAGAACTACCAGTTTGAGGCCAGCCTGGCCTACATAGATCATGTCCAGTTCCAGGCCAGTTTGATTTGCCTAGGAAGACCTTGTCTACCAAAAAAATGTCAAATTATTACATAAGTTTTTTTCATATTTTGTATATTTTATTGAATTTTTTTGTATTTCATACAAAACATATTAATCATCTTTATAACCCTCTCCAATCTGCAGCCACCCATAGACCCATTGGCTAATACATTCTGTCTTTTAGGCTAATGCCCAAGTCAAGTTAGAATACCTAGATGTCCCTCAGTGCACGTTCGTCCACTGGGGTCTAGTCAGCCTATCCAAAGTCACTCCCTTAAAGAAGATCAGCTTTCCTTCACCCAGCAATTATCGTCTGTCAATAATTTGCCTAAGATTGGGGACTGCTGCCCATTTCCTCAGTTCTGTGCTGGGTTTTTGTTAGCTTGCATTTGCGTGGGTCTTAAAGTGATGGTATAATTACCTTTTTTATTGGAAAAAGATCATAGTGAGTTCTAAAATGAGAATGGAACTGACCCAAAGAACAAGATTTGGAGACTGTACCTGTATCTATGTTTAATTTGTAAGTATATAGAATATATGTAAGTATAGATTTTCAGAATAAAAAATATATTATAATTATTTAATGCAATGCCTATAATTTTATGGAGAAAATATAATTACTGCCATGATTAAATTATAATACAATCTTCCCATTTGAAATGAAACAATTGCTCAGTGACAAGGCAGTTACAGATGGCAGTCATATGCTTACAGTTGCAAATCCCAAACTTTTCAGGACAGTAACCTAGATTTAGATGGATGTCCAGGCATTGCACTGATTTGGATCCTCAGAAATAGGTGGTATTGGCCAAGGTTAGAAGGATGTGACAAAGAAAAAAATAATTTTGCTACAATAAGTACAATTGGTCAGTCATGGTCCTGGTTTATGTTGTGTTCATATCTTTCTAATTGCTTAATAATTTGTCTTCAACATACATTTGTATTAATATTTTGTGTATTTCATACATCATTTTCAGTCCAATTTGGATATATTCCACTCTCCCTTTGTCCCTCCCCACCCCAGTTCATCCACTCTGCCATAAATGTTTTGCATCTTTCTCTAAGTCTTTCCAATGATTTTTTTCTGCAGACGCTTGTTGTTTTGGGCAGAATTTAACTGTATCAGTCAGTTCTTTGATCCAGTCCTTATGTTGTTGTTGTCCCCTCCATTTTGTATTGCTCCAAATTATGCTTAAACATCACATATATATCAAAATTATGACCTCTGAGAATAAACTGTATGTTAATTCTAAAATATGTATTGGCATTAACATTTTTTCCTTTTAATTATATATTACTCTAAAATATGAATCAATATCTTCCACACATATATGGTAATTACAATGTCTGAAAATGAGTGGTAGGACAATTCTAGAGCCCTTTAAGAGAGTCACATTGTAGGGGGTGGAGAGATGGGTCAGCAGTTAAGAGCACCGACTACTCTTGCAGAGGTCCCAGGTTTGATTCCCAGCAACCACATGGTGGCTAAGAACAGTCTTTAACTCCAGTTTCAGGGGAATCTGATGCCCTCTTCTGAGCTCCGTGGCTTTGCATGACACAAGTGCACCAACCTACATGCAGACAGTACACTCATACACATAAAAAATAATAAATAAAAATAAATAAATAAAATAAAATAAAAAGAAAGTCACATTGTAACAGGACAGTTGCTTTCAGACAAAAAGAAGTATAAAAATAATATTGATGAGCTTGCCTTTCAACTGGGGATTTGGTGTTAGCATCCACAAATGAGGGAAACCATTTGGCTTTTTTATTTTTTCGTGGACTGTGTTACTTCACTTAGCATAAGTGCTTCAAGTTCCATCCATTTGCCTGCAAAGTTTATGATGTCATCTTTCTTTACCACTGCATAGAACTCAATTATGCATATGAACCACATTTTTGTTATCTACTCATCAGTTGAGGGGCATTTGGGTTGGTTCCAGCTTTTCACTATTGTGAAGAGAGCTGCAAGAAACATAGCTGTGTATATATCTTTGTGGTAGGATGAGTCTTGTGGGTATATACCCAGGAGTGGTATGAGGTGGTAGGCTATCATGAATCTTTTAAGTATTCTCCACACTACTTTCCATAGTGGTTGTATGAGCTCACATTCCCACCAGCGGTGGATGTGTGCTCATTTGGTGCCATTTGTTTTCCTAATCTTGAACACCCTTCCTCGGATAAGGTGAAATCTTAAACTGGTTTTAATTTGTATCTCCTTAATTATTAATGATGTTAAACACTTTTTAAGTTGTTTCTCAGCAATCTTTACTTCCTCACTGGTGAAATCTTTGTTCAGCTCTTTACTCCATCTTTTGAGTGAGTCATTTGTTTTCTTACTTCTTTGTTTTTTTGAGTAGTCTATATATTCTGGGTGTTAATGCTCTGTCAGATGTATCACTGGTGAAGGTTTCCTCCCACTCTGTGGGTTTTCATTTCACTTCCTTGATTATTATTATTATTATTATTATTATTATTATTTTTGCTGTATAAAAGCTTTGGGGTTTGATGAGGTCCCATTTCTCAACTGTTGACCTTATTTCCTGCACACGTGCTGTGTGATTTAGAAAACCTTTTCCTGAGCCAGGTGTGGTGGCACACACCTTTAATCCTATCACTTGGGAGGCAGAGGCAGGAGGACCTTTCTAAGTTCAAGGCCAGCCTGGTCTACAGAGTGAGTTTCGGGACAGCTGGGGGCACAGTACAGTATGTGATCGATTTTGGAGAATGTTCTGTGGGGCAGTGAGTAGAAAGTATATTCTCTGGTGTTTGGGTGGAATATTTTGTAGATAACTGTGAGATCCATTTGGTGTGTTGTATTGTTCAGTTCTGATGTCTCTCTATGTATTTTTGTCCAGTTGATCTATCCAAAGGTCTCAGCGGGGTACTGAATTCCCCCACTATTAGTGTGCTGAGATTAATCTATGTCTTGATGTCCTGAAAATTGTGTTTATAAAGTTCAGTGCACCAGACTTTGGTGTATAAACCTTTAAGATTGTGAATTCTTCCTGGTTAATTGTTCCTTAGATAATAACGTAATGGTCCTCTTTGTCTCTTCTGATTAATTTTACTCTGAGGTCTATTTTGTCTGATATTAGAATAGAACTTCCTGCTTGCTTTTTGGTAACATTTGCTTGGAATATTTTTTCATCCTTTCACTCTAAGGTAGTGCCTGTCCTTTAGGGTAAGATGGGTTTCTTGTAGACAGTAAATGGATGGATTCTGTTTCCTAATCCATTCTTCCAGTGTATGTCTTTTGATTGGGAAGTTTAGACCATTAAAATTTAAAGCTATTATTAACATATGTGTGTTGCTTCATTTCAAATAATTTTTTTATTTTCTTGGCCTAGTTTTGTATTTACTTTGTTATGCTTTCGTTAATTTCTCTTTTTAGTTTATTGGGGATAGTTGCTTCTTTCCTCTGTTCTTTGGATTGCTTCAAGGCTTTTCTGAAGTGTTGGTTTCTTACGCATGTATTCTTTCATCTTGTTCATGTCATGAAAGATTCTTCTTTCTCCTTTAACTATGATTGACATTTTTGCTCGGTATAGTAGTCTGGGTTGGCATCTAAAGTCGTTTAGTACTGGGAATACTTTGGTGCACATTCTTCTAACTTTCATAGTTTGAGCTGAGAAGTTAGGTGTGATTCTGATGGGTTTCCCCTTATATGTAACTTGTTTTTTTTCTCTTGTGGCTTTCAGTATTTTGTCTTTGTTTTGAGCATCTAGTGTTTTAACAATTATATGGCATGGGGAATTTCTTTTCTGGTTTTGTCTGTTTGGTGTTCTATGTGCTTCTTGTATTTGTATGGGTTTATCTTTTTCAGTTTGGGGAAATTTTCTTCTATTATCCTGTTGAGGATCTGGTCAATAGTGGTGTCTTGGGATTCTTCTCCTTCCTCTATCCCTGTGATGTGGAGGTTGGTTTTTTTCATAGTGTTCAACATTTCCTGGTTGTTCCACTCTTGTGGGTTTTTTTTTTTTAATTTTATTTGAGCATTCTAGTTTGACCAGGTTATCCTCCAGATCTGATATTCTTTTTTCTGCTTTATCTATTATGCTTCTGAGGCTTTTCCCCATCCTTTCCTGTTGATTGGATGAATGTTCAATTTCCTTTTTCATTCCATCCTGTGATTTCTTCAATGTTTCCATTTCCTTTTGTAGCTTGTAGCTCCTTGCTTCGGTGTTCTTTTTCTTTTTTCATTTCAGCCTGAAATCTTTTCAGTGTTTCCACTTTATTCTGAGTTTGTCATTCTCTCCCTCTCTTTCCAGAGTTTATCATTCTTCCCTTTAGTTCATTCCTGAGTCTTTCATTGTCTCCCATTAGTTCTCTTATTTGTTCTTCATATTCTTTGATTTCTTTGAATATGTCTATAGTTGTTCTAAGGTCAGTGTCTTGGTTTCCTTCCAGGAAGATCTCATTGTGGGGATCTTCTATAGGGCTGGTAGAGTTCAGCTTGGATTTATTATGAGCTTTTCCTATGTTGTTTCATCCTTGTGTCTTTTGCATGTGGATGTGGATTTTTTTGTGTTTTTTTGTTTTTGTTTTTGTTTTTTGTTTTTTGTTTGGATTCTGGTGTCAATCTCAAATATTAATTTGGAAAACTAGTTTGTCACCCATTCTGCTTCCTACTGGTTTCTTCCTCAAAATTGGCTGCGCAACCTGGAATCACCAACTGCACCTGCTGGATTGTCCCCACCTCAGCACCAGCAGCTTATTGTCTCCACCAAGAGCATGTAACGTTCAGGGGCAGGGGCGTTTACTCCTTTAGCCTGTGTGCTGGAACCCTGATCTATCTGACCTGGCTATCGAGCTTGTTAGCCAACTCTCTATCTCCATGCTTGCTACTTTTCTCACTGGTACCCAAGTTGGGAGGTCTCTGGGCATCTCCAAGCCCCTGGCAAGGCAGCAAGACTGTCTGCCTCAACTGACAAGGGCACTGAGCTTGCTGGCTGCCTCTTCAGCATCCATTTTTAAAGAGTACCAGCAACTAGATTCTAACTATCCTACTTTCAATTGCTATCATATGGAAATTATCCGGTGTAATAGCTTCTGAGCATACTAACATACTATTCCAGAAATAACAGTTCAGAAATAGTGTACTACAGTCATCAGTTTATCATATATACTTGAAGAAAGAGAGGGAGAAACAGATACAGACAGGTTATGAGTTAAAGAGAAAAATTAAAAATGAACTCTGGGTTACACAGAGGCCAAATGCCCTGCATCTCTGTTAGCATTCCTTCTGTTCATGGTGTCATTCTGAGAATGAACAAATGGTCCCAGAAAAGACAGTAGGGACTGTCACATTCATTGATCTGTAGGAGAGATTCAGAAGCAAATCACCTGCCAGCTAGTCTGTTAAGCAGTCATTTGTATTAATTACTTTTTGTGAACAGAGCATATCTCAAATCATAAAGAGACCATTATAGATATATTTTAGTCTACAGAGGCTTTATCAATATCTCATCTTTCTATTTTGTTTACATACAATGCCTATATTTTACTTCCATTAGACTTAGTCATCTCATATTTAGCATATCATATAGGCTATTAATTCTGTAATATTTATATTTTCTGTAGCTTATAGATTGTGCCTATCTATCCCATGATATGTGTGCATTCATTACATGCATTTAATATGCCTTTGAGTTTTGCTTATATTTATAATTAATCTATTTATCATTGTGGAAATCATGTTTTATAGTTAAATTCATATTAGTTATTTTCTATAACAGAATTAAATATATTTAAATGATAAGGTAAATTTTTGAAAAATTTATAGTAATACTATTAGGCATGAATTTTAAGCAAAGTTTACTTTATAAGATTTTTTTTAATTTCTTAGTTCTTATTTTTTATTTATTGATGTTGTGTGTATTTTATACATCATTTTTCAATTCAGTTCAGGCATATTCCCCCTTCCCTTCCCCCCACCCCTCCCCAACCCAACCCATCCCAGATCGTGCTTTCTGCCATAACTGTCTTTCATCTTTCTCTCAATCTTTTTTTATGCTTAGGAATTCACATTTTCCTCCATTAATTTTATATTACTCTAAAATATGGATACATACTCTCCACCCATGTACAGTAATTACAGAGTCTAAAAATAAGTGGTGGGTGGATTCTAGAGCCCTTTAAGAGATTCATATTATAACAACATAGTTGCTTTCAGATAAACAGAAATATAACAATAATGTTATTCAGCTTGCCTTTCATCTGGGGGATTTGGTGTTAGCATCCACAAATGAGGGAAACCATTCTCAATTTGTCTTTCTGGAATGGTGTTACTTTACTCAGCATAATGGCTTTGAGTTCCATCCATTTACTTGCAAAGTTCATAATATCATCGTTCTTTACTGCTGAAGAGTACTCCATTGTGTAGATGTACCACATCTTTGTCATCCACTCATTGAGGGGCATCTGGGTTGGTTCCAGCTCTTCGCTATTGTGAAGAGAGCTGCAATAAACATGGATGTGTGTAGGTGGGAAAAAACAAAAACAAAACAAAGCAAAACAACAACAACAAAAATGGATGTGGGACTGGAGAGATAGCCTAGTGGTTAAGAGCACCGACGCTCTTGCAGAGGACCCGGGTTCGATCCCCAGCACCCACATGGCGGCTGAGAACCGTCTGTAACTCCAATTCCAGGAGAACTCCAGTTCCAGGGGAATCCGAGACCCTCCTCTGACCTCCACGGCATTGCATGACACAGGTGCACAGACCTGCATGCAGACAGTACATTCATACACATACAAAGAGAAATAATAAAAAAAAATTCAAAAATGGACGTGCATGTATCTTTGTGGTAGGATGAGTCTTTGGGGTATATACCCAGGAGTGGTATGACNACTCACAAAGATCTGCCTGCCTCTGCCTCCCGAGTGCTAGGATTAAAGGCGTGCACCACCATGCCCGGCCTTTACTCCATTTTTGAGTAGTCATTTGTCTTCTTGCTTTGTTTTTTGAGTAGTTTGTATATTCTTGATGTTAATGCTCTGTCAGATGTGTCACTGGTAAAGATTTCTTCCCACTCTGTGGGTTTTTTCTTCACCTCCTTGATTGTTTCTTTCACTGTACTGAGGCTTTAGAGTTTATCAACTGTTGACCTTACTTCCTATGTGGCTGTTGTCTGATTTAGAAATGCTTTTCCTACACCTTGTAGGAAAAGGTCTTGTGGAATGTTGCCAACTTTTTCTTTTATCACTTTGAGGGTTTCAGGCTTCACATTGAGATCTTTGATCCACTTGGAGTTTATATTTGTACAGGGTGAGAGGCAGGGGTTTAATTTTGTTCTTCTACAGATGATGATCCAATTTTGCCAGCACCATTTGCTGAAGATCCTGTCTTTCCTCCATTGAGGATTTTTTGCCCCTTTGTCAAATATGAGGTGGATGAAATTGTATGAGCTCGAGTTTGCATCTTCAATTTGTTCCATTGGTCAACTGGTCTGTTTTTGTGCCAGTACCAGGCTCTTTATGACTATGACCCTGCAATATAGTTCAAAGTCTGGTAGAGCAACCCCCCCTGCATTGCATTTTTCACTCAGGGTTGCTTTAGCTATTTGGGGTCTTTTGTTTTTCCATATGAATTTAATGATTTTCCACTTCCTTCTGGAGCCTGTCTTTCTCATCTTGTAGGTCCTTGGTTCGTTGGTCATTTTCTTTTGCCCTTTCAGCCTGGGATCTTTTCAGCATTTCCACTTCCTTCTGGAGTTTGTCATTTTCTCCCTTTAGTTCTTTCCAATGTTTGTCATTATCTCCCTCTAGGTCCTTCTTGAGTTTTTCAATCTCTCCCCTTAGTTCTTTCCAATGATTGTCATTATCACCCTCTTGGTACTTCTTGAGTTTTTCATTCTCTTCCTTTAGTTCACTAATTTCTTTGAGTATGTCCACAATTGTTTTTCTAAAGTCCATATCTTGTTTTCCTTCCAGGGAGATCTTGTTTTAGGAGTCTTCTGTAGGGTTGGCAGAGTTCGGTGTGGATTTATTATGAGCTTTTCCCAATGGTGTGTGTGTGTGTGTGTGTGTGTGTGTGTCTTTGGCAAGTGGATTTGTTTGTTTATTTGTTTCTTTGGGTTCCGGTGCCTCAACGTTGGCTGCTTAAGATCCTCTGCACCACCAATTCCCTAGTCTGGTCTTTTTCAGGTTGGTGTTCTGCAGGACGTGGGTGAAGTCCACTTGCACAGCGGGATGAATGTTGGTCTTGTGCTGTGTAGTGTGCGGCTAACTCCACCCATGTCTCATGCTGGGACTGGAAGATTGGAAGATCCCGGGTGATACCAGATGTATTAGTCAGGGTTCTCTAAAGAAACAGAATCAGTAAAATGAATATATAGCTATATACAAATTTATTGATTTGAACACGTGACAGAGCTCAATGAGTCCAACAATAGCCTCTCTGCATTGGAGAAGCTGAGAATCCAGGGAACTGCTCAGTCTTCAAGGCTGGATGTCTCAGTAGTCCCAATCTGGTGCTGAAGGCCCAATGGATTCCAGGAGATCTGCCAGTCTCAGTACACGCTGGGATCCGAAGGGTTGATCACAGCAGCAAGACAAACTCATCAGTGAGAGAGAGGCAAGCCACAGGAAAAAAGGGAGCAACTCGCTCTGCCATGGCCCTTTATACTTCCTGCTGGCAGAAGGTAACACCTACATTGAGGTGGGCCATCTGGCTTTAGGTAGTCCAATCCAAAGATCCTTTTTCTCTTATTTGTTTATCCATAGTTCAGTCAAGTTGACACCCAGGATTAACCATCACAAGTCTACCCTTGTCAACTTAACACCCAATAAATAGCCTCTCCTTATGTTATGCTTAAATGCTCAATGCAAACAATGGATGAGGTCACTAATTCCACCTAACATGTTAAGTGTCCCATGTCAATCGCAAAGCATTTATATCTTAGAAGTAGGTGGTAATGTCCTTGAGGACACTTAGTCCTTCAGTATCTAATAACCAAAATATTACAACACTTAACACGTATTCAGCTGCACATTCAAAAGGGAACAACACAAGAATCTGGCTTAATATATATGTATATATACATATATATTACTATATACATATACACACATATATATTCTATTATATATATATATATATATATATATATATATAATGAAAAGCACATTCTTAACCAAATGGGCAACAAGTTAATATCTATTAAAATCCAGGTTTCTGCAACTGGTCCCGTGGCCTCAGCTGATATTTATGACTACCTTCTTCTACTACCCATTCTGTATTTCCTCCACCATAAGCAAGCACCTCTGCAGGTCTTGGCTCTTTCCCTGGAGGAGTGACCCATACCTTCATCCCTGAAGGGTCTGGGCCATTTGTTATCCTGTCTGGTTTGGGTTGTTGGAGTTTCCCATTACCTTAATCATAGGATATGTTAGCACTAGAAGGCACCCTACAGCATCTCCTGCCTGCTAGACGTAATCTTCCTTTCCCGCTCTGTGGAGAAAAAGTCCAATTTCCCCCTGGCAGTCTGGGTCAATCACTCCTCCTACTACTGTTATTCCTTCCTTACCCTGTTGGCTTAAGGGCAGTAGAAGCCCAAAGTGGCCAGGGGGAAGTCTTAGCTTCCAGTTCAATAGAACGTTTCCTATATCTCCTGGCAAAAGCACTTCCCCCTTTGGAGCCAAAAGTTCTAGACCAGCAGAATGTAAGGTAGTGGGTACAGGAAGCAAAAATTTTCCTACTGGATCACTAGGGGTGATAGTGAGTGGAATCACCCCCACTTCTAACCCCTTGGTTCCTGGACCCATGAATTCTGGATATAGGAGAAACAGTACCATAGAGTGGGCGCTGATTCAAAGCATATACTGCCTGCTGGAGAACCTTGCCACAGCCTTCCAGGGCATTGCTACCTAATTGGCACTGTAACTGTGTCTTCAAGAGGCCATTCCATCATTCTATCAATCCAGATGCTTCTGGGTGGTGGGGAACATAGTAAGACCAGTGGATAACATGACCATTGGCCCTCTGTCGCACTTCTTTGGCTGTGAAGTGAGTTCCTTGGTCAGAAGCAGTGCTGTGAGGAATACTGTGATTGTGGATAAGGTATTATGTAAGTCCCTGGATGGTAGTTTTGGCAGAAGCATTACGGGCAGGAAAGGCAAATCCATAACCAGAATAAGTATCTATTCCCTAAGGACAAAGTGCTGTCCCCTTCATGATGGAAGTTGTCTAATGTAGTCAACCTGCCACCAGGTTGCTGGCTGGTCACCCTGGGGAATAGTACCATATCTGGGGCTCAATGTTAGTCTCTGCTGTTGGAAAATCTGGCACTCAGCAGCAGCTGTAGCCAGATCAGCCTTGGTGAGTGGAAGTCCATGCTGTCGAGCCTATGTGTAACCTCCATGTCTACCACCATGACCACTTTGTTCATGGGCCTATTGAGCAACAACAGGGACAGTTGGAGAAAGAGGCTGACTATCCACAGAATGAGTCATCCAATCTACGTGATTAATAAATTCATCCTCTGCTGAGCTCACCTTTTGATGAGCATTTACATGAGACACAAGTATCTTCACATCCTTTGGCCATTCAGAGAGCTCTATCCACATACTTCTTCCCCAAATATCTTTCTCACCAATTTTCCAGTCATGCTCCTTCCAAGTCCCTGACCATCCAGCCAAACCATTGGCTACTGCCCATGAATCAGTATATAATCTAACCTCTGGTCATTTCTCCTTCCAGTCAAAATACACAACCATGCGCACTGTCCAAAGTTCTGCCCACTGTGAAGACTTTCCTTCACCAGTGTCCTTTAAGGTTGTTTCAGAAATTGGCTGTAATGCTGCAGCTTTCCACCTCTGGGTGGTTCCTGCATAGTGTGCAGAACCATCAGTAAACAAGGCCCTAGTCTGTCTTCCTCAGTCAACTGATCATAGGGCAAACCCCATGAAGCCATAGGTGCATGCTTAAATACAGGAGGCATTTTAACAGGAGTGGGAACCATAGGCATTTGGGCAACTTCTTCATGTAACTTGCTTGTGCCCTCAGGGACTGCCTGGGCCCTGTCACGCATGTACTGCTTCCATTTGATAATGGACTGTTGCTGTGCATGTGCTACTTTACGGTCTGGTGGGTCAGATAACACCCAGCTCATGATGGGCAACTCAGGTCGAATAGTGATTTGGTGGCCCATTGTCAAACGTTCAGTTTCCATTAAGGCCCAAAAGCATGCTAAGAGCTGTCTCTCAAAATGAGAATAGTTGTCTGCAGATGAAGGTAGAGACTTACTCCAAAATCCCAAGGGCCTCCACTGTGATTCCCCTATGGGAGCCTGCCACAGACTCCAGACTGCATCTCTATCTGCCAATGATACCTCAAGCACCATTGGGTCTGCTGGATCATATTGCCCAATGGCAGAGCAGCCTGCATTGCAGCCTGGACCTGTTGAAGATACTTTTTCTGTTAAAGCCCCACTCAAAGTTTGCTACCTTCCAAGTCACCTGATATATGGGTCATAGTAACACACCCAGATGAGGAATATGCTGCCTCCAGAATCCAAAAAGGCCCACTAAATGTTGTGCTTCTTTCTTGGTGGAGGGAGGGTCCAGGTGCAACAACTTATACCTTACCTTAGAAGGAATGTCTCTGCATGCTACACACCACAGAATTCCTTGAAAATTCACTGAGATAGATGGCCCTTGAATTTTAGTTGGATTTATTTCCCATCCTCTCATGAACATATGTTTTACCAACAAGTCCAGACTGGCTGCTACCTCATGTTCACTGGCTCCAGTCAGCATAACATCATCAATATAGTGGACCAGTGTGATATTTTGTGGAAGAGTCAGGTGATCAAGATCCCTTCTAACTAAGTTACGGCACAAGGCTGGAGAGTTAACATACCCTTGAGGTAAGTCAGTAAAGGTACACTGTTGGCCTTGCCAGCTGAAAGCAAATTGTTTCTGGTGGGCCTTATGAACCAGTATTGAGAAGAAAGCATTGGCCAGATCAATAGCTGCATACTAGGTACCAGGAGACATATTAATCTGCTCAAGTAAGGTCACCACATCTGGTACAGCAGCTGCAATTTGTGTCACTACTTAGTTGAGTTTTTGATAGCCAACTGTCATTCTCCATGATCCATCTGTCTTTTGCACAGGCCAAACTGGAGAGTTAAATGGAGATGTGGTAGGAATCACCACCCTTGCATCTTTCAAATCCTTGATGCACTAATTTCTGCAATCCCTACACGGATACGATACTGGTTTTGGTTCAGTATTTTCCCTGGTAGAGGCAACACCAATGGTTTCCATTTGACCTCCCAATGTGGGGATTCTGCCAATTTCTAAGTATATCTAGCCCAATTATACATTTTGGGACTGGGAAAATAACCACAGGATGAGTTCTGGGACCCACTGGGCCCACTGTGAGTTGGACTTCAGCCAAAACTCCATTTATCACCTGACCTCCATAGGCCCCTACTTTAACCAGAGGGCCACAATGCTTCTTAGGGCCTCCTGGGGTCAGTGTCAACTCAGAACCAGTATCCAATAGGCCTCAAAATTTCTGATTATTTCCTTTTCCCCAGTGTACAGTTACCCTAGTAAAAGGCCTCAGGTCCCTCTAGGGAAGGACAGGAGGAAGGCAAATAGCATAGCTCTTTGGTATTGTGATAATGTCCTTCCTCACCAGAACCCAGCCACCCCTTCATTCAGGGGGTTCTGGGTCTGTGAACTGTCTCAAGTCTGGAAACTGGTTAACTGGACGGGATTCACTACTGTTGAAATCCAATGTTGACTTCCTGTCATTTGTTCTAGAGCTTTTCTGCTTATACAGATCAAATAAAAACTTTAGTAGGCTTCTTATGTATTTGATTCCTGAGAACATCATGATTAATTAGCCAGTTCCAAAGATCCATTTGGGTCATGCCATTATAGGCATTGTTTTGCCTTTGCTGCCCATTATGATAACTACAATTACTACACTCATCTGGCCTTTGGCAATTCAGTGCTGCCACCTGACGCCTACCCTGAGATCCTATTAAACCTATTACGTGTACATTTAATTTATGCAAGCAAGCAACAACTTCTCTAACTGTAAGATCTGGCATAAGAAATAGAGCAAAAACAAAGCTCTTCAAATATTCTGGTGTCTCTCTCAGTACTTTCAATCTTATAAACTCGGTGAAAAGCATGTCCTCTGGGTCCTCACATTGTGGAGAATGTGGTTTTACACGTCAAATCCAATCGAGCATGCCCATCTGCTGGACCCTCACAATGCCTTTTATATTCCTTCTATCATTATACCACACCCTTAAAATCCATTCCCACACATATTCGTTAGACTTCTGCTGGAATGAATCAGCAAACTCAATTTCTTTAGTGGTGTAGCACACCTCCTCATGGAGCACACTTTCTATCTCACCTTTAAGGGGTTGCTTAGCCTTCAATCTGGTTATAGATCTAGAGGCAACAATTGCTGGGCCCTGAGGGACATTACCTCCCACTGGGAGGGGGAGATTAGTTTCCTCAGGCAAGGGTGGGGAGGGTGTATCTGCAGGGTGTGGATTCTTTGCTGAGTGTGGGGAGATTAATTCCTCAGATAAAGAAAATCCCTCAGAATCCAAGGGTTCAAAGTCCTCATCATCGTGGTTCTCCCACACATCTCCATCCTAAGTTTCAGGGTTCCACCCTTTCCCCACCAGTGCTCTCAGTTTGACTGCTGAAACTCTTCATGGCTGGGAATTAAATTTGTGTTGTAATTCAGCCAAACATATAATAAGGGCTCCAGCTTGATTTTCTGTGCTTTAGCTCTTTGGCTGCTGGAGAGAAGATGCTCTTCAGAGCACACTTGGAAACTTGAACTGTTGCTGCGAATCTGAAGCTGGTTAATTTTATCACTGAGCTCCTTATTTTCCCCTATCACTTTATCTGAGATGCTAGGAGCAACCAGGCAACATCATTATTTTTCTTATTTTGCTGCAATTTCTCAAACGTTTTTATATTTCACTAAATTCCTTGCTCCTCACAAGAGGCGAGTTAGGTGAGTCAAATGGATCTATCTTCATAATTACATCAAATCGTCTGCACCAAGGATTATCATTCCTCTTCATGCCACCAGGAGAGCCTTCAGTAATTCTAGGCTTCATTGGATTGGAGAGCTGGCTCCAGAAACTACCAAGCCCACTAAAGAAATTCATCCTTTCAGTTCTGTTTCTCTAGAACCACTTCTGGTACCACAATCTGTATTATTAATGGTTCTCGAAGGAAACAGAATCAATAGAACAAATATATAGCTATATACAAATTTATTGATTTGCTCACATGCCAGAGCTCAACGAGTCCAACAAGAGCTGTGCCACACTGGAGAGGCTGAGAATCCAGGGAACTGCTCAGTCCACAAGGCTGGATGTCTCAGTAATCCCAATCTGGTCCTGAATGCCCAATGTATTCCAGGGGATCTTCTGGTCTCAGTACACACTGGGATCTGGAAGGGTTGATCACAGCAGCAAGACAAACTCACCAGTGAGAGGCAAGCCACAGGAAAAAAAGGGACCAGCTCCCTCTTCCATGGCCCATACCGCCTGCTGAGTGAGGACCTGAAACAGGCACCCCAATTATAAATAACTGACTTTGATAAGGAGACCTAGTATATTTCTGATCAGTGACAAAGAGAGAAATCCCTACTTGACAATCCTAAGCAGTGTGTAAGAGAAACAGAAAACAAGTGTGAAAGCTCTATTCTAAGAAAGTTGAGTTCATTCTGACTCAAAATTCTATACAAAGGAAAAGGAGTGTGACCTTACATTGGCCCATCTGTGTATGAATTACAGATGACTGTCATTCTAATGAGATATGACTTCTCTGGTACCCAGTTCAGATGTGTGGTGTAAGATGGATGAGGTAAGTGGGTAATTTTCAAGAACATGTGTAGTAATGAAACCTTGCATGGCTTGAGGCAAGAATTGTACGTCCTTGCCCATAAGACCTCTGAGAAGGGTTGGGCTATCTCATATCTCTGTAGGCATTCAGTTGCCTCTATGAGTTATCTGTAGCTCAGAAGGTTAGGGATATTACAATGTTTTCTTGCTTTGCCTATCTCTGCAAAGTTCCAAGACTGGATGGCCCCTTCCCTTGAAGCAATGAGCAAAATGTAGCACCTCTAGTTACCTGTTGCACAAACAGGAGCTCTGCAATACCCTGCTTAGAGCCAAGGTGGCTCACCCCCCTTCCACCTGACCCCCACTTCCTTGCCCAGAGCACAGTAACTTTTGCTATATAAGCACACTACTGGCATAAATAAAGGGAGACTCTATTCTCCCAGGCTTTCCTTGAGTTCGAATCTGTATGTCCCTCCTTATCTTTCCTTGTCTTTCTATTCCATAGAGTAACTCTCCTTTGATCTCCTCCCCCATACTTGCCAGAGCTAAGCCAAGAGATTGCCTGCATGCAGGAGTGAAGAACACCACGTGGATGTTGGCCACGTATGACTAAAGAACTCTCCACCAACAGAAGGAAAATGGAATAATGTATTTCCATGGGCTGTCTCTCTCAGCTTTTTTCCTCCCACGTGAGAGGAAAATCTCAGAGGGTATTACCGTAAAAAGAAGACAAGTACCCCCATGATGTAGGATTCAGGGTAGTGTCCAGTCTTGGCCTATTTCCATGGAAAAATTCATTTATTTTTTTCAGGGGAGAGTGTGAACACAGTCCCCCACTACCACAAATTATGCAGTCGAGTTTCCCGCATTTGGGGAAATCGCAGGGGTCAGCACAGCCGGAGTGCAATGGATGAGCCTCACCCTGGAAAAACCACCTTCGTGATCATGGTATCTCCCCTGCCAGGTAAGTATGGAAAAATTCATTTTTACAAAAGAAATTAATCTTTTATTCTGCTTTCAGTTTCTCTCGTGTATACAGCCATGTTGGCACATCTCCATGGGAAAAAATTCTCTTTTTCTAACTTTGAACTGTCTTTTTCCCTAACCACTAGATTTTCCTCCCTTTCTTTATCATGGAAAACAAACACGCATGCCAAAAGACCCAATGGCAACAAAACAGATTAATCAAAACATCCAAACAGCAGTGGCAGCAGCTCCACCTGAGAGGGTGGAGGAGCTGGCAGCATGCCCCAGGCACAAGGAGGAGCCTGAGCACTGGGCTGGGTGCTGGTGGGGCCAGGGTGAGGCTGCACGGAACCCAGATGAGTGTAGATGCAGATCCTCACTCATCCCCATGCCAATGCACACCCAGCGCTGCCCACTCAGCCTTTGCCATGGCCCTGCACCTCCCTCTCATTCCCAGCCACTTTCCTTTCCATTAATATAGCCCCAACTCGGAGCTGCAAAAATTTATAAGCAAAATCATTTCTCAGGAAAGAAAAAGCAATGTGCGCCAGTTTCGAGTGAAGAACTACATTTCACAGAATTCCTTGGGCCCGTCACAATCATGACAACTTCCTGTTGTGGCCACTTTTCATTTCTTTTTCTTACAGACCAAAAGACTACATTTCCCAGGGTGCTTCACATCTGTCCCTGAAGATAGTGTGATTAGGTTTTTCAAAAATATACAAAGAAACTGTATCTTTAAACTTTACTTTGTTATTTATCATGAGACTTGTTCAGAATTAAGGTAATTGTACTGCTCCTTGCACATCAATTTTTATCTCAAGATAATATATTTGAAATGGCCATTTTGATTCCATTTCAAACATGCTTTTTTAAATTTGACACATGGGTACCCCAAAACATATGTAAATGTGTTGTGCACAACTGATCAATTTGCAAGTCCTAGGTAATTCACAATCAATCAATTAAGGATCCTAAACAATTCTAAAATTTATTAATAGAAAAGGTCTTTTTTTTTTCTGGTCTTTTTCAAGACAGGGTCTCCCTGTAGCCCCAGCTGTCCTGGAACTCACTCTGTAGACCAGGTTGGCCTTGAACTCACAAAGATCCACCTGCCTCTGGCTCCCAAATGCTAGGATTAAAGGTGTGCACCACCACGCCCAGCAATAGAAAAGGTCTTAAACAATCTTAGAGCCTTTTAGATTTGTTTTCATTTTTTTAAATTCCCAGGCCCCCAGATCACATGGTCTGTAACATACCGCTGAACAAAATAGAAATCATTTTAATTCATGTCTATTTGAATTTTATACCAGCTTTGTATGAAGATTTTCAAGCCAACTTGGTCTAACAAAAATTAAAACTAATTTATGTTCGTTAACAACTATTTGCCATTTTTAGGTTTTGTTTAAAAATTATTTTGTGTGATTTTTCTATTTACATAGATTTACTAAAGGCTAACTCTAAAACCAAAATTGATTTTTCCCTAATTCAGGTCTGCCAATATATTTAAATGGCTAATAAATTAATTGACTTATAATGGGTAGATATAAATCTGCACAGATAGTAGTTCAAAGTTTTATTAATATGTACTATCACCTACTGGGTGTGACCCACCAACACACAAAAGGATCTGCAGAACCCATTCTGTAAAATTTATACTTTGAAATTATACATCTAAAAATCATAATATATAAACAGTAAAATTATATAGGTATAAACTTTATTTCTACTGGATCCAGTCATAATCAGGTAACTTAAAGATCACAATGTATATTTAATCAAGGTTCCTTTAACTTAATTTTACTAATGTTCAAAATCTATTTACATATTGGATAGTGATAAACTAAATTACTTATGTTGTTTAAAAATTTGGTCACACTTAAATGTATGTAAACTACAAGTTACTTTTACTTCTAATTCATAATAAATTTCCAGGTAACAGCCTTGACATTAATGTATATCCAATGTCTTTTTATGTTATCTGTAACATCCATTTTTATCTACAAGATAATTTAGTTTTAAAAAACAGTAATTCATCTCTTCATCAACAATGAACCTCAGGACATCGGTTCCCATATGGATATGTGGCACTGATCAGAAATACTAGATCTCCTTATCAAAGTCAGTTATTTATAATCGGGGTGCCTGTTTCAGGCCCTCACTCAGCACAGTCGCTTGACTATATACCAAAGTGTTCTCCAACATGTTGATTTCCCATAGCGTTTTACTGCATGCAGGAGAAAAAAAAAAAAAAAAAATATATATATAATAGATATATCTATATATATAATATGTAATATAGTACATGTATAATATAAGTATATATATAGAGAGAATATATATATATTCTCCTAAAATAATGTAAAATTAATGTAATGCACTTCAAAAGATGGCTTAACTACTTTCTCACATTAAGAGACATAAAGTCTCTTAAAAAGACATACTATTTCTCAAAATATCTATTAAATATATATCAAGGCCATATACTATGCTGGCTGGGATTTCTCCCAATAGTCAGTACTATACTGGCTGGGATTTCTTCCAATAGTCAATTACATCAGTAAAAAATATTACAGGCATCTTTTACTAAATCAGGCCCAATAAATCTACCAGGGCTAAAAAGAGAGCCATTGGTAATTCCAAGTACTAAGTTAATTTATGATTTTATTTTTCCAAACTTAAAATTAAAGGGGTAATCTATGTTATTCTTAAAAAGAACTTTAATAACCCTTCATTCA
Organism: Rhizomys pruinosus; assembly: GCA_009823505.1. Classification (NCBI taxonomy): domain Eukaryota; kingdom Metazoa; phylum Chordata; class Mammalia; order Rodentia; family Spalacidae; genus Rhizomys; species Rhizomys pruinosus. Next base: position 2,436,184 of record VZQC01010664.1, on the reverse strand, counting down.
TTTATCTACTGAAATGATAAATGACATATTTCCTGCCTGCAGTAATAAAAAAATTGATATCTCTAACCACCTGTGCTAGGCCAGCAGCACAACCTAATATAATAAATAATGTTTGCTTAACTGCCTGTGCTCTCACTATTCATATTCCATCAGTAAAAGCACAAAAGACACCTCTGAAAGTCAAGATTCCAGCTCTGAGATAAACCATCTGCAGCCACTTTTTACTTCACCTTCAGGCATAATCCACACCTCTGGAGAAACTAAAAGCCAGAGAGCTGAGTTGCCAGCCTCCTGCTGGGAAAAAGACTGAGTCAACCTGGGTGATATCTTCAACAACAGAAATAGCTTACTCCTCTTTGTCACCTGCCCCCGCCCAAAAGCCCAGAGACTGCTGGCTAAAGATAAAACCTACAGGAGACAGTTGTGGCTAAAGGAAAGACCTACAGGAGATAATTATGACTGAACTTTGTCCCATCAATGTAGTTGCATATTCAGATCTCTCCAGCCAGGCATGGGTCGTTGGGGGTACAAGTAAAAAACACTATCTATGTTAAAAGCAGTGTCAAGTAATATCTGTATGTTTTCATGTATAAGATAAGGAATATTACTCTTAGAAACAATGTCATTTGCGTACCTGTATGTCTTTGTATGTCTTTATGTGTAGGACAAATAAAGTTATTTTTAGAGACAATGTCATTTGCATACCTGTATCTGTAAGTCTTTGTCTTTATGTGTAGGACAAGCAATGTTATTTTTAGAGACAATGTCATTTGCATATTTGTATGTCTTTGTATGTCTTTATGTGTAGGACAAGTAATATTATTTTAGAAACTATTTCACCCGCATACTTGTATGTTTTAATGGGAGAAAAGGGTATTACTTTTACTTTGTCATTTTTAGAATTCCACTACTTAAGGGCAAAGTTACATACTCAGTGGGTCTCTTTGCATCTCTTGTGGTCAATTTGTGATGCACTGGCATCAGTTTCTATGTTTAATCAATAAGTGTAAATGCAGGTGAGAGTCATAGCAACTGGCCTATAGCTTTTGCTGCCTCTGTACTCAGAAAAAGATCCTTTTAACAAAAGATCTGTTAACTGCAAGCTAAGTTCCCCTAAGCATAATATTCCTTTTTGTTAAAACTAATTTTTACCTCAGAAAGTTGACTTTCTTGCTTATCAAAGCCAGTTTGGGGTTACAATTCAAATGTCTTTAGTGTAGTATCAGATCATCCCAAAATATCTCCTAGAGGACTGTGACATTACTACTCCATTTTAATTTAAAAACAAAAAAACAAAGGAGGGGCTGTAGGAATGAAACTTTGCATGGCTTGAGGCAAGACCTGTCCCATAAGACCCATAAGGAGGGTTGTCTGATATCTCTGTACACATTTGGTTGCCTCTGTGAGTTATGTATAGCTCAGAAGTTTCGGATATTACAATGTTTTCTTGCTTTTCCTATCTTTGCAAAGTTCCAGGATTGGATGGCCCCTTCCCTTGAAGCACTGAGCAAAATGTCGCACCTCTAGTTACCTGTAAAACAAACAGGAGCTCTGCAGCCCCCCAATTAAAGCCAAGGTGGCTCACCTCCCCTTCTACCTGACCCCAACTTCCTTGCCCAGAGCACAGTAACTTTTGATTATAAGCACACTGCTGGCATAAATAAAGGGAGACTCTATTCTCTTGGGCTTTCTCTGATTCCTTGTCTCTATGTCTGTCCTTATATTTCCTTGTCTTTCTATTCCATCTGGTAACTCTCTCTTGGTCCCCTCTGTGCTCCTTGCCAGAGATAAGCCAAGAGATTGTCTGCCTGCATGCTGGAGGGAAGAACACCATGTGGATGTTGGCCATGCATGACTAAGGGACTATTCAGACAATTATTAAACTCCTACAAACATTAAGTTGGGGGGTTTGGAAAGTGGGAGAAGGTGGGAGGAATGAAGTGGATAGACAGAGTTGCTAAGGAAGGGATAGGGGAAAGGGAAGATCAAAATAATTGTTTGAAATTCTTGAATCAAAATTCAAATAAAGAGGAAAATTTAAATAAAATTTAATGACAAAAGTACTAGATTTAACCCTTCGTTTACATCTAAATTTCTCTAACAAAACAACTTTATTGTATGAAATTCTTATATAAATATAGGAGTTAAAATATGAGCTAAGTATTTGAGATTAAAAGTCAACAAAATAGAAACCAACTAACAAAATATTATTTGTAGTAAAATAATAAAGGTTTTAAATAAATTGTTAATTGTTTAGTTTCAAACAACATTTCTCAATCAAATTTAGACCCCATCCCCCATCCATGCTCCTCTAACCCCCACCAGACCTCATGCATTCCACCACACATGGTGAGTCCTATCCAGTCAAGCATTTGCACCCAGATGTCCCTCAGTGCAAATTTATCCATGGAGTCTACTAAGCCCATCCACATGAATAAGAAAAAATACTTTAGAAATATCAATAGTTTGTCCTTTGGAACTCATAAAATTATCCAAGATCTGCAAAATTTTATCAAGAAATACAAACGAGGAAGTGAATAAATTGTAGCAGTTAAAAATAGAACAAATGCACTAAATGGGTAAAGATGAGGAAGTCAGGGTAGTGCTGGGACAGCCAAAACTTCAGAATTCATTGTCCAGAAAGATAGTATAATAGGCCTGAATGAAGTCACATGTCTCTCCTTTCTTCTCTTCCTGGAGTCTATCAATTGTTGAACATTTCACAATGGAAAGACCAGGCTTGAAGGATATTAGGAAACATTGAGATAAAAGATGATTCTAAATCCACAGATATATTCAAAGAAAAAGAAATACTGAAAAACTGATGCAATTAGGTATTTTAAAACTACTGCATTACTGAGCGTTTATTTTTTTTTTAGTTTTTTTTAATGTAAAATATTTTAAACCAGGTGTGGTGATATGAAGTTATATATTATTCATATAATATTTGTTTTATACAAAACAGATATAGACAAAAATGATGTGAATTTATATGGGTGTTTTATTGAGAAAATAAGTATTTCTCATTGTAGGTTTATATTCAAAATTAAAGAGTTTTATTTACTTAAATTTAAAATATATGCCTGCTAAATACAATGAATGAATAACAGCTATATACAATATTTATTTTTAAAGGGTTATATGATTTCCCCAAGGTTAATTTCCATTAAAAGTATGTGTTAGAAAGAATGCTGGTATGCTGTCTCAGTTTCTTTGCCCACCAGTTAGCCTGTTCATGGAGATTTGTACATAGTTTTCAACACAATATTTTGAGATGTGTTTGTATGTCAAGAAAGGCATGGATAACTGGAGCAGGCAGTAACATTTATACTCCCTGAATATTCCAGAAAATGATTTGAAAGAAGTAAAAATAGTAACATCATATCCTCAAATAGTTAGATAAATATTTGAGAAGTACATGTTGTGGCATCTCAAGGTGTAAATCTGGATACAGGGTGGGAAGTGATAAAAACACAAAGACATATGTTACAAAGCAATTATCAAGGTGGGAAGATCTGCCTTAAACAATGTGTCATCACTGGAGATATTAAAATATAGAACACTGGAATGTACAGAACAAGATTGAGACATGCATTCATTGGAAGTTCCCATACCCCCTTGACTTTTATGAATAATTTGAATGCATATATCTAAAAATTCAAAGCTATTATCTATTTATGAGAGAGAACTTATGACATAGGTCTTTCTGAGACTGGGGCACTTGAATGTGTTTCCCATCTCAATAGATTTGCCTACAAATTTCAATTTTCTGAACAGAAACAGTGGAATAATATTCCACTGCACAATTGTATCACATTTATTATCCATTCATCAGATTGTAGACATTAATGCTGCTTCCATATATACTACACATACATACATAGGCAGAGAGAATAGTAATGCATCTCTCAACTCTCACTAGTGAAGCTTTGTGCAGCAAATGATGTTAATCATAGAAAGCCACAACAGGACAAAATGTAGACAATAAAAGACTATAAGTGCATGTCCCTTGATAGGACTCCTACATTAAACCTCTGCCACCCAGGGCTCAGGGACCATCATGGAAGAGGAGGCAGAAAGACTATAAGAGCCACGGATGGAGAATGACCACAAAGTAACAGAGTTTTCCATGCTTCTGGTAATTTGCTCATATGAACTTACAAGGACAGAAAATGTGCTTTGCTTTTGAGAAAATTTGACTCAAGTTTAACTTTTGCACCTTCTTGCTGTGTCATGTCTGTATTTATCCAAGTACCAATATCTTCATCTGTAAATTGTGTATATTGATACCTACTTTAGAAGATTGTCATGAAAACGGATTGAAATGTTGTATCTACAGTTCTGAGTGCAATTGTGGAGTGTACTGACCTTTTAAACTAAGGCTACCACCATTTGATAAAACTATAACAATTTGATATAGAAAGCTATGTAGAACATCATGATGTTTAAACATAAACACCAGGTTTGAAATAAATGGTGAAATTTATTTCCACAGAAAGGGATAAAAGATTCTGACAGAGAGGGAATGACAAAGACCCAGGAGCATCTCATTTCATGCCTATTACAGAAGAATTTTGGAATTCAGTAGCGCTGGATGTGGAGTAAAGATTTTAGAAAATTACTGCTATAATGCTAAGATTTATGGGCTGCATCAAAAGGGAAAGTGGATAAGATGACACAGAACACAGTTGAGAGATAACCTTGAGGGATTCTTAGAATCACACAGCTATCAAAGCAAGAATAAATCAAGAAAAGATATTTCCAAAGTAAATAAGGAAACAAGGAAGTAAAAATGAGTTTGCTTTAAAAAAGAAACATTATTCATGAAAAAACATTATTTGAAATTAAAAATAATAAATTTGTGGTTTATGTAGCATTAAACATTTACTTTATCCTTGCCTAAGACAGTATTCTGTAATAAATTTTCTTATTGTAACTATTTACTAAATTATCAATTTAAATATTACTATAAATTTCAGTGTTTATGTCTAATTTCAATGAATATCTGAATTGCTTTGAAACTGTTTGATTTTATGGGTATTGCTTTGAGGAAGTTTTATAGAGCAAACATAAGTAGAATCATTACTTATGTTTAATCTCACTCTTCATTATAATCACTAGTATCAAAACTATATAGAGTCCCTTTCACAGCCATACATACATGTTATTATTTATAATTAGTATGTACCAAAGTAAAGGGTGTTCATGATAAATGAAATACAAACTTTTATCATCTGGTATAATGATTCACCACAAGGTATGTGCAGTAGTTTGAATGAGAATGTCCCCCATAGGCTTCAAGTATTCAGATATTTTGTGCCCAGTTGGAGGCACTATTTTGGGGGATCTTAGAAGGTGTGGCCATGCTGGAGGAAGTATGTCACTGGGGATGGGCTTACTGAGTTTTACAAGCCTTGCTAGTCTCCAGTGACTCTCTCTCAGCTTTCTGTGTTCAAAGACAGATGTGAACCATGGCTTTCTACTCCAGTTCCTGCTACCATGCCTCCCACTACAATGGACTCTAATTCCCTGGAACCCTCAATTGTAAGCTCAAATAAACTCTTCCCTTTATAAGTTTCCTTGGTCATGGTGGTTTTATCACAGCAACAGAAAAAGTGACTAATACAGTTTTGTGGTACCAGAGAGTGGGTTGTTGGCTGTAAAGAACCTGACCATGTGGGTGTTTGGAGAAATGTGTAAGACTTTGGAACTTTGAGCTAGAAAAGCTGTTGACCACTGTATGTACAGTTTGGATTGGAAAAGTGCAGGAGGAAGATTAATGATGGAGCCAAGGCATGTGAAGGAGAGGATCCCTTTGATAATGCGATTAAAGTGATTAAGGAGAGGCCTAGATATTTACAAGTAAACAATGGAAAAAGTGGAATTAAAATGATTAAGGAGAGGCCTAGAGATTTACAAGTAAACAAGAGAAACAGTACCTTCAGGGCAAGACCACACCAAGATAAGCCTCTAATTTTTGAAAGGAAAATACTGAAACGGTTTTCTGCTTCAACAAGTCTAGGGCAGAGAAAAGTTGCAAATGTGATTGAAATAGGCCAGAGTCTATCCGGAACTTGCAGTCAGACTCGTTAGTTTCATTCACATGGTGCTAGCTTTAGAAGCACGAAGGATGCAAAAGTGAAAGGGTCGTCACTTCTTCCTCCATGGTTTCAGAGCTCAGCTAAGGCCAAGTAGAGTGAAGTGTCCCTGCATAAAGAAAACCCTGCTAGGCCATTGGGTGAAGCTGTGAAGGTGAAGCCTGGTTGGCAGCAGAGACCCAAAGAAGACAGAGCTGTGAGATATTTGCCAAGGAGAGCTGCATATAGGGAGTGGTACCAGCCTAAGAAAGAGATGTATATTGCACACAAAGCTAGAAGACTGAGCCATCTAAGTCCGTTGGAAGTAAAGTCCCAGAAATTGCACATGGAGCTACTGGACTTGGTGTTTGCCCTGCTGGTTTTCAGTCTTGTTTTCATCTAGTATTTCTTCACTATGCTTCTATTCCTCCCATTTGGAATGGGACTGTGTATTCAGGTCCACTGTATGTTGGGAGTTTGTAATTTGTCTTTTGATTTTATAGGAGTTTACACTTAAGATATTGGCCTGGGTCTCAGAAGAGACTTTGGACTGTAGACTTTTGAATAGAATTGAGACTGGTAAAGACTCTGGAGACTTTTAAGGTTGGACTAAATGCATTTTGCATTTTATATGGTCATGAGCCTATGGAGGCCAGGGAGTGGAATGTGGTGGTTTGAATGAGAATGTCGCCCATAGGCTTCAAGTATTCAGATAATTTGTCCCTAGTTGGTGGCACTGTTTTGGGAGATCTTAGAAAGTATGGTCATGCTGGAGGAAGTGCGTCACTGGGGGCGGGCTTAGTGAGTTTAACAAGCCTTGCTAGTCTCCAGTGGTGCTCTCTCTTGGCTACCTGTGCTCATTGAAAGATGTGAACCACGACTTTCTGTTCCAGCTCCTGCTACCATGCCTCCTGCCACAGTGGACTCTAGTTCCCTGGAACCGTCAAGTCAATCGTAAGCTCAAATAAACTCATCCCTTTATAAGTTCCCTTGGTCATGGTGGTTTTATCACAGCAACAGAAAAGTGACTGATACAGTATGGGTAATAAGCCTTGAAGTCTTTAGTAAAGCATACAATGAGCATGGTTACAGGTCATGGAAGAAATGAAAACATAAACATCAGACACCTGAAGTATAGTTTTACTAACTACTGTTTATTACATTCAATTTATCTTGTTTGAAATTCGTTTTTTAATAATTACATTTATTAATACAGGGACTCACTCTGTAGCTTACACTGGTCTGGAACTCACTACAGAGCCCACTTTGATCTTAAACTCATAGGGACTCCCCTTCCACATCCTTCTGAGTGTTGGAATTGCAGACAGAAGCTAAGCTATTACATCTAAAACTATTTATATACTTGTTGCTCAACATGAAATTGTGTGAATTTATGGGGTATCTTGGTCTTATAAACATGGTGTAATATGCAAATCAGGGTGGGTAGACCTATCTTCTTACACATTACTTTTTAAAATATTTTATTTATTATTTATATTTTCTATGTATGTGTTTATTGCCTGCATATAGGTATGTGCATCTGTGTTTTGCAATGCCTGAGGAGATCAGAAGGGGATGTTGGATCTCCTGGAACTTGAGTTATGGATAGTTATTAACCACCATGTAGTTTCTGGGAATCAAATCCAGTTCTGCAAGAGCAACCAGTATTCTTAATCACTGAGCCAACTCTCCATCCCCTTAAACATTTCTCTGAAGTAAAAACATAAAAGAAAACTTTTTCTAATGTTTTTGAAATACATACTACAACACCATTACCTGTAGTTACTCAGCCACATAATAGAATGCCAGAATCTAATTTGAAGTGAAAGTCACAAAATTGAAAAAAACACACCCAAAATATACTATATCTTTCAATGTGAATATAGTAACAGGATGGAAACGTTCAGCTGCTAAAATCATTAGTAATTTTATGAGCTGATGAAATTCACGTTTGTAGCTTGAAATCAACTATGGTTGGGATATTTGCACCAGAGGTATTGATAAAATGTTATATTTCAGAGCTTCTGCTTCCCTGAGAGACAGATGTTAACCACCTATGTCACATGAATAGTTAAGGAAACCTCATTTGCTATACTGACCTTAGGAACACCTGCAGGGTTTATTCTTAGGACATTTCTTCAGCATGCATGCTGAATTTGTAAGGGGATATTTATAAAATATTTTTCATATCTGCAGTTCTTATAAATAATGTTGATTATCAATAAATAGAATTTCTATGTATCTAAGTATATTTTGTGTCATTCTAACAGATACTACAAATTAATCAATTTATAAACAAATTTATTTTCCACAGTTTTGGAAGCCAGGGCATCTGATACCAAGGTGGTAACATCTGGCGAGGGTATTCTTTCTGTGTTACATCATGGCAGAGGTGGGATAGCAAGAAAACTACATAGAAAGGGTAGGCTTATCCTTATCAGGAATCCACTGTACTGTATGTAATGCAGTCCTGCAATGGCAGCATTGCTCTGTCATAATCTGGTTACCCCTTAAAGTGAGCACTTTTATAATGGGGACTAAGTCTCCAAAGAGTGAACTCTGGGAGCACATTAAAATAATGCAACACTTTCACTAGTTTTTATTAAAAGAGCTTGCCTTTCGAAACATCAGTAAGAAGGCTGGAGAGATGGTTCAGTGGCTAAGAGGTTCTGCCTGTTTTTGCTGAAGACCTAGGTTATGTTTGTATGATTGTAATGGCTATAAAGTCTGTAACTTCAGTTACAGGCGCTATGACACCCTTTTCTGGACTCCACAGGCATTGCATGCATGGATGCACTTACATACATGCAGGCAAATCACTTATTCATCATAGAAATAATTTTTCTTTAGAAGTGAGTTAATAGTTGTGATGATATAAATGAGAATTCCCTGGTAGGCTCCAAGTATTTAAGCACTTGATCCGAAGTCCCTGAGGTTGTTTGGGAAGGGTTATGGAACCTTTAGGAGGTGTGGCTCTGCTGGAGAAAGCTCATCACTGGTGGTGTGCCTTGAGAGTATACAGCCATGTCCACTTCCAGTTTGTCTCTCTGCTTCCTGTGTCTGCTTGAAGATGTGAGCACTCACCTTTCTGACCCAGCCAATTCTTCTGTCATTCCTACACATCATGATGGACTCACAAGGCAAATACACATTTCCTTCTACACATTTCCTTGGTCATGATATTTTACCACAGCAACAGAAAAGTAACTTGTATTAAAGGTTTAGCCAAAATTGTTTTCAATTTTGCTATTTATATTTGAAGTTTTGAAATATGATGTTGCAAGATTCATATAGACATTAAAATATTTACCACAGAGAAGCAAATTAACAAATATATCATCTCTTAGAAGCTAAAATGTAGTTATTTAACAAAAATTCCTTGAGGAAAAAAATCACTAACTCTAAGCCTTATTCCCTGGACTGCTTCATCCCGAAGACCTGTGATCTACATTATTGACCCATTGTCTCTCTATGGACCCTCTTAGCTGGCACTTAGTAAGCCCAAAAGAGAGCAATAGTGGTCATGAGGTGTATTAGTCACTTTTTTGTTGCTGTGATAAAACACCATGACCAAAGGAACTTATAAAAGGAAGAGTTTATTTGAGCTTATGATTGACAGTTCCAGGGAATCAGAGTCCACTGTGGTGGGAGCATGGTGGCCGGGGCTAGAGCAGCAAGCCGAGGGTCACATCTCGCAATGAGCACAGGAAGCAGAGAGAGAATGCGACTGGAGACCACAAGGCTTGTTAAACTCACTAAGCCTTCCCCCAATAACGTACTTCCTCTAGCATGGCCACACCTTCTAAGACCTCCAAGAACAGTGCCACCAACTGGAGACAAATGTCTGAATACTTAAAGCCTATGGGGGGCACTCATTCAAATCACCACATGAGCAAAACCAAAATCAACTATATTTTTAAACATAAAATTAAAAAATAATGCCCTTCTGGAGACCTTGCTCTTCAAACATCACTTTTCCCTGTACCAACAAATGCTGCCCATAATCTCAGTCTAGGATGGGTTTCATTAGGAGAGTAGCAGAAGGCAGAAGTGTTTTGGTTCATGAACTTTTGCAATGCTACTGGTTCCTATATGTTTTGTTGACTTTCTAATGCCTATAAGGTAATTTTACTTCTGAAAAAGTGATATTAACAACACCTACAGAACTCCAAAATGATTCCTGAGGAAATAACTCAAGATCTTAGTGTTTTTGTGAAACATTTACTATGAGCCTTGTGGAATTCGAAAACATTCTCATTTGTCAGTGTAGCAGTTGAATAATTATCAAACTTGCATCTAATCTCAGTTTTGAAACTTAGCTCATTAGTGGGTTGGCTGCCACCTAATCAAGTAAAAACAAATTCACAAAATGCATGGGGGCTGGAGAGATGGCCTTGCGGTTAAGTGCACCGACTGCTCTTCAGAGGACCCGGTTCGATCCCCAGCAGCCACATGGCGGCCGAGAACCGTCTGAAACTCCAATTCCAGGAGAACTCCAGTTCCAGGGGAATCCGACACCCTCTCCTGACCTCCACGGCATTGTACGACACGGGTGCACACACTTGAATGCAGACAGTACATTCATACATATACAGAAATAAATAAAAGTTTAAAAAAATGCATGTGCTGAGAGCAGCAATTATTTAGTTAACAGTGAGATATTGTCCAGAAACTCTAAGTTAGATGATGAAAAGTAATATTATCAAAAGAAATAGTTATTTCACCATTTCAACAACTGACTTCACTGATTTCAAGAAGGTGTTCATATCACGTACTCTACTCTCAAGATAAATTTCATTCTAAATTTTGCAACAATTTTTCTAAATATATAGAACTGTGAGACTCATGTCCCAGACAGCTTTACATTCTTTTCTCTCCTGTGTAGCCATATATATATATATATATATATATATATATATATATCCCAAATCTAATTGGTTATTAGCTCTCTCCTTGGAGGAATAACTCACAGCAGATGCCACAAATTTATGTCCTCTAGTGGTTAGGAGATGTTATAAATCACAAGAACAACTTGTCATCCTTTATAGAGAAACCACAGTTTGTGGATAAGCATACCATCCAAGAATCTGTGTCTATGCTCACAGCTTAGCTTGACATAATAATTAGTACTGCTTAAATGCCTGTACAACAAATTGCTTGTGCTTCGTTAATATGACTAAAACGGTATCACTAGATAAGCTGTCAACCCGTAAAGGGAAACAACCTGAACAGACTAGAGTCCAAAATGACACCTCCAAAGAAAGTAGACTGTTTTCTTCTCGCCCACTTGTGTGCCTTTCCCAAAGCCTAAGGAACAAATTGCGGAACAGGAGGCATGGTAGAATGTAAGGGGTGTGGAGAGATAAGGGGTAAATCATGAGACTACAGCAATATAGACTGGAATCCTAATTGATCAACATGCCTGTGCATACAAGCATCACCAACTGGACTATGGGAACCATGGGTTGTTCAAAATTTGGACAAAGATACTTGCAAAATGCACCAATTACCTAATTGTATAGCAAACTGAGTAACATCAATGTTATCTGAAAACAACTGTGTTATTATATTGTAGAATCCCTTAGAAATAAACAAATAAAAGAGGAAAAAAACAGAAGAGTGGAACAACCAGGAAATGTGGGACACTATGTGTTCTAGTTTTTCTTCCATTGCTGTGACAAAATACTCTGACTGACACCAACTTGGGGAGGAATGTGTTTATTCAGCNTGGCCTAGCGGTTAAGAGCGCCGACCGCTCTTACAGAGGACCCGGGTTCGATCCCCAGCACCCACATGGCGGCCGAGAGCCGTCTGAAACTCCAATTCCAGGAGAACTCCAGCTCCAGGGGAATCCAAGACCCTCTTCTGACCTCCGCGGCATTGCACGACACGGGTGCACGGACCTGCATGCAGACAGTACATTGATACACATACAGAAATAAATAAAATTAAATTTAAAAAAAAATTATAAAAAAAAAAGAATTAACATACATGGGAGACATATATCTGTAAGTTACCCAGATAAATCTAGGTAGTTCTTAAATTTTTGAAGTATTTTCTAGATAATATACCTAACTTGGAAAAAAAATACTATACAAATGAAACTTTAATATTTAATGAATATTTTCATTAATGTTCTCTATCCTTAATCAAAATTTTATAACTTTCAAGTAGTTTCCAGTAACATTACCATTTGACAAATGAATAAGCTGATACACATAAAGGTAGACACATGTTCTGCTTATTAAACATAAATGAAGGAATTTAAAAATTATTATATTTATTTTTTATTTTATGTCTATGAGTATATTGGCTCTATGTATGTAAATGCACCTATATTGTGCAATGCCTGCAGAGGTCAAAAGAGAGTGTTAAATTACTGTGGACCTGGAGTTACAGATGATTGTTAGCCACTGTGCGGGTGCTGAGAATTGAACTTGGGTCCTCTGTAAGGACAGCCAGTACTCTAAACTGCTGAGCCATCTTTCCAGCCCCACACATGAAAGAATTTTAAGGTAGTAATCTGGCATCATAGTTCTCATGCTAAGCCACTATCATCCATGGATCACCTCTAACAACAAAGGCTAACTCAATCTATTTTAGACAAATCACATATCATAAACATAAACTAAGCAATATTAATTGAGCTGTTTTGGTTAAAATATATTTAACTGATGATAGAGTTTATGGATTAAGCTGTGGCAGTGATTCAAGGAATCTATGTTTTTCAGCTCTTCTTGAGGGGAGAATAGTGTTTATTCTGTCTTGAACTATGCCCACCAACATATAAAGATCTTACTTGAAGCTGAACAAATTATGGGCATGGTAGAAATCCTAAATAATTATATCTAGGGAAAGATATACATATTTGTAAAAGAGAAAGAAAATGAATGCTTGAGGTGTCATGGACTTTTAACAAGAAAATCACTGTTCATCAATCTCCCTTTAGCACTCATATGCTTTACTGAAATACTACATCATTCACTGTGATTTCTATTACCTAATATGGAGGTTTTGTCTAATGGATTGATTCAAGACTAAGTAGAGACTTATCTTTTAATTCTTTTTCTTAATTTTTATTTATTTACTTATTTATTATTTAATCATGTATTTAATTTTTAGCTAAGAACTAAGTATGTCACCCAGCTAGGACTTGAATTCATAGTAATGCTCCTGCCTCAGCTTCCCAAGCACTGGGATCACAGGCATATCCCTCCATGATTAGCTCTTTAATCTGTAATTTAAAGTTCGCAAACTAAAGAAGTTCTTTGCTTTTTCCCCATAATTATTTTTTTCTTATTCTGTCTCTGGATTATTGTCTCTGTCATCCTGAAACATGCAACATACATGGAGAATAAGACTCAAAATCTCAAACTATGACATTCAAAGGATGTAATGGTACCTATAACTGTGAACAATATAGGGAATAAGAAATTTGACAGAAGAATGAAGAATACATCCAGATCTATAAGGAGGGAATAAGAAGAGCTATTAATTACTTATTATGGTTTGATAATTAGAGATATCCCATACTAAAGAAACCAGTGCAGTTAAATCAAGCATAGTTCCTTAAAAAATCTGTACAAGGAACAGTAACATACCCCTAGTTCCTTAATATAACTTAGAGATTATCAGAATAGTGATAGATTCTTGTCTACCTCCAACGATCCAAAGAATTAGAAAACAAAATTTGTAGTCACACAAGCAGGAGAGAAATTTCATGTTAAATTTTTAGTTTTTAAGAATTTCAGACATGAGCATTGTATTTACATCATTTTTACTCTTCCTTGTTCTCCCATCCTAATCTTTTCACTCCTCTCTCCATCTTTCTCAATTTGTGACTTTTAACTCATATATATATATATATATATATATATATATATACACACACACATATATACACACACACATATATATATATATATGTGTACATATTCAATACACACAAATACTCATTGGTCTCAGTAGATTATATATGTTTACATATATGCATGTATAAATGAGTCCATTTAGTATTGTATATATGTACATGTGTTTAATGCTTACTACCTGGGATTGGCTAACCTATTACAGAGATTGTCCCTAGAAGCAACCCTCTCTCAGTAGTCACTGACTTTCTATATTACTTCATTTAGAAATCAGACATTGTGAAATTTCCCCCATCAATATTGGCGTGTCATTTGATGTCCTTATGCAGGGGTTTCATTTAGGCAACCATATTGTTAAATTTCATGGGTTCAGTCTACCTGTCATGTGATCTAGCAACAGGTGCCCTGATCTTCTGTCTCTTACAATCTTTCTGTCCCATCTTCCATAATGTTCCTTGAGCTATAGTTGTAGAGATTGACTATAGAGATTGGAGCTGAGCACTCCATAGTAACTTACTTTCTTCAAGTTGTAGATCCCTAAAATATGTAAAATTATGTTATCTATATCTATATTAAATCGAGTTATAACACAGAATTTGTGAGATAGAATAGGTAACAAAAAAACTATTGTCATTGCCCTTGGTTGCCTTCCAGAACATGAAGGTATGAACTTATTACTAAAGACAGCACACACTGGACACGGGACTTGGAGGAATTGACTAGAACTGATCTGGAAGCCTCCTCACTGAGGACTAACTCTCATTATCAGAAGGTGCTACATAAGCTGCTGATGGGGAAAGCAATCAATAGTCTTAGGACTATGGACCACAGCAATGACAATCCTAGTGAGATATCCCCAGTGGTGCAATAGGTTTTATTATATATACTTTTATTGATGTTTTGTGTTTCATATATCTTCTTTCAGTGGTGTAATAGTTTTTATCTTGAGTGTAACCAGCAGCTATCTAATCGGACTTCCTAACTAAGGAATTCATGCCTAGTTTTGTAAACCTAGCCAACTACCAGTGGTTGGAGATTTAGGAGACCCTGCAGGAGAAACTACTATTGACAATCTTCTAAAGCAATATAATTTCTAAATTTATTCTAAATCCCTATCCTTATAGCCATGAATAAATTTAGCTTTCACTCCTCATTAAAGAGCTTCTTTCTGCAACAGAGAACATTTTTATATCAAGAGAATCTCAAGTATTCCATGCTAGTACCTATTAAAATTCGAAGTCTCCCAGTTACAAAATATATCTTGGTGCCAAATTGGTCATCCTCTGTCAACCATAGCAGTTGACCTAACCTTTCCAAAAAGACCTTCAAATCGATGGTCTAGTACTATATTCTTAAGTACACAGACACAGCCAAGAATCAACAGACATTTCTGCAACCTATCTAACAAAAGTTAAAGAACAAAACCAATAAGCATGTAACAGAAATAGAGAAATCAGAAAATGTATAAGCAAACTTCCAAATGGGAGGCATAACTCATATTCTCAAGGAGAAAAAAGTTATGTTTCAAACTTGAAAGAATAATATAATGTCTAAATGAATGAATGATCAAAGTCCAATGAAATCTTTTGGAACTTAAAGTATATTAGTTAAAAATAATATTAACATTCTATAAAACAATGATATCTTTTTTAAAATTTTGCAGGAAATAGAGGCAAAGAAGAGATAATGAAATTATAGATTAATCCAATGAGTTCAAGATCTGAGAAGTAAACATTCCAGAATGGGGAGAAAAACTGGGGAGTGATAGTATGAAAAAAGTAAAAAGACTATACTTCCAGTTGAAATTTTTTATGAGAACACAGTGGATAAGCATTTCTATTTTACTTTATATACAGATGGTATAGTAGAATTCAGACTATACAGTATAAAATGAAGATCTTAAATGTATCAATCTAGAGAGAAGGGGACTTGTAAAGAGATAACAGTAAGGGTATAATCAGATATTTCAGTAGTAGTTTGAGACAACAGAGTGCAGGGAGATATGCCTTGAATCATTTCCTTGTAAAATTTTACAAACCACCAACTCACAGGAAAGTACAATAAAGAAATTTTCAGAAGGTAAAAGATCAGAGACAGGCATTTCTTATCCTCTCAGCAAATTTTAAGAGGATGGGGTCTGGGATTCCCACATGGAGGATGGCAGTTTGCTTTACTAAACCCACTAATTCCAATTCTAATCTTATAAAAAGAACCCTCAGGGCCATACCGCAAATGATGCTTAATCAGACACCTGACCATCACAGTCCTCTTCTCTTTAAGGAGAAGACCTTATCTATTGAGTTTGGATACTATACCAAGGCCATGTATAGTACTCATTTGGGTGGCACACATACTAATGTATGGTTAATTATTAAAGAGGGTTCATATTTCTGCCAAAAGGCTTAACCATAATACACATAAACAGTAGGTTTTACCATGTACAAACAACTTCTAGTCTTTCTTTTTCCTTTTATGACTAAATAAGGACACGATTGCCTATGAACTTCTGTCAGTTAATTGGAGAGCAGTCTTGATTTTAAAATGAAAAATATTTTCAAAGGAATATATTAAATACAATTATTATTAATTAATATTTTTAAATAAGGCTGTCCAGAGATGCTTTAGGACCTGTGGCCAGGAGCATCCAAGCAGTAAATTCACCAAGTCTGCAATTCAAAAAAATGGCCTCCAATAAAACTACACTGGAAAAAAAAAAAAGGGAAACCGAATGAAAAAGTAAAACAGTTGACGAGGTAAAGCCTAAAGAATTTGTGGTATAAAATATACTAAATCAACATGTAGTGAATGTATTGAAGAACAGATTTTTTCTCTAAATATTTCTCAGAAAGAACTTATTTTTAATTGAGATGTAGAAGGACCACACTGTGTTTGTTTGCATGTATGTATGCATGTGTGTATATGCATAAGACAAGCATAAAATATTTAATGGGACTGGTTTGTTTGATTTTTAAATCATCAAAACAAAAATAATAGGTGATAAAATATGGTGATGAAATTCTTTCATTATGACCAAAGAAATCACTTTGGTTCAGTTGAAAATTTTGCTGAATCCATGTCCTTTCAAATTAAATAGATAATTATGTAGTTAATTGTATAGTTTAAGTTGGGTGATTTAGAAAAGGAGCTGAATTGAAATTCATATATACCACTATATATAGTGAAAAAAAAAGAAGTAATTTATTTAAATAATTTTATTGCTTCCTAACTTATTCTCTCACTCAAACAAGGAAACTAGACAAATAGTGGTTTGTTTTCATCAGCTAATAGGACTTAAATGAGCATGTGTGTATTTCTCTAGTGAGCCACTCCGTTACAGAAAGTTGAAATCTGTATTCTAAAAAGTTGCAATTCATGAATTATCTAAGAGAGCTCATGGAAAAGAAATTGTAGTTAGAGATGTTGGAAAAAAACCCTCAATTGAGGAAATGCCTTCATCTGACTGGCCTGTGAAGATGTACATGAGGCATTTTCTCAGTTATTCATTGACACAGGAGGGCCTAGCCTACTGTGTTGGCGCCACCCTGGGATGTATAAGAAAGGTAGCTGAACAAGCCCAGAAAGCAAGCCAGTAAGCAATGTTCCTCTGTGGTTCCTGCTCCTCATTCCTGCCTCAAGCCCCTGCCCTGACCTCTCTGTGATAGATGGTGATCTGGGAGTTGTAAGATGAAATACTCCCCTCCCCCCTTAAAAAAAAAAAAAAAAAAGAGAATGCTGTCCAACTGCATATTGTTTATTCTATTATAAATGATGGTAAACAGTGGTCAATAAATATCTTTATATTCAGTTAAAAATAAATTACATTTCAATAATAAAAAGAAATTTGTTTGAGAGTTAACACCAGCACTGATTAGTTTTTATCAACTTTACACAGCTAGAGTAATACAGGAAGAAGGAACCTTAACTGAAGAATTTTCAGGATCAAATTGGTTTGTGAGTGAGACGTTTTATAATTGCTAGTTGATATAGGATGACACATCTCACTATACACACTGCTACCCCTCTCCTGGTGTGCCTGAACTATATCAGAAATATAGCTAGGAAAGCAAGCCAGCAAGCAGCATTCTTCCACTGGCTTCTACTACAAGCTCTTGCCTGGGCTCCCCTCTGTGATAAACTGTCACTGGGAAGTGTAAGATAAAATAAACTCCACCTCAGTGGGTTTTGGTTAGTGTTTTATCACAGAAACAGAGAGGAAAACTAGTACAATAACCCAAATACCATGAGAACTAGAAGTAGACAAATGAAATAAACAGTTCTGAAGTAGCATATTTTGTGCTACAGTTGAGACCTTTGCTCAAACACATTGGTAGAGGGAAAAAAATGAACCTGTGATCTACAGAAGGAAAATTTAAGAGAGAGCTCTGGGTATTTTGAAATGTCCACAAGTAAAGGAATCTTGGAGCATATGTCTAAATTAAATACTTACAAAACTTGGTGTGGTGGTGCACGCCTTTAATCCTAGCACTTGGGAGGCAGAGGCAGGCAGATCTTTGTGAGTTCAAAGCCAGCCTGGTCTACAGAGTGAGTTCTAGGACAGCTGGGCCTACAGGGAGACCCTGTCTCAAAAAGACCAAAAAAAAAAAATACTTACAAACCCTTCCTTGACCTATTACCAATATAATATTGCTATATTATGAAGCCAACTGAATTAGAAACATAACTTACCTCAGAAAATCCCTAGGATAATTATTGCAGAACAACCTACCTTCATCACTAGCCAACGAAAGTATTTCTACTTGATAAGCTTGCTTTACTGTCAGCAAATTTCCCTCTCCAAATAATGCAGAAGGTACTTAGTATTAATATTTATAGACATACCCTCATAGATCTCTAAGTTATGTGCCTGTATATAACTGTGGTATTGTTTCTCAGTAATTTTCTTTCTTGGTAAAATAATTATCACAGAGAGAAATTATTTGTGGTTTTCAACATGCTCACTAAATTTCTTCAGAATGACTTTTATTTCAAAACAGGTTCACAGAAGCTGCTTTATTCATCAAAGTTCAGTACATTCTATTTCATTATATCAAAGTATTCTTTCCTCCAGTCCATTTTTTTATAATAGAAGAAAATACAAATAACATAGCTCATGATATAGCAAGCCTCTTAAAGTAAGCTAAATAAAAGACTAATCTTTAAATATGTTGTTTACCAAATATTAGCAATAACAAAACATTTAAAAATTTACATTTCAGGAAAACTGAATTTCACACACACACACACACACACACAAATGAATCTGACAATTATACAATTTGTGCTTAGGCCATTCCTAACTGTGCTTTCATTCACACCTTTCCTCAGAGGTGAACAATCTCTGAAGGTTTACAGTTCTGCTTTTAATCTTACTCATTATACTATTCTTACTTTGTATGTATGAATGTATTATCTGCATGTGTGTAAGAGCACCCATGTCATGTAATGACCATGGAGGTCAGAGAAGATCATTGGCTTCCTTTGGAACTGGAGGTATAGATGGTTGTTAGCCACCATGTGGGTACTGGGAAGGGAAGCTGGGACTTCTGTAAGAATAGACAATTCTCTTAACTGCTGAGCCATCTCTTCAGCTTCATTCTTACTCATTTAAATATCGTTTGCTCAGTGAGTCATCACACTTCCCACATAAGAAGGAAGACCTAGGGTTGATACCCAGAACACATCTAATGGTGAAAGTAGAAACAAATTCCACAAAATTGCCCTTTGACCTCTACACTCCTACATATGTGCCTTGGCATGTATGAGCTCACACACATACCATATACACACAATAAAATAAATAAAAATTTAAAAACATTTTAAAAACTTTAACATTTAGCCAAAATAAGTTTTTAGCATTTTTTCTGACTTAATTAAGTTTCATATAATTCAATTAATATACACATATATGCATATCCCTATGTATAAAAGTACATACATGTAGTTACCTATATGCTTATAAATTAATATATATGTATAAGTGTGCTTATGTATGTGCATGCATGTATCATATAAATTTAATGATTGAAAATCTTATTTGAAGTAGACAATTGATCTCATAGAGTAGTAGGAAATTCAGTTCAAGCTCTAATTGCTCATTAAGACACTAGCTTTCAATTTTTTATCACTTAATATGGAGTAGCATGTTATAATTTGTCGTTTAGCCTCTGTGACAAATTTTCTTATTTATAAGTTACATATGCTGAATCAGAATGGAAAAATGTATCCATCTTCTCGCTCAGTCAAAGAAACTATTCCACCTGACCAAAAACTAATTACATGGGCTGGAGAGATGGCCTAGAGGTTAAGAGCACCGACTGCTCTTACAGAGGACCCGGGTTCGATCCCCAGCACCCACATGGCGGCCGAGAACCGTCTGAAACTCCAATTCCAGGAGAACTCCAGTTCCAGGGGAATCCGATACCCTCTTCTGATCTCCACGGCTTTGCCCGACATGGGTGCACAAACTTGCATGCAGACAGTACATTCATACACATACAGAAATAAATAAAATTAATAATAAAAAAACTAATTACATATAAACTCCTCCGTATACTGATTTCACAAGTAAATCAAGAATATATCAAGGGTATATGAGAGTCTTTTAAAAAATCAAATGTCCTCAAACCCACACAGCTCATGGTTCGTCACCATCCAGCAAGGGGGGGGGGGCTTGTATGTTCAATCAAGTTGATCAAATTAAGTGTCCGGTCTAATTTGTGTTTCTCACACATTCACCCCCAATCGCAGCCCTTCATCTATTCTACACGCCCCCTGTCCACAGATTGTTCCCTAGGCTCTAGAAAAGGGCCAGAGGTGGAAGAGAAGCAAAACATCTCTACTTTCTCTGGACGTTGTACTTGGTCTCTAGTCAATTCTGGATTGTTTTCTTTCATGGGCTGCCAGCTTGTTCCCTAGGCATTAACCTTTCAATCCTACTAATAAAGCACAGCAAATAGATATGATAAGTACTTAAACAGTATAATATGATAGCCGTTCAATCCTACTAATGACAGCACACGCTAATGTAGATATAGAGGATTTTTAAACAGTACTATGTTATGGTAGGTTTACTCGTTTGGATAGACCAGAGTTGGATGGTATGCAATCCAGAATTACATTTTCTTCTGTTAAATGACAGGGTCGATCGTGGGGCTTATAACGTCTCCTAAACCATTAGAGGATGTAAGCTTGTGGATCATCAGCTGTTAAAAAAATGAAAACAAACTGATCGTGGATGGTAGGGGTGGGGTGGGGGGGGAAGGAGAAGGGGATATATCCCTGAACTAAATTGGACCAAGATGTATGAAATGATTACACAAACATGCAATAAAAAAATATAAAAAAAAGAAAAATACTCATAAATAACAGATGTCAATAAAACAGTGCCTATAAAAAAAATAAATATAAATAAATAAATAAAATAAAATAAAAAAAAAAAAAAAGCTGGGCGGTGGTGGTGCACGCCTTTAATCCTAGCACTTGGGAGGCGAGGCGGATCTTTTGTAAGTTCAGGCCACTGGTCCTACAGAGTGAGTTCCATGGACATCTGGGGCTACAGGGAGACCCTGTCTTAAAAGACCAAAAAAAAAAAAAAAAAAAAAAAAAAAAAAAAAACAATCAAATGCATGTATATGAAAAATGAAAATGGGAAGATTTTAATGTATATCAAGCATTGCTATTTTAACCTGCTTTTTTTTAAAAAAAAAGTCTGTATCAATATTTACAAGAGAAGAATTTGTATGTGGAATTAAAATACATCAATATTATAATGACTGTCTCGTACGGATATAAAGGTAAGAAGTAGATCCAGTGCTTCTGTTCTTGTCTACGATAGCCAAGCAGGACTTTGTATGGTGCAACAGAAGTCTTTTGTTTTCTTTTCTCTTTCCACTTTAGATAGCATGGCTTTATTGCTGTCCTTCTGATCATGGACTATAAACTACTTGAGAATCTTTTTTTTTAAATTTACTTTCTTTTATTTCATTTTTTAACAATAAGTGATAAGTTATAAGTACAAGCATCCTTCATGTAAAACCAATTTGCAAGCAGTTGTATGCAAGCCCACACAGCCCAAGGATCCCACCATCCAGCTGGAGGGGCTTGTATGTATAATCAAGTTGATTAAATAAGTGTCCAGTCTATATCAATCACAGCGCTTACATTCTACCACACCACAGTGCTTACATTCTACCACACCCCTCATTCCACAGATTGTTCCCTTGCGCTTAGAAAAAGGGGCAACAGGTGGCACGAGAAGCAAAAACAGTCTACTTTCTCTGGAGATTATTTTTTTTTTTTTTTTTTCTCTAACAATTCTTGTTTTTTTCATAGGGCTGACAGTTTGTTCAGGAATACCTTTCAATCCTACTAAATGAAGCACAGCATTAGATATATAGGTATTTATAAACAGTACCTGATTATATTTATGGTAGGTTACTTGGGTATAGACCACAGATGTTTGGAGGTATGGTAATCCATGAATACATTTGTGGTAAAAAAGATGACAAGGTCTTACTGTGGCTTATAACATCTCCTAACCACTAGAGGATGTAAGCTTGTGGCATCAGCTGTGAGTTATTCCTCCAAGGAGAGAGCTAATAGCCAATTAGATTTGGGATATAAAGACATATGGCTGCCACTGCTGCACAGTATTTCCAGGCAGGTGAGGTGTAGCTGATGCTGACGGAGGAGTCTTGCTTGACTCAAGGAGACCAATATTTGCTTTATTGGTTTAGTGGCCTTTGGTAACACTCTCTGGTATTCCAGAGACCAACTGTACACTTGCAAGTGTGGTCTCAATACATCTTTCCCATGCTTACATCAGGTTTTTGACAGCAGGGCCTTATTGCCTCTTCTTGCAGGTATCCCAGTTTACAGGCAAGAAGCCTTTACCTTTTGTGGGGGCTTTGATCCCCTGGCCAACATCTCCTTGGTAGAATAATCCATTGCTGATATCAGAGCTCTCCTGTATTAATCTATTTTGCTTTAATGCACAGCTTAAAGAGAATCTAGTATTATATTTGGTTCTGAATACAGAATAATCCTTTTCACAGTTCCTATGTCTATTAAAGTAACCACACAAGTGCCTTGGAAATTTTCTCAAGCCTTAACATCAAGATTTCACTCACAACTTTCTGTTATATTTTCTTCCTCACAGCTTCATGGATTTATCAACGGGCAAACAATTCATAGAGATCCTCCTAGAAGACATTCTGGCTATCTTCCTCCCTTGCTCTGTGATCAGCATGTCAAACTCTCTTGTGTTATACTTTAACATAAGTAAATCAAGTTTTAAAAAGCAGAGAAAGACAAACATTCTCAATACATTCCTACTCACACCTAGTAAAATGCTTACAGAACAACTTAAAAGTATGATACTTCTGTGATTAATTGCTAAATTCTGATTAGACCTGATGTTCTCCACTTAGGAATACTACTAATGGGCTGCCAAATCAGTAACAGTAGTAATGTCAACTAGAAGAGTTGGAAAAAATGAAAATGATCTTCCCAAAGACATTATCAAGCAACACAGAGAAGAACAGAAATTTAGAGCTCTGAACAGAAACTAAGTTGAATATTTCTCACCATTTCTTGGTTAAGATTCCAAATTCACTTCTGACTAATGTGTGACCTTAATTGGAAACAGGCTAACTGCACACAATTAAATTAGAATGAGTTCATCCTGTAGTAGGTATGGTCCCTAATCCAATGGACAGTTATCATTCTCCAGGAAGTTTGGAGAAAAGGCAATAGAGTTAATGCTATATGAAAATAAAAGCAGATACTGAGCTATTAATTATATAAGATAAGTAAGACCCAAGATTTCCAAGAAACCACCAGGAGAGATAATCTGGTATAGGTCCTTCAATCACAGCTCACAAAAGGAATCAGCCCTATTGACAACTTAATCTTGAAGCCTAAGAACTAGAAGATAATTCACTAGTTAGCTGGAGATACTTAATGGCACTGTATAATATCAACTCTAATAATGAATAAAAGGTCAGAAGCACAATGAGGTGCTGTTTTACATTTTCTGATAAATGAATGATGTAAAACCAAAAAGTTTAAAAGTTTAACAGAAAATAATAGTTAAATGATCAAGAAATAGATACAGGCTTCTAGCAGAGTCACATAACTAGGGGCCAAAACATAGATATTGTTCCCACTTAGCCAGATTTGAGAGTTGAAGATTCAGGGGAGAAAAGAAAAACATTGACATGACCTAGTACTGTTGCTTCCAAGACAATTGGAAATTTCTAATGAATAAAGCAGCAGAGTGGCTGAGATTCCATCAGAGCCAATGACAATGTTACAGGACCAGAGAATCAGAAACTAAACAAACAAAAAACATAGGAACTGGGGGTTAGGGAACCGGGGGAAGAGTCTAGAAACACCCATGGGAAACACATCAAATGTAAGCTTTAAAACATGTCAGAAGATGAACAGGAAATAAAAAATTCCACTCCAGTTGGATTAGGGACTTCAATATAAGGCATGATAGCTTGAAACTGCTGCAGGAAAAAGTAGGGGCTGAGCTTCAACATACATGTATAGATAAGAACTTTCTGAATATGATTCTGTTAGCATAAGAAATAAGGCCAACTGTTGATAAATGGGATCTAATGTGTCTAAAAATCCTCTGTTTGGTAAAGAATAATATTAATTGGATGAAAAGACAGAATAGAAAAAATATTTGTCAGCTATTCATCTGATAGAGGATTAGTAACTATAATATGTAAGGAACTCAGAAAACTAAGTTTGAAGAAAGCTAATAGCCCATTTTCAAATTGGCTAAGGGCCTAAACGAGTGTTTTTCTAAAGAAGAATTATGAATGGCTTAAGAAGAAAAAAGACTGAGAGAAAGATGCAGGACAGTTATGGCAGAGTGCATTTCTAGGGTGGGGTGGGGGATAGGGAAAGGTGACTATGTCTAAATTGAACTGAGAAATAATGTCCGAAATACACATCAATAAAAGCATTATAAAAAAGAATTAGAAAGATTTTTAATGTCCTTTACCATTAGGGAAATGCAGAATAAAACTACTTTCAGATTCTTTCTCATCATAAACAGAATGTCTATCTTCAGGAATATAAATGACAGCAAATGCTGACTTGGATGTAGGTAACAGGGAACCTTCATACAGTGCATGTGTAAATGTAAATAGTTTAGCCACTTTGGAGATCAGTCTGGAGGCTCCTCAAAAAACTAGAAGTGGATCTACCACATGACCCAGTCATATCACTCTGAGACATATAAACCTAAGGAATCTATACACTACTACAAAGATACTTGTGCATATTCATTGTAGCTTTATTTATAATGGCTAGGAAATGGATCAGCTCAGATGCCTATGGGCAGATGAAGGGAAAATGAAAGTGCATTAAAAACACAAGAATGCTATGAAGAAAAATGAAGCGTTTAAAGTTGAAGGAAAATGGATTGATGAGTGGAGAAACCCAGACTCAGACAGACAAATGCCCTGTTTTCTCTCATATGCAGATGCTAGGGCAAATATTTTGATTTTGTGTCCTTATTTTGGAGTACCTCAGAAAACTAAGAAACTAGAAAGAAGATAGTAGGTGCTGCCTTAGGCAGGAGAGACAGTACCACATAGGTTAAATGAGGGTAGAGAGCAGGCATATTGGTTGTAGAAAGCTTCAAATAGATGTGTGGGGGATGATGGAGATGAGGGAATTGGGGGTAGGAGTCAAAGATGAAGAGGATGTGAAAAAACACTTGATAATCTGATATCTGGTAGCCCAATTAAAAAATAGAGAAAATAATTTGATGGCAGATACTTTGCAATACTAGACAATAAATGTTCTAGAAGCAATGGGTCATTCAACAAAACTCCAGCGCCAAGAGTGGGACACCTCCACTGGAGTTGCTATCAGAGAGGCCTTAGAGGACCCCAAAATTACATAAGCTTTTCTTCTTGGACACTTACCAAAACTAGTTGATAAGACCTACTGCTGTAAACATCGCCCACCTTGCATACAAGGCACAGAGAAATCAAGCTGACTTAGATGATTCCTACCTGCTGGCTAGCTCTCCTTGCACCAGTTAGTCCTATGCAGGCTGCTGTTGGGTAAAGGTATTGATGATCTAACCTAGATATGAACTTGAAAGACTATAACACCAATCTGAGAGTCAGCATGAGCCTGTTGGTATAATGAAGACAAGACTGTTATAAGGGTAACCAGTTGTTCACTAATAAGATTTATGGCTTAGACTACCACAGAGAATCTATGTTTAATACTGCAAACAGGTTCCAAAATCCATGATTGAGAAGGTCTATACCTTGAGGGGGAGGTGTAGAGGACATAAGATGGCTGTTTAGCTGAACTCACATAGCATCAAGTATTCTCTAAGTGTCTATATTTATACCCACAGAAGAAGACTATTCTCTGAAGCCTCTTTTCAGAGTGAATGGAGGAAAATACAGAAACCCTTGATGGCACAAGATGCTAAGAATAAATGATGTCTGAAGGCTCATCACTAGATATTTATTCCAGTCCCTTAAAACTGAGGAATACTGCAGAAGATGGGGCTGAAAAGGTAAGAGCTAAAGGACATGGAGAGGGGTTATGAAACACCACCTTCTAATTGAGAGAACTATATGGCAGCCACAAACTAACAGCAGCTGTGCATAGTAGCCCTGGATCCATAGGTCAAGCTCTTGTAACATGGTATCCATGAGCATGCCCTTAGGCATAAACACATGCACATAAAATAAAAAAATAAAAATTAACCTTTACAGAAAGAATGGAAAGATGTCTCAATAGTAGAAAAATTATGAATAGCATCCACCTTTAGTAACAGGCAGGCATGAAGAAAAATCAGTGTTTTCTTTTACATTGTCATCACTTATACCAGCAGTTTACATCTATCACAGTCTTACTTTGTGTTTAACATATCCCCTATTTTATACTTTTTAAATCTTATTGACAACCAAGCAGTTTTGTCATTCTATTTATGGTACAGTAACACCTCCTTCCTGATATTTTGATGTGCAACCAGGTTTAGGGAAAGGAGAATCCTAGAGTTTCAAGAGATGACAGGGGCAGAAATGCATCAGCTTTCAGCTCACCTACTCTTCATGATACATTAACCCATGCTTCTCACAGCAAGCCTCAGACATAGGGATTTTTATCTATATCTACCTTAGGAAGTAAATGAGATACACAGGAACCTGATAATTCAAAACTAATGGAAGTTTGTAGGGCTGCTGCTAAAGATCTGTCTTCCTGAAGTCAGAGAGCTGATCTTTCTGCAAACAGAAAATGGAAGGAAATGTTTGCATCATTTTGTTACAGGGGGCTACAGCCAGTTGTCAAGCTGTTTTATATAAGTAGAACAGGGCTAATTCTTACTCACGAAATTTTATAATTTGCCAATAAACCAAAGAGCCATCATTCTAAAATATTTATAAAATGTGTTTCTCCTCAAAATTCAAAATCTATTCATAAAATTAAGGAAAGTTCTATGAAATATATTTTATATACACATCACATATATGTATATGTGTGTTCTCATTGTGAGAAAAATAACTATCTATTGCTCAAAATAATATTCGGATATTATGGAAAATGGGATTTTTTGATGAGATTTACTGACTTATAACTGTACCTTTCATTTACATCACTGATTATTTGCACATCTTTTTTACTTTCACCTTTTCACAGGACAAAAGAATAAGCAAATTCTTCAACAAACAGAAAAATGAAACAAGATATCTAAATCCTTTCTCATATGTTTGCAAAACAGAAAAATGAATTTATCTGCTGGGCATAATGTCCACCCCTTTAATCCCAGTACTAATAGGGAGGCAGAGGTGGATCCCTGTGAGTTCAAGACCAAGACCAGGCTGATCTTTTAGCCAGTCCCAGGCCAGGTGGGGCAACAGGGAGACCTTATCTCAAAAAGACTCTCCCAAAAAAGAATGGACTTATCAAATATACCAACAGCTATATATAGAACTTTTTCATTTATATGAAAAGTGTGAGCTGGGCATTGTGGCACATGCCTTTAATCTTAGCTCTTGGGAGGCAGAAGCAGGCGGATCTTTGTGAGTTCAAAGCCAGCCTGGTCTACAGAGTGAGTTTCAGGACAGCTGGAGCTACAGGGAGACCCTGTCTCGAAAAGACCAAAAAAAAAAGTGTGATTTTCGTGGAGTGTCACTTCTCTGCCATCCCAGCTATTAGGAAGCTAAGACAGATTTTGTGTATAAGGGCACCCAGGGCTACATACCATGACCCTGTCTCAAAAAAAAAAAAAAGAAAAGAAATTATGTGCTATGTGTATGAGTAGATAGCTCAGTGTCTGTAGTGCTTGCTGTGCAAGTGTGAAGACTTGGGTTTGATCATTAGCACCCCTATAAAAACTCAAGGGGTGGTACACATGCTTATAATCCCAGCACTACGGAGGCAGGGACAGGAGGCTCTGGGGACTTGCTACCTGTCCTAATCAGTTGAAAATGTCCTTGACTCAAGTGAACAACATGGACAGGTTCTAAGGATTGAGAAGTAAGGTCAACCTCTGACCTAAACATTCAGGTTCCTGTGCTCACCCTCACATATATTCAAAAGCAAAATATGTTTTCTTATGCAATAATATCTTATTTTTATAAAGTATAGTCAGAAGTACAATCATTTGCATTATATAAACTTAATTTCTTTTTAAAATATTTCTTCATTCACATCTCTACTGATATATATATATATATATATATATATATATATATCAATACATGCATTCACATCTCTACTGATATGTATCAAAAGCATTAGATTCCCAATACAAGCATGGCAGATAAATGAATGGGTGGTTAAATTAATATTATATAACATTTATCCAGTATTAAAATAATTAATGCAATTTAAAAACATCTCAAGATCAAAGAAAGAAGTAAAATCGTTGAAAGAAAAGAACAGAAAACATTTTGTAAGATCATGGAATATAATTTCACTTTAGGTATAAATTAAGAAAAAGCTGCTTCAGTGCTGAAGAGATGACCTAGTGGTTAAGAGCACCGACTACTCTTGCAGAGGACCCAGGTTTGATCCCCAGCACCCACATGGAGGCTGAGAACCATCTGTAACTCTAATTCCAGGAGAACTCCAGTTCCAGGGGAATCCGACACTCTCTTCTGACCTCCGTGGCATTGCACGACACGGGTGCACAAACCTACATGCAGACTACATTCATACACATAAAAAATAGATAAAATTTAAAAAATAAAAAAAGAAAAGATCTGCTTGGAACTTCATAAAAGAATTCTGATATTACTATAAACAGGACTTATTTGTGAGTCTGGGCAGTAGAGTGGGACTGTTCAGTCCCGTTCTTCACCATTGTGTTCTGTTGGTTCTTGGGCCCATTTTTCTGAGTGTCTCATTCCAGTGGACTGCTTTGAGTTATTTGGAGCTGGACAACTTTATTTATTTATTTTTTTATTGGTGTTTTGTGTATTTCAGACATCATTTTTCAATTCAGTTCAGGCATATTCCCCTTTCCCTTCCTCCACCCCATTCTATTGAATACTTTACACTGAAGCTGAGGATTCTTCAGTGACCAAACCAAAGCAGGATTTCAAAGCTCTACCAGACTTCCTGTTCTTCTCAGTTGCAACCTACTACTTCCTGTGGCTCTTCATAGCACTTGATTCTACTATCATTGTGTTAAGACACAACCATTTCCCATAAGTTTCTTATAGTTCAACAGTAAACAGGAGCATTCCTTCAGAAGAATGGACCCTTTCCTGTTATATAAATATTTATTTCCAAGTTAACAGATGAAAAACTCTTTTACTAGTCAAGAATACTTTAGTAATATTTAATTCTAGACCTATTGTTTATAAAGTATAAGACAAAAAACAGAATTGCACGGAATGAATTATGCATTTATTTGTTAATGAAAATGAATCAATTCGTCATTTGGGTATGAGAGTATCAAGAGCTCAGATAGATTAACAAGTTATTAATTATAATAAGAAAGATATATGTAAAGGAAAATGGTCATAGAGTAATTCAGTGAAGATCAGTCATGGTCAGGAGGGTGGTGACGATGAAGTTATGTCAGTCTGAGACAGTATCTATGTTCACAGACTAGTAAGAACATGAGTAATAAGAATGACTGCATGTTTATAAATGTACCAAAGCTGAACATTCTGCAGCCTGAGACTTTATTTTCTAACATAATTACAAGGATAGTCCTGAAGGCAGAAACTGCTCAGAAAAGCAGACCTTAGAACAGAGAAGTAAAAGAAATAAAATCCCTGACAAATCTTAAGAGGAAAAATAGAAGAGAAGGGTAACTAAAACTTTAATCTGTTTGGTCTTACTTCTTTGTTCTGTCAAAATATTGGCAGGGTAAAGATCCATGCAAATAAGATCATAAGTTCCTTCTAAAATTCAGGAGAGTAGGCCCACATCCTATGACATGCCACACAATTAGCAAGCCCTATTCCCCTGGGGAACAAAAGGTCTTGCTCTCTGCTTTAAGGACCCAAATAATACAGCATCTATAATGGGCAATGAATGATGATTTTTGCTTTTCCTGGACAAACTCGGGACCAATATGTACAGTTTATATTATGAACTACATTAATTAGAGATTCATTATTTCAAGTAAACTGTTCAGAGAGCACTTGTCTTAAAATCCCAGCAGAAAAGAGATCTGCTCCCTCTTGGTAAAATTATTCCTGGAAAAAAATCAGTATTCTCAGTCTCTAACATTATGTACACATGCACAAGTTTAAATAATTCACCTTTACTCAATATCAAACATATTTTCAAAAAATGTTTGTGGAATTAACCCTTCTGGTTATATATAACAAGTAGCCTATAAGCACAGCTAAAAGCATAATTAAAGGAAAAACACATGGGGCTGGAGACCTGGCTTGACAGTTAAAATCACTGATGGCTTTTGCAGAGGAACTGGATTCAGTTCCCAGCATGCAGATGGTGGTTAACAGCTGTCTGTAACTCCACTTCTAGGAGACTTGACATTCTCTTCTGACCTCTGTGGGCATTGCATGACATGGTGCACTTACATATATGCAGACAGTACATTCATACACATAAATAAAAAATAAAAATAAAGCATTTAAAAACAAGAAGATAAACACAGAGACAAAGTTTTTAGACTCATAAAATATACAGTCTCTGGACTCCATTTATCAGGCCACCTGCTCTTTCCACTTCCATCCCACAAACACGTGTTAACAGCAATTTTGTACATCCAAGGTGCCAGTTTGGCAAGAAGGTTTTATGTAGGTAATCCTGGCAGCCTTTCATGAAACCCATCTTCATAATGTCCAGGTAATCATAGTCTGTGTCTGTCTGTTTTCTAATTGGAAATGCTCCAAGGACTGTTGGAAAAAGATCCAGAGACTGTTGAAATGCTGACCAGGAACACTATCTTGAATTTGGCAGTGACAGATCACATGCCACCTTGTGACCTTTCTCCTCTAGCCCTCACCTTTCCTGCACAGGAACTTGTGGTCTTTCTATCCCCCCCCCCTTTTTTTTTCCTGTGTCTTCTGTATCCTGAGTCATCACCTGGCACCAAGGTTATCAGAAATCACTTTTGTTACAGTCCTTGCGGTGATTTTTCTAGAGAGTTTCAGGGCACAGATCTCTGATTCATTAAGGAAGTTAAAGGAAGGCACAGCTGTTCTCCCTAAGCATGCTCTACTGTTCACAGATAATCAAGAAAACCCAGCCCTGGAGGTAGCTTCTGAATGTAGGAGGTTGGTATTTAAGCAGTATTTAATTCCACTAATGGTTGGTAATCATACATCTTCAAAGGAAATTTTCACAGGTTTGAGAGTTCAGGGATCACTTAAGAACAAAGGAAATAACATTAAGACCCAGTGCCTATTGTTTCTCAGTCAAACTGCTGTAGTCACCAGGGACTCTTATAACGTATATTACTGAATTATCAATGAGAGGTTGTTGAGATGAACATTTGGAACATCCTTCCCTGTCCTTTCATGGAAAGTAGCTGTTTATAATTGAGCATATGAACCACCCATCCAAGCTTGGTCTCCTTGAGAAGCTTGGTAAATTCTGGAACACAGACACAGCAATGTATGTACCAACATAACCATATGTGAATGATTTTGAAAATACTCTTTTTCAGCACTGAAAAAATATATATTGAAAAAGCATGCAAGGAAAATGACTGAGAGGCTCATATGCTTAGTGAGAGGGCAGCGGCCTTTTCAACTGTAGAAAAGAGATTGACAGAACAACTAAATGTCATTTGTGAGAAACACTTGCTCATGACCTTTCATTTGTATTTTCTTTAACAATGTTTAGAAGGCCATGACTGCTTTTGGGCACACAAAGATTTTTTTTTTTTTGTTTTAGATATAAATGAGAAAAAAAAGAAAGATAAAAAATTGAAAAACTATTTGAAAATAATAATTCATTGTAATAGCCCTAAGAATCAGAATGTTGGTTCTCATTACTGATTAGCTACTAAGGGTCATTCCTAGATCTTTTGATATTTGCAACTCAAGATTTCAGCTATATCTCCCCATGACTTAAGCAACATAATTCCTTCTGGTAACATCCAGGTGCACACATGTTCACATCTCCCTTCCAGAAGGAATTTGTGGGGAAGAATCCAGCATCCACCCAAAGCCTCTTTGTGACATTCTTAACGTTCTTGCCACTGCCTTGCTCCTACTGGGATGCTCTGGTCCTATGACTGATTGTGGCTGTCTTTTAATGAGCAATCTTTGCTCCAAGGCATCCCCATCTACCCGACATATGTTCAGATTTCACCGAATTTGGGGCTCTTTTGGCTCAATTCTCCTTTTATAAGTATCTGAGCTGCATGTGGCTTTGGAATCCATTTCTGAAGGCACTTCTGTATTCTCATATTTTCTTTCTTTTTTTATAGGTATTTTGTCCAGTCTATCTTTCCTGTGTTGATTTCCTCATGGTAGTGCATCTCAGACCTGAACTAGCATATATCCACAAATTAATGACATTCTGTTTGGAAAAAAAAAGGCTGAATTCAATTGCATTACTTATAATGGAAATGTGGGGTCCTTTAAGAGCAATGGAGCCTCTCTTTCTCACCTTGGGTGAGCATAACTTGAGGTGATTGGGTACGTCAACAGCAATCAAAACAACCCCAAGCCAGTGACTCCTGGGTCCATTGTCTCACAAATTCAAAAAATAAAATTCATGGACAATGGGAGGGTAAGTTTAGAAAGAAGTTTTATTGTAGAAAATTCAAAAGATAAAGAATGAAGTGATCCTGTGAAGCAAGAGGATGGTAAGACCCATCTAGAGGTGACATTCATCGGTGGAGGTTAACCAGCAGCTGCATGACAGATGTTGCCAGAAGCCTCAGAGAATGAAAGCCTAGAGTATCAAGGAAAGTGTGCTCAGGATTTTGTCTGATATATGAAAAAGAAATAAAAAGAAGGAAAAGAAAAATATGCTTTTTGAGTTAGAATTCAGAAAAGTGGGCCAGCTCAACAGCCAGTGCTTTACAGAGGAAGCCTGTAAGCACTTGTATTAGGTAAAGGGCTTCTGAAATGTAGAAGCATATTATCTCATTAAGGGACTAATTTCTCATTCCACTATGTCTGTAGCATGTCTTCACATGAATCAGCTTTCCTAAAGAGTGGTCTGCTAGCCAGATGATTGACAAGTCTAGCTGGATTAACTCTTAATAAAGGAGAAAACAGTATGTAATGTTCTTATCTTTGAAGCAGATTAGAATGTCATGTCTTCATCGAAGGCTAGAGTTAAAATTCAGATTACAAAAAAAAATAAATAAATAAAAGAAGCAGCTGGGCATGGTGGTACACTTTAATCCCAGCACTCAGGAGGCAGAGGCAGGCAGATCTCTGTGAGTTCAAGGCCAGCCTGGTCTACAGAGAGAAACCCTGTCTCAAAATTACCAAAAGTATTTTTTTACATTTCTTTTACCAGTAGAAAGCAGCTTTCCCTTAACAGCCTCCAACAATGCTAGGTATCCTAACCAACTCCTTTTAAAATGATATTCTTAAGTCCTAAGGAAAGGTGTTTGTGAAATTTCTCTTTCTAATGTTATCAGGGAAATGGGAAGTGGAATCTAAAATTGAGCATAATAGAGGAGGGTTCTATCCTCAGGTGCCTCTAAGCCTACTAATCCCTATAATATTACCACTCTTAAGAATTGATACTAAAGTTTAAGTGATAGGAAATTGGAGTTCACAAAGATTTAGTGTCTTTATTCTTGCTGACGTGAGGCTTGCAGTGGAGACATGGTCCTGGTTAAATTGCTCAAGGGGAAAGGTGGTATGTGGAGTCAGAGGAAGAAACAGGAGAAAGGAGCAAGGAGCAGGGCCCCCACTGGAGAGCCTGCGTACTGATTCCCCATATTGGGCCACTAAATGAAAGATCAGTAAGAAGGAAAACAGACAAGGGAATGTGAAAAAAAACTGCATTGGAATGTCTCTAAGAATCAGAGCTTGCTATCTGTAGGGAAATCCAGCTTGAATTGCAGGCTAGCTGTCCAGATGGCATGCCTCAGGGCACTGTATGGCCAAGAGTTTGGCTCCGCCCCAAGGAGGAGCAACCAGCATGGCCCAGGTGCGTGATGCTGGGTGGAGCAAGGTGTGCAGTGGCGCAGAGTTGGGGGGCTCATGATTGGTCCTGGGAACTGACGACATTTGGTTTATAAAAGCAAGCTGTGGCAATGAGTAAATTTGAATTCCATTGTAACATCACGGGATTCCCAGCCATTATTTTTATTAATTATTGCATGCATACAGGCTAAGGTAGGCCTGCATTTCATTCCTGTGGCCAGTGGGTTGGAAAAAGGTTCCCTTTGCAGACCACCAACCTGGGTAGCTGGTGTTGTGAGTGAAATTCCTGTCCAGGCTCTGGGACGGTGGGAAGTCACAGCCAAGAGTGGAACATGTGTCTCGTGGGTCCAGGCTAAGAGCCTAAATTGGAATTATCACTTAGGCTGGGCTACGGGAAGTAGCCTGCTGGTCTCTGCACCAAGAGGCCAGCTCCCCACAGCAACTGCTGGCAGATGCTGTGTCCTCCTCCCCCTTAGCAGGGCCCTGTGGTCCCTGTTCAACAAAAAAGAACAGCTTCCTACATCTATCTACTTACAAACTGGGGTAGTTGTAGAGCAGAAAGGCAGAGTGGGGAAAGAGGTAGAAGGTTTCTTGTTTCAATCAACAGTTGGCCAATGCTAGGGATAAGCAGTGAGTACTCAGTTAAAGAATCTTAGGTGATAGATAAACCTATTTACTGGCTAGTCATTACTTGGAATACACAGGGCAGGGCAGGGCAGGGCAGCCAAGAATCTAGAGAAACAAGTTGCTTCTAGAAATCAAATGACTGTAGTTACTGGAAATGTCAAAGTTTAACCCAAATTAAGTTTCACAAAATGTAGTGGCCCTGGCTAACAGAGATAAAATTAAGACAGTAGTTGATTATACAAGGTCCAAAGATTAATATCCTCACCAGCAACATTATACTAGCTATAAGGAAACCAGAAACTCAAGTCCCCAAATAATTCTGGCATTTCTGGCTCTTGGCCAGAATAAAATCTAGGACATTTCAGGAATCATCTCTTCCTCCTTCTCACAGACTTTAAAATGAAGAGGACTCCCCAATAATAATCCTATGTATGATGAAAAATGTCGAATTCATAGAATTTGAGTATAGAAGTAACGTTCTAGGGGTTAGAGGGTGAGAACACTATGATATTGGCCAATGAGTACAATTTTTTCTTTTGGAAGATGAATGGGTTTTGCCAAGACAGAGGTTAAGTTCTCAAAGCCTCTCCTGGATCAAGATCTACTTGGGTAGCTCAAATGACTTGTCCTCTGAATGCGTGATTAACTCTCTAGTTGGGCCCAGGGGAAGTTGTATTAGGTGTGTGGCCATCTTACTAAATTGACCCAGGGTGTACTCATTAATAACCAATCCAAATATAGTACTCAGTTTCCCTCCAATTCTCACCTTAAGCTCTATGAGAATAAGGCAAGATTGTGGGATTCTTCTCTTGGGGACTCTTTCCCTATCACAAGTTCTGTTAATAAATCTGTTAGTTCTGCTCACTTATTGTCTATATTTGCTTGTTATTTTTGAGAATGAGACAATGAAACCACTAGTTCAGGGCAACTTTTAGGGGCATTTATTGTCTAAGACCCCAGTACCTCAAGTTAAGTTCAATAAAATCCAGGAAGGACTGTCACTATCAAGGAATCCACATCATTCTGGACCTAATGGACTGCCTTATGCTTACATATACTAATAACATACTTTGAAAAGTAGATCTTATGTATTGTTACCACATTGAAAAAAAATTAAAGTGATTTGTTAACAGTTTGATTGTGATATTGTGGTAATCAGTATATGTGTTTGTATGTGTGTACATGTGAACATAAAAATGTGATAATGCAATTTAAATATATATATATATATATATAATTTTAAATTGTTAGTTATATCTATCTCATTAAAACTACAGCAAAAGAAAAAAAGCTATAAGCTAATGAAGGCTCTTAATCACCTTATCAAAAAGCTCAAATTATGACAAGAGCATTCAGTTAAGGCAAGATAATTATTAAAAATAGAAGCATGGCTATAATACCATGGCTGGTTTGTGGTACCAAAGTTCCTGCTGAAAAGTCTTCAAACCCCTATCCATGTTTTATCTATGTGTGGTTGTATTTGTTTCTATATTTAAAATATGCATGGAAAATCATAAACTATATGCAAAAACATCCTCCATTCGCAGATTTTTGTTCCTTTCATGCGTTCTACTTTTATGTAAAAATCAAGCAAAAAGAACACTACAAAACAAGTAGCTAGAACCAGTAGTCCAACTTTGGTCACACTAAGAGAAATATCTTATGTAGAAATCCTCATGGATCACAGGACGGCATAACATATCACTACTTATTGCCCTCTTCTCAATCACAGTTATGCCTATGCATAATGACTTCTAAAACAAGGTAAAAATTAAGCAAGCCATTATGTAGGAAGATGATGTAAAGTTAATTATGCTTGAGATAAGGTAAAATAGGGAATCAGTCATCAACAGTATTAGAACTCTTCTGCAAAGTTGCACAGAAGTCCTTGAATGACTGTATATTAAGATTACTGTTTGATTCCCATGTGTCTTTACCTCCTTCTCTCAACAATTTACAGATATTTACATTAATAACAGCCCTTAAATGTGTTCATTTCCTACAATTTGGATTTGAGACTTAAAAATCAATCTAATTGAAGCTCAGCCCTGGAGATGCATTCTGGTATCAATCATTTAAGATGCCAGACAGATGTGGGAAGGGAAGACATGAGTTTGAGAAGAGATATGTCCACAAGATGCAAATGAGGGGGATCCAGGCAAAGCCTAACAGGGTTTCTAATTTAGTTTTGCAGACAGCTAGACACTTGTTTCTCATTTTCAATCACTCCTCTGTTTGTAGAGCACTTGGATGGGCTGTCTTGATAGCAAAATTATAGGCAATTAAGTTTCTTTCATGTGATTTCAAGTTCAGAAAAATAAAATGAGATAGTTTAACTACATCTTAAAAATGAAACTATTGTTTCAAGGATAAAAAAAAGCTTGGTCTTTTTCAGAATCAGGGGTCCTAGCCTTTAGCATCAATCATAGTTTTCATGGAAAACAGAACTTTTCAGGTTGCGCATTTGTGACAGAGAAAATGATTCAATCTATCTGCCATAGGCTTGCTCTAAGACATAAAGATGGAAAGGTATTTGGCAGCAGCTGCTAACCCACCTGCAGAGAAAACTTCTGTCTCATCTCATCTGTTGAATTGTTCACAGGATCCATGCTAATGTTTACATGTTCACAATTAAAAATACCACTCTGCTTTCAGAAATCATTCCAAAAAGACTGTTAGAGAGTCTGCAGCATTTGAATGTTAAACCATTCTCCCAGTTTAAATACTAGCTCACCTCCTATCAATGTGATGCCTCAGAAATAGGCTAACTGAAGGAAAGTAGAAAAGTCTGCTTAAGAAAATCTTGGCTAACTTCTTGCACCTGCTTCTCTAGTTGCAATCTTAAATGCTGTATTTATTTGCATTTAATTTCTACCCATGTTTATGGGAAGCCATCACTGTAGCATTGAGATGAACATCTCAATTTGTGTTTCCCTGGGTTTCTGTCCTAAGGAATACAGATCATAATACCTGCTTATGCCAAAGCACATCGGATAGAGGCTCTTTTCGCCTAAGAATCAATTGTGTCTTTTTAGAATGCATAGTCACCGATAATTCATTCTAGTCTCTCATACCACAGAAGACGCAATTGGAATAACTGAAAATACAGCAAGTTAGGAAAACGCACATGCTTTTTTATCTTTTTAAAAAATTTATTATTTTCTTATGTGTATGAGTGTACTGTCTGAATGTAGGTTGGTGCACCTGTATCATGCAATGCCTCGGAGGTCAGAAGAGGGCATCAGATTCCCCTGGAACTGGAGTTAAAGATGGTACTCAGCCAGCATGTGGGTGCTGGGGTTCGAACCCGGGTCCTCTGCAAGAGCAGTTGGCTCTCTTAACTGCTAGGCCATCTCTCCAGCCCAACACACAGGTTTTTAATGTTGAAACTTAGCAATGCCAGCCAAAATTAGTCTCTAGGTGGTGCAGGATGTAATGTCTTGTGATCACATATTGTTGTAATTAAATAGAAAAAAATAGGTTTTTAAATAAAAGGAATTTATTTAAATAGGCTTATTAAAGAAATCCTCAAGCTGAAGACATCTTAGATATGCAGTCTAAAATCATTAATTATTTTAATTTGATATGTTAATTATTTTAACTTGATATATAAGAAAGTCTCAAAAGCATGTTTTCTGGGTTACATTTGTTGATTTTGAGTTATTAAATATTCAAGTGATTTTTGACCATTCCTTACTTTCAGAGTTCTTTTTTAGAGACTGTGATGCTCTTTCTGAGGAGGGTAGAGACTTTATGTTTGCTGGGGAAATAGCAGTTAGGAAAATAAAGTGCAAGAAAATAAAATATTTTACAAGAAGACTCATTAGGAAATTCCAGAACCATTTTGTTTAAGTTTAAGAGAAAAACCAACAGGGCAGACAAAGTATAAATCTTTTCACCTGCCAGGAGAAATAAAAAGAGATAGTTACGCTTTTTAAGTTAGGATCCAAGAAAACAGGCAGGTTCCGTCATGCAAAAAGCAGCTCCATGGCAAAAACAAAAACAAAAACAAAAACAAACAAAACAAAACAAACAAACAAACAAAAAGGTGGGAATCAGAGAAAAAAAAATTAGAGAAAAAGAGAAAAACTGTCCTGAGGGTCAGGGAAAGAGACAGTTTATTAAAAGGGAAAAGCACTACCAAGAATAGGAGTGGTCTAGTCAGCTGAGGAAAATTTAGTACCCAAAGCACTGGCTCTAAAGGTGTATGGCTGTGTATGAGACAT
This sequence comes from Rhizomys pruinosus, assembly GCA_009823505.1. Taxonomy (NCBI): domain Eukaryota; kingdom Metazoa; phylum Chordata; class Mammalia; order Rodentia; family Spalacidae; genus Rhizomys; species Rhizomys pruinosus. The sequence goes on along the minus strand of VZQC01010664.1, from coordinate 2,396,789 downwards.
TTTTAACTGGTGGTTTAAGCTTCAGTACCGTCCGCCAACTTAATCTGTTTTGTAAGAGCCAAAAAGCAAGCAGAAGTGTATCCTATGTCCAAGCTTTTCCTCCAGACTGATCAAGTCAGCCATCTAAGTACTCAGTAACCATACTTGGAGCCCTATCCCAATGCCAACAGAATTTAAAAAGGCAATCCATTGACCAGTTAAGTACCAAGGGATTGCAAGAAACATCACAAAGTGTCCTACAGCTCTGGTGAGTCACCTGCCTTTTAATCTAGGAAGACTTGTAGGCCCAGATGTTGGGGTCTAATCAGCGGACATTCTGAAAATAGAAGAACCAAAACAGAGGACAATGTCCTCAATGATTCCAAAGGAAGCAAAGTGGCTAGCAAGATTGTTACTCATCAAACGGTACAACTGACAAAAGATTAAAGGAGTCAGGGGCTCCTCCCAAGGCCCAGGTAGCCCCTGAGAACTAGATCCTCAACAGTCCTTCACAACACTTTCAAAAAAATATTTTCTTGGGGGGTGGAGAGAATTGGCTCAGTGGTTAAGAGCACTTGATGCCTTTGCAGATGACCTAGGCTCCATTCACAGCACCCAAATGGCAGCTAACAACCATGCATAACTCCAGTTCCAGGAGGATCCAATGTCCTCTTTTGACTTCTATTATTATTATTATTATTATTATTATTATTATTATTTATTTTTGTGTATGAATGTACTGTCTGCATGTAGGCCTGTGCACCCATGTCGTGCAATGCCACGGAGGTCAGAAGAGGGTGTTGGATTCCCCTGGAACTGGAGCTCTCCTGTAATTGGAGTTACAGACGGTTCTCAGCCACCATGTGGGTGCTGGGGATCAAACCCGGGTCCTCTGCAAGAGTAGTCGGCGCTCTTAACCGCTAGGCCATCTCTCCATCTTTTGACTTCTATGGGAATTGCAGGACATGTGTGCACTTAAATACATGAAGGCAATACACTCATACACATAAAATAAAAATAATAAATAAAATATTTTAAAAATGATTAATTTTGATCACCTGCATGATCTTAAACTCTCAACAGTATAGCTAACATACAAAATGATTGGTAATAATATAAAACAAAAATAACACTAAATCTTAGCATAAAAAAGACACAAACTATGAGTAAGGCTTTATAGGCCTCCATATGGGCTACTGACATCATGCCAGATATGTAATTACAACCACCCCAGCTACAGTCAAATTGAAAGACTCTTATGCTTTTCACAACCATAAAACTTGCTATTTGACTATCCTAATAACTCTGCTAATGTCTCATCTGCATTACAAGATCTGCAAAAAGATATTAAAGCTATGTCAGGTATCATCCTCTTTGGTAAATAGTTTGGGATTAGGTCCCTGGATCTTCATGGTAGAAATGGATTTTAACTACTATAATCTTAGTGGTGATGCTATTCATCTTTAGACCTTACGTGCTTTACTGCCATCTTGATTTCACCTTCTCTCATTTTTAGTTGATTTGCACTTAGATGGTTCTGTACAACCTAACTCTACCTATCTGGATCTCCTTGATTGCCCTCCAAGGTCAAAAAGTAAGGAAAAGTGGGGACCCTAAACTTCTACAATTCTATTTCAGCTGGAAGGACAGAAACAGCCTTACTTTCATTTCATAAATAATTTTTCAAGTCTCAGCTCTTGAGAGGAAAAGGCTGATTGTACACAGATATTAATGGACTTAGAGGCTTTCAAATGTGGATATCTCCTTTGTGGTTAGATTAGATCCCACCTCCCATTTTTATGGTAACTCTAGAATGGGAAACATCACGATTTCCCCCCTTAAGATTTAGAATACCATACGAAAGGTAGAAATATAGTTTTGTTGAGGCCCACTACAGAAAATTCACTTCCTTTTGGTCAAAAGAATGGAATCTGGGTTCCACCTCTAGCCCTAGGTAGAGACATGATATTGTAATCTGCTCTAAAGATTAGAACGTTACATGCTATTGTCTTTCCCACTAGGAGTTAATCCACTGGGTCTGTCAATCACCTAGCCAGAAGACCACTCCCCAGAAAAGTTGACTCAACTGAATACATGGCAGGGACATGGAGTATTTCAAATAATTATCCTCTTAGTGAGATTAATGCGCTTACTCTTCCCAGAACTCCCTCCTCTGGCACAGGCAGTTACTTAGCCTCCATCATGCAGCACTGATAACCCTTCAGGCTATTCTGAGTTCTAACTCAAAGAACCTAACTCTTCCTTTCCTTCTTCTATCTCTTTTTCAGATACTGGCCAAACTCCAAAGAATGCTTGCTCTGACACTCTTGGCTTCCTACACTTTCTCTGAAGCCCACCCTCCTTCCCACCTTGCAGCTTCTCACCAATCTCCATTGCCTAGCTCATCTGCTATCTTTGACCCTACCTCAAGAGGAATGGCTGTTTCTTTCCTCTTCTCCATCCCCTCCTTCTGACAGCTGCTGGGACTTACAGTTTGCATTACCTGCTCTTTTCCTGTAATATTCTTAACAAAATGGTCCTTGAGCTGCCTTTTGAATCTGTTTTGGAAACTGTCACGTTTGTTTGCTTGTTTGTTTGTATGTTATGGAGAGGGGCATACAGGTGCCATATGTGAAGGTCAGAGGACAACTTTGGGGCTTCACTTCTCTATATTCACCATGTGAATCCCAGGGTTCAAACTCAGGTCTTCAGGGTCTGTGTTAAGTGCCTTTACTCACTGCCATCTTGCCACTCACTGAATTCATTTCTAAATTCCTTTAACAAGAATAAGAACCCAAAGTGGGAACTCCAGTTTCCCTGCTAACAACTGGTTACCATTATTAAAATGTGACAGATATGGCTTAATACCTTCTTAGACAAAAAATGTAACAATATCTCTCTTTAATTATGCTAAAGTCTTATGATCTTGATTTCTTTCCTGTTTGTCTCATTGTGTATATTTTGAGAATATCACAGTCCTTACAAATTATTAAAGTATGAAAAAAATGTGAAAATTAGCAAGATGAATATGACGGGTGTATTATTCTTTATTATTAGTTTTGTCAGTTTACAGTTTCTACTGTTGTTTTCCTGATCTATTTTAAAAAGTAGTCAGGGTTACTTGACATATTAGTCAAATAAATGTAGTTAAATGCCTAATAAAAGCAACTTAGTGTAGTTATCTTTAGTTAAGGAATAAGTACAAAAAAGATAAATTATAGGATAAGGATAAAGATAAACATTAAAAATGACTTAACGATAAAAAATTTCTTAAAGAAGGATTTCCTTATGCTTAGTTTCAGAGGTTTGATCCATGGGCATGTGACTCCATTGCTTCTGAGTCCAACTGGGCAAGGAGACAGAAAACAACCAACGGGCAAGGGGACAGGAAACAACACCAGCGTACAGGAACATTTGCTGCCAACTGCTTCTCCACTACCATAGTGCATACCTATGTCAGCTTCCTCTGGAGCAAACGGCATGACTCATGGCCAAAATGATCTTTCCAAATGTAGATAACAGGTCTTTCTCATGTCTAGAAACTGCTTTGAGACATAAATCCCAACATGGTAACATCCTCTGACACATAAAATGATTAATGATCAGAAACCCCATTTACATTTCTTGCTCTTGGCTGGTCAAAGCTGAAGCATCCTGTGATAAAGAGACCATCATGGTTTGTAACTGAAAGAGGACAGCCTGAGGCCAGAGGAGAAAGAAGCATGTTTAGGCAGGAAGCATGACAAGAAGAGGGAAAAGAGTCCTCTTGATAAGTACTTATTGACCCCTTGATACACCATGTTATCCACCCTCATTGCCAAGCCTGCCATTTTTTCCCAAATTCTAACTCAGAAATATTACCTTTTCCTTTTCTCCTCATTCCAGTTCCTTTATCAGGACACTAGCCAAAATCCTAAGCCTGCTGCCCTGGCTGTTTGGTCATCTTCATACTCTCCCTGAATTCCCTTCCCTATATAACTGTTTACAACTTTTATTGCTGAGCCTATGTGCAGACTGTAACTCAGAAAGCATATTTTCTCTTTTACCTTTTCACTCCTTCCTAGTAGCTGCTGAGCTCTTGAGTTTGCCTGTCTTGTTGCTGTGTGCCTCACAAGTTTAATGAATTTACCTTCAATTTTCTTTGAGTCTATTTTAAAATTATTTTATATGTGAGCTAAAAACCTTAAAAGGGGACTCTATGCATAACTATACTGGTAGCAATCCCATGTGTAGCAAGGCAGGCAAAATATCATGGAACTGAACACATAATAGAGCAAAGTAACTAACCTCATACCACACAGGGGCAGAGAGAGACAAAAAAAAAATCTAAGAATAAGCTATACTCTTCAATGAATTGGCAAATTTTTCCAGTTATGAAATGTTAACTAATAAATTAACATTGTCTTTTCTGGGGTAAATTCGGACACCCAGAGCCAGTTTTCCAGTTCTCCAGGCAGTATTTGAATGTTCAACAACAGTTCAATTCTGACACTAACTACTGGGCATAAACTCTCATATTAAAATCTCAGTCCCAGGATGCTTTCCCCATTCTAGATGTCACTCACAAATCCTAGACTGTCACTAGTTTCAGGGATTAATTTCATAATGCAATTCAACCTATACTATTTTATTTTATTTTATTTTTTTAACATTTTTTTATTGATGCTTTGTGCATTTCATACATCATTTTCCAATTCAGTTCAGGCATATTTCCCTTTCCCTTCTCCCCCACCCCCACCCCAACCGAGATCATGCATTCTGCCATAACAGTCCTGCATTATTATTATTGTTATTGTTATTAGTCAGCTTTGATCATAATGCTGAACTTCCAGCTATGATCTATTCTTTTTAGGTTACTACTCCCACCTACAACCATATGTAAACAAAACAACACATTTTAGTAGGTCAAGATTTATTTATAAGGCAGCACACAAATGATAAATGAAGCTGGCAGCTCCTTATGTGGTTTCAAATTCAGTCCTGTGGGGAAAATGTTCCTTTCTTGTATTATTTGTATTCTCCTGTCACAAAGCCTATTTCTGGGGTTGACGATGTGGCTCAGTGGATGTGAGCACTGACTGCTTTTGCAGGGGACCTGGGATTCCATTCCCAGCACCCACACGGTCGTTAACAACTGCCTGTAATTCCTGTTCCAGGGGATCAGATGCCCTCTTCTGGCCTACTCAGGAAATGCATACAAATAGTGCACTTAAATACATGCAGGTAAAACACTGATACACCTAAAATAAAAAAATAAAAATAAAATAGCCTTTGGTCATTATAGTTACCTTCAATCTCTATCAAAAATATTCTGGTAAATGACCATAAAATAGAAGTTCTCTAGTCCTGGATTACTTAATTTCCCTGTTGCTATGATAAAATTTCTGGACAAAAGCAATTATAAAGTTGGAGATTATTTTCACTTATAGTCTGAGGGAACAGTCCTCCTGGTGAGGCTGACAAGCTGGGAAGAGCTCACAAGACACGGTAGTCATACTGAGTCTGTAGTTGGAAAACAGTGAGTGATTAATGCTCAGTTTTTCTTCTCCTTCGATTCAGTCTAGGACCCCAGCCCATCGGATGGCTAGTCCTACCTACATCTAAAATGGGTCTTCTAAATGCAGTTAACTAATCTTGGTAATCCCTCATGGGCATGAGGCATCATCTTAAGTGATTTCAGTCAGAATTTCCCTGTATAATCTTTATTTGCCAACACATTAAATTTCCTCAAAATAGCAGAAAGCCACAGGATATATTTAATGTTGGGAACTAAGCAAGGTCCCAGTGGCCTACATGACAATTTATATTTTCATATTAAATCATCCCTTCGAGCCTTGTCAACATCCTTTTTAAAACTTCATTCCTTACATTTCTTTCTCTTTTTTTGCCAGATGTTCACACATGAATGCCTCACATTTCTTAATATTAATCTAAGGTCTCCACCATGTCAGATGAGGCTCATGACTCTCCTTTCTATTTTAGTTTAACTCCTATTGATACTTGTTTTATTCATCTAATTTTTAAATAACTGCTTAAGAACTTTTTACTTTGCTAAGAGCAGCCCATGATTTCTGTCTTATTAATTAAAATAATGTTTTGTTAACATCCGTAAAACCTGTTTTTACTAGAGAAATATGGACGTTTTTAGTCTCATTAAGAAGATAATTTAAAATCCGACTCAAGAAGGCCCACAGACCTTCAAGGAGTCCATAACACACAGCATCTGGCAAGCAATGGAAGTTTCAGACCCAGGGCCAGGACCAGATCTTTTCCAGGGCCAAGCCTACATTGCACTGAGTTCCACAAGTTGTGGATCCAGATAGGAGAAGGCCAGAGCTGATCCAGCATTAAGTCCATAACAATGTAAGAGCAGCAGAAGCTGCAAACTCAGGGTGGGCACGGGATAGGAACTAAAGTAATGCCCACAAACACAATTCCTGACCCAAGTTGCAGACCCAGACAGATGGCCTGAGTTGACCCTGAGTAAGACCCACAGGCATGTAAAGAACTGCACAGCTCCCTCCAGCAGAAGCTGTTGAATAAGAAGATAAAGCTATCATGCAATAGTACATAATCTTAGAAGGGACTGTGGATATACAGACTCTGGTCATAAATTACAATGCCACAAATGAAAAGGTACCTCACCCTTATTATGACTTAGACCTCTTCAAAACCTTGTAAATATCAAGACTCAATGAAGAAAGGAGGCTTGTATTTATTTATTATTTTTAGAGTCTTAATTTCTTTCTTATTTTATTTTTTTTTAATTTTTATTGATGCTTTGTGCATTTCATATATTATTTCCCAATTCAGTTCAGGCACATTTCCCTTTCCCTTCCCCCCCACCCCCACCCCATCCCAGATCATGCATTCTGCCATAACTGTCCTGCATCTTTCTCTCAGTTTTTTTTTCATTTTTTAGCTATAAGTGATAATCCATGAGTACAAGCATCCTTCGTGCAAAAACCAATCTGCAGGCTGTTGTGCCCAAACCCCCACAGCTCGCACCATCCAGTGGGGGGTGACAGGTTGTTTGTTCAATCAAGTTGATAAATGAGTGTCCAGACTACATTGCTGTAGTTTCACCATTCACCCCAATCGCAGCCCTTACATTCTACCATGGCCCCTTTCCGCAGATTGTTCCCTAGGCTTAGAAAAGGGGCACAGGTGGATGAGAAGCAAAACAGTCCACTCTCTCTGTAGCTGTTGTCTTGGACTCGGTCAATTCTGGCTGTTTCCTTTCATGGGGTGACAGTCTGTCCAGGAATAACCTTTCGATCCTACTAATGAAGCACAAGCAATTAGATATATAGGTATTTAAACAGCACTAATAGTTTATGGTAGGTTACTTTGGCATAGACACATATGTTTGGATGATATGTTAATCCATGAATTACATTTTCCCCTGTTAAATATGACAAGGTCTTACTGTGGCTTATACCTCCTCTAACCGTAGAGGATGGTAAGCTTGTGGCATCAGCCATGGGTTATTCCTCCAAGGAGAGAGCCAATAGCCAATTAGATTGGGTATATACAGGCATATGGCTGCCTCTGCTGCACCAGTATTTCCAGGCAGGTGAGGTGTAGTGGTGCTGACAGTGGATCTTGCTTGACTCAAGGAACCCCTATTTGCTTTTTATTGTTTAGTGGCCTTTGGTAACACTCTCCTGCGTTCCAGAGGCCATCTGTACACTTGCATGTGTGGTCTCAATACATCCCTCCCATGTTAATGTCAGGTCTTCGGCAGCAGGTCTTATCGCCTCTCCTTCCTGCAGTATCCCAACTAGAGGCAAGGAGCCCTTACCTTTTGTGGGGCCTTGGATCCCCTGGCCAACCATCCCCCTAGTAGAACAATCCATTGTTGACGTCAGAGCTCCTACATTAATATAACTTTGCCTAAGTGATAGCCCAAGGACTTTAGTATTATATTTGGTTCTGAACAGAGAATAATCCTTTTCACAGTTCTATGTCTTAGTCAATTAAAGAAGGCAGTTTTACCAGTTTTATAAGAGATTACCTCTATAATAGTTTGCTCCAATTTACAGTTGGAGAGCGAACACTCATCATGTTCATTTTTCTCCCTTGGTTCTATGGGGGATGCAAGAAAGTCTCTCATATCAAAACCTTTGTGGCACCTAGAAGTAAGTTTCATTAGGACTCAATATAATAGTTGTTACATTGTAGGATCCACAGAGGGGTTCGATGTTTATGGCAATCTGAGGCTTTTCTTCCTTTCAATGTTCAGACGGGTCCAGCCTTGTCAGTTGGCACTTTTTGGTACAATCCTACTCAATGCAAAGCCAACCTGAGCTCATACAATTTCAGCCACCTCATATTTGACAAGGGGGCCAAGAAGACACAAGAAGAAAGACAGCATACTTCAGCAAGTGGTGTTGGCAAAACTGGATCACCACTTGTAGAAGAATGAAATTAAACCCCTACCTCTCACCTGAACAAAAGTCAACTCCAGTTGGACAAAGACCTCAATGTGAAACCCGAAATCCTGGAGGTGATAGAAGAGAAAACTTGGCAGCAGACCTACAAGACATAGGTGTAGAAAAAGACTTCCTAAATCACACAGCACGCTGCACAAGAAATAAGATCAACAATTGACAAATGGGACCTCATTAAAACTCAAAAGTTTCTGTACATCAAAAGAAACAATCAAGGAAGTGAAGAGAAAACCACACAGAGTGGGAGGAAACCTTCACTGCAGATACATCTGACAAAGCATTAATTTCCAGAGTATACAAGCTACTCAAAAACAAAGAAGAAAGAAAACAAAATGAATCACTCGAAAGATGGAGCAAAGATCTGAATAGAGACTTCACAGAGGAGGAATTAGATGGCCGAGAAATATCTTAAGAACTGTTCAACCATTGATAATTAAGGAAATGCAAATTAAAACCACTTTGAGATATCACCTTACTCCAATAGACTGGCTGAGGATTAGGAACATGAATGATACCAAGTGTTGGAGAGGTTTCGGGGAAAGGGGAACACTCATCCATTGTTGGTGGGAATATAAACTTGTACAGCCACTATGGAAAGCAGTGTGGAGAACCCTTAGAAGACTCAAAAGGAGCCTTCCATTTGACCCAGTCATACTACTCCTGGGTATATACCCACAAGATACATCTTACTGCAAAGATACATGCACAGCTATTTTATTGCAGCTCTGTTCACAATAGCAAAAAGCTGGAACAGCCCAGGTGCCCTCAACTGACGAGTGGATAGAGAAAATGTGTGCATGTATACAATGGAGTTTATGCAGCAGTAAAGAGGGATAACATCATGAACTTTGCAGGTAAATGGATGGAGCTAGAAGACATATATTAAGAAGTAACACAGTCCCAGAGAAACAAACGACAAATGGTGTCCCTCATATTGGATGCTAGTACCAACAACCCAGATATAAATATTTCTCATGGAAGAGGTGCATAGTAAAAGAACAACAACAGAAAGACTGCATCAGAAAACGGACTGAAATGAGGTGAATTGGAGAGGGGAGGGGTGGGAGAGGGACATGGGTGTATATTTCGATTAAGGCATATTAATTGACGTGAGTTCACAAGTACCCAGTTTCCTAGACACTGTCTACAAGATACATGGTGTTTTAGGACTTATAAAAGTAAAATGTGTATATTAAACAACATTGGTTTACAGACTCTGATAAAAACGGTAATGCATCTGAGTTAATGGAGATATAATTCACTGTTGTCCACATTTGCTCTACTAAAATCTGTAGAGCAATAACTTTGGGATTCGCACATACAAATGTTCTCTATAATTTCTCTGTTGTACAGTATCACCTTGTAGCATTCTCTTTAAGATGATTTAATGTAAAAATTAAGTTTGCTTCCCAAGTTAATCATATATAGTCACCCAAAACAACATGGGTGAATTTGATGAAATCTGTGCCTTGATTCCACCCTATAGTTATGTATAATACAACTGTCTTCTGGAGACTCATGGGTTAAAAAAAAGGGGGGGTTACAGAAAGACATGAAACCTTTCATCAAAAACCTTGCAATTCAAATCTTAAAACTAACTACGGGAAAAGATTTGTTTGTTCCAACAGGACAAAATGTCACCAACTTAACAGCTGAGAAAGAAAAGGAGGCTTGTATTTAATACATACATAGATAATAAATACATTCAGAATAAATAAACTCAACCAACTCCAGAAGCACAAGTCTCAGCACAGAAACAAGAACAATATGAAAAACTAACAAGACATGTCTTGCTTGCTCCCCAAATTATTAATACCATGGATATAGATTCCAATGATAGTGATTATAAACTTCCAGACAGAGTGTTTAGAATAGTAGTTATAACTATGTAAGACAAGGGTCTCCAGTCTTTACACTTCTATTCAATACTGAGGTCTTAGCTAGAGCAGTACCAACAGAGAATAAATAGATTGTAAAGGCATACCTATTTTGCAGATGATATGATTCTGTACATAAGAGACCCTAAAGATTCCACCAAAATCTCTTAGAACAAAGTGGCAGGATACAAAATTAACATATAAAAATTACCTTCCTATATACCAATGTACTTCAAAAGAATTCAGAGAAAAAAAATCCCATTAAATGTGCAAATGATAAAAATTTAAATACCTGTGAATAAACCTAAATAAAACATGAAAGACTTCTGCAATGGAAATTTTAAAAGCTCAAAGAAAGAAATTTAAGAAGAAACTAGAAGTTGGAAAGACAGTCTGTGCTCATGGATTGGAAGAATTAATCTTGTAAGAAATGGCCGCCTATCAAAAGCAATCTACAGATTCAATGGAATCCTGATAAAAATACTAGGATCTTTCTTCACAGACATAAAACAAATCTTAAAATTAATGTAGAGTCAGGCATGGTAATGCATGCCTTTAGTCCCAGCATTCAGAACGTTGAGTCAGGTGCTCTGTGAGATCCAGGTCAGCAGGATCTATATAGGAAGTTCCAGACCACCTGAGACTACCTTGGAGATCTTGTCTCAAAACCAAAAAAGTAAGTGGGCGGTAGGGGGGGATGGAGCATGGAAGCGAATAAAAATTTTCAAAAAAAGAACTATAAATGGATAGGAACACTTTGAAAAGTGATGAGTACCCATAGCCATTTGGGAAATACAGATTAAGAGTACATTAAGACTCCATCTCACCCCAATCAAAACACCCATCAACACCAAATGTCAACAAATGCTAGTGTGGATGTGGCCAGAGGGGGTCTCTTACATATTGTTGGTGGTAATAGAAATTTGTTTTAGTCACTTTTCTGTTGCTGTGATAGAATCATCCACAACTAAGGGAACTTCTAAAAGGAAGAGTTTATTTGAACTTAGAATTGACAGTTCCAGGGAGTTAAAGTCCATCATGGCAGGGAGGCATGGCGTCAGGAGCTGGAGCAGAAAGAAAGCAAAGCTTCCCATCTTCAAGCAAGCACATAAAACAGAGAATGACTAGTGATTGGCAAGGCTTTTTAAGCTCTCAAAGCCCCACCCCCACTCCAAGACTTGTTTCCTGTTGGCCAGACCTTCTAAGATCTCCCAAAACAACGTCACCAGCTGGGGAAAAAATGTCTGAATACTTGGAACCTACGGGGGACATCAAACCACTACAAAATTAGTACAGCCACTTTGAATATCCCTCTGCAGGTCCCTCAAAAACTGGAAATAAAGCTGTTATTTGATCCAGGTATACCACTCTTAAGCATACACTCAAAGGAAAAAACATCCTATTTCAGAAACACTTGTACATTTATCAGCATTGCAGTGCTGTTCACAATAGCTAGGAAATGGAATCAACCTAGATTTTCATCAGCAGATAAATTGATATGAAAAATGTGATGCATATGCACAATGGAATATCACTCATCTGTAAAAAAATGAATAATGAAATTTGAGGGTAAATGGATGGAGCTGCAAAGAATTATACTGACTGAAGTAACTGAGGTGCAAAAAGAAAAATGTCATTTGTTCTCTCTCATGTATGGATCCTAGCTTCAAATCTTTGATTTTTTTTAACTTGGAGCACAAGTAGAAGCCAGAAAAGAGACTTTTGAGGAGAGGCAGGGACATGGTAAGAGAGGGAGGACAGTAGATTATGTGTTAAATGAAAGTGGACAGAACACTGCAGGTGGAAAGGCTTAATGGGCAAGAGCACAGGATGTTGGAGGAAGCCAGGTGTGGGAACAGAGGGCTAACACAAACACAGGGTATGTAAAGACTATATGGAAGCCTACTATCTCACGACATGAAAGAAGATGGTGTAAGGAGAGGAGAGGATCAGGGGGCTTAAAGGATTTACCAGGACCTATCTAGAGGGATGGGGTAAAGGAGGGAGTAGTGAGTTAACCAAAAGTAAGGGCTTATGGAAACTCACTAGATAGTAAGATAATTTCAAAATACAACTTAAAAAAATGGAGTTCAAACACAATTACTCTGCATGGATAGACAATGCTGCTCCCAGAATGAGCATAGCAGAGCAAGGCATGGATACTAACTTTAGGGTCAAGGAGGCCCCTGAGATCTCCAAAACACAGTGGTTTCCCACCATAACCACAGGCTAAAACCCTGTTACTGAAGACTCTACACACTTTGACTACAGGACATAAAGAAATCCAACTCAGAATGACCTGGAAACGTCCTCCCTGCTGCCTAGCTTTCTTGGTGCCAGAGGAGCTATTCAGACTTCTAGGGGAGAAAAGTCATCAATCAATGGTCTTACACAGTGTTAGACCCTGCACACTATGTTACCAACCTGCCAGGCAAGGTGTGCTAATTGCTGCAGTAATGCCATGGATGTTGCAGGGTGGGTAGGGAAACACTTTCTGATTTGGATTTGAGCCCATCTTCACAAGAGGAAATGTTGTGCCTGGTCCCCTACCCTTGGGCCAAAGCTCATGGCTCTGAAAGTCATAGGCTCTAGACATAATACTGCTATTTTACTAAGTTGTCATGATATCAGACCACATTCTAAATATTTATGCTTATACCCTTAGACCTGGGATTCTCTCCACCTTGGTCAGAGTTCATTTTCTGCATTGGACATCAGTCAATAGAGAGAGAAGCATTATTGGTCACAATGTTGAAAACAAGAGATTTGCTGCTTAGCACTAAATGGAATTTCTTTATCGACCCACCTCAACCCCTGTCAAGACTCAGAGAATTTTAGGAAGAGAATACAGAAAGAATGGAAAAGCCAGAGGAGGAAGAAGAATGCTATGAAATGCTGTCCTCTGGATATGGATGGCAATTGCTCTCATGAACCCTCAGCAACTGTGGTTACCTGCGCAAGATCTGCACAAGATCAACCAAACCAAAATTCCAACAGAAATGGGGGGTGCCTTCCATGTCCCACACCTACCAAGAAGCTGTTGGCAGTGGGGAGGGAGATTCATTCTTTTATGAGGGTGTTCCTGTTGATAGGTTTCCCATGCTCTTGGGCATGGCTCCCCATCCATGGATGCATGAGCAGTACTTATTTTACCTAGTGGGTCCAAAAAGAAAAGAAAAAGAAAACATAAAGTTGGGAGGGGGAGACACAGTAAAGAATATGAAGGAAGTTGGAGGAGAGAACTTGGGGGTAGATATAATTATACTTCACTGCATACATGTATGAAATTCTCAGCAAGAAAGAAAAATTATAAAAACAAATAAACAACCACCAAAAAGAATCTGACTCAGAAGAAGGGTCCAGGATAATTTTATTGGAGTGTGAAAGGCAAACAACAGGATAGGAGAGCTGTAAATTAGTGGCTGCTCACAGGAAGGTGACAGACATTAAGAAGAGAAACAAGCACCCATTTTGAGTGAGGATCCAAGAAAGCATGTATGTTCAGCAATGGAGGACAGCAAGCAGTTGTATGGTATAAGGGGGGAAGGCTTCCAATGAGGAATAAGGAAGCCCAGAATGTCAAAGTAAGCATCCTTAACCTTTGGGCCAGTATCTACAAATGCTATAAGCAGCTTCATGAGGGTGGGTTTTCATCAGGTGGGATAATTATAAGATCTTATTAGGGAGATAATTATTCTTCTCATCTCCCTAGCATGGTTTAAACAAGTCAGCTTTCCTGAGGAGTGATCTCAAAGCCAAATAATTGACAGGCCTAGATGGATCAACTATTATGGAAGGATGTAGTATATGGTCTCACAGTCCTGCCCACCTGAGTCGACCATGGTCAGGCCAGAGATCTCCAGGCTGATGCTTGGACATCTCCCTTCAGCCTTCCCCATGTTGGCAGCCTGGAAAACCCCCTTACAACCATTCACCACCATCAAACCAGGTTAGTGATCTGGATGATCCCCTTCTAACCCACTGGCCCCTGACACTCAGAAATTCAGGCTCCCTGCTGCCTGTATATGCCCAAAAATAATGGATCCAGGAATTCTCTGTGATGGTTCTGGAGAATTCAATTTATTGCATGCTGTGAGTCACTTTTATAAGCAAAATGACTTCATCTTCAAAGCCAATTGTAGAGACCAGTCTCAGCTCTGTACACTGCTGCCCGGCCTAGGGTCATATGCCTGGGCCATGAGATGCTCATTCTTGGGGGAGGGTCAGAGGAACCCCATGATTTCAACATTATGCCAGGAGGGAGGCTAGCTGAAAATAAGCCCCTAATTCAAACTAGATCTTCCCACAGAAGGAGGCCATGGTTTGTAATGTCATCATATTTGGAGCAGACCAGGAGGTCATGTCTCCACCAAGGGCCAGAGGTTGAACTCAGATCAGATTCTTTTGAACAAGAGGAAGTAAATTTACCTTAAGCTACCTCAATGAAGCCACCTGTGAAGAAGAGCTTCAACCTCTGTTCCAGCTACAGTCCCTGTAACATCCCACCTTCAAGATTTGAGACCTTGAAAGCATTTAGGAGATGAGCTGAAGTTGGGCTGTAGAAGGGCTTTGAGTCTCTTGCTGACTTTCAGGTCTTAGAGGACAATCTAGGGGACTAAGCTAGGTGGAGTAAGAGCGATGCAGCCCCACTTCAGTTTGTTGCATGAGATTCAAAGATTAAGAGCATCATTACTAAGGTTATAATAGATAAAATCTTCTTACCTTGAAGATCTAAATATCCAATTCCAAAGCTGTTCAGCAAAGGAATTCATGTCTGTGTTGTTTTTGCCATGAATACTGTACAGCCAGGAGTGCTCATTTAGTGAGTTAACAAGAAATCAGACCAGAATCATCTACAATCCCAAACACATCTGCATTTCTAGCCTACATCCAGGATTCTGGGCATTTCTGGCTTCAGGCCATGGAAAAGAATGAAGCTGCTGTTTTTGAGATCTCTTCCCTAAAACTACCCAACCAACGTCTATCTCCTGTTCTTGTTACTATCACAGGAAACTGAGAAAGAAAATTTGAAAAGGCTTCCTATACGGCAGTTCAGTGTTATAGCTGCATAGCTTTTATCAGGACCTAGGAAAGTATAGTCAATGGTATGCAACCCAATAGTTATAAACTGTACACCAGACAGCATATAAATGTGTCAATTGTGGTTTTCGCTACTCACTCAAAGAAAGTCTAGTAGCCCCAACCTAGTAGTTGTCATACTCTCCAATGGCTTTTATCCAGCCCTTGAGAATTTCCTCTGTCTGGATCATGATGAACTATTTAAAATTATTTAATAACATGCTGAAGGTATTTTATCAACTCAACATGCTGTTCCATTTTGCAAAATTTGAAGTCAGAGACAATGCACCTAAATTAGTCACACTCCACTTCAATAAAGGTGTTAAGAACTTGATTGCAAGCTACATGAGACTGCTCCTTTACATTGCCACTCCTGAGTTTCAGTAGTTTCTTGGTTTTGTTCTCTCTCCGTAGGGACTGCATCCCTGGCACTCCTGGATCTCAGGGAGGAATTTCTGCTATTTCTGCCTAATTCTTCCTTTTGAGATTTACTTTGAGATTAGTATTACAGACTCAGATTGACCAAAATCTACATTATTTTTATGAAAGCCTTACTCAGGTTATCTTTTGCTTTCATTTAGCTGTTTTAAGAGATCAATCCCAAGGGATTCTATGGTTAGCATGCTGTTCACTGTGCTGTATTTTCTGTGAACTGTGGTGGTTTGAATGAGGAATGTCCTCAAAGGTTCCGAGTATTTGAGGACTTCACTCCCAGTTGGTGGCAGTGTTTGGGGAGGTTTAGGAGGTTGAGCTTTAGCCATGCTAGAGAAGGCAAGCCACTAGGAGTGTGCTTTGAGAGCTCTTAGCTTCACGCGATTTTTCGATTCTGCTCTGCCTCCTGTGCTTAATTAACAAAGTTGAGCTTTCAGCTTTCTGCTCTTGCTGCCTCCTGCCATGCCTCCCCCACTATGATGGACTCATCTTTCTGAACCATAAGCCAAGTGAACTCTTCCTGCTGATAGGTGATTTGTTCATGGTGTTTATCACAATCGTAAAGTAACTAATTCATGTGCCCAATGACTCAGATCTAGCCTCATCTCCTAACTTCCATTTGTAACACTTACCCCTAGTAACAGATCTCTATGCAATTAGTTTTATCCCACTATGATTAAGCAGTCACCCAAGAATCGAAAGCTTTATCTTCAGCCTTTTCATCTTTTTTCCTCACATGCTTCCATGAGTCAGGACTGCTCTAGAAATTCCTGATTCTGACACCAGTTCCAAAGGCACATTGCTTCTCTGTATTTATATAATACATCTGTCATTATGCTTATATGTGCTTTTTGAATTTATTTTTATTTTATGTATATGAGTGCTATGCCTGAATGTATATAACTGAACCAGTGTCATGAAGTATCTGTGGAGGACAGAAGAGTGTGTGGTTAAGAGCCAGCCAGTGCTCTTAACTGCTGAGCCATCTCTCCAGAACCATATGTGAGTTTTATGAACCACCTAATTTTACCACAATATCTAGGGGTCCTATACTTATAGTTCCTATAATAATACTTGAATTCTAACAATCTCTACCTAGAGCTGGCTTAAGACTTCACTTGTTAAGAGCCTAATTCCACACGCTTGCTGTCATTGCCAATGCCGCATCAAAGCAGTGTTTTCCACAGTTCTGAATGCCTACAACTTGAAATACATTGCTCACAGTTTTAAAACCTAGAAAGACCAAGATCAATGGAGCGGAAGATTGGAGGCCTGGTGACTACTTTGCAATTGTTTCCTTAAATGCCAGAAGGGAAAACAAGTTTCTCAAGACTCTTCTATAAAGATACTCACCTCAATAAAGAGGGCAGGGGTTTCATATCTTAATCACCTCCTGAAGACCCCACCTTTCAGCACAATTACATTGGGTATCAGGCTTCAATATATGACCTTTTGATAACAAAATGCAGCCCATTGTAGGTGGCACAAAGGAAAGGGAAACAGGAAATCTGGAAAGAGAGATTATGTTGTTCTAGTTAAAACAGAATGAAATCATGGAAGCCCAACTCTGACTCTTCCAACTTAGCTATGCAACTCTAGTAAGTTATATTATCTATATAATCTATATATGGTTTTTTCTCATCTGTTTAATGCTAACATTTAATACTCCACTTTATTGGGTTGTTGTACACAATCAGAAACCTGAAAATAAAACACATTTAATAATTGTGCCATAATTGAATGAATTAGTATTACCTATTAAATTGATATTTAGACTCTATTTTGCATAGACACACTGAAACATCTTTAATGGAAAGTGAGTTAAATTTTATTAGTCACATTATATAAATGAAGAAATCAAGAATGAATAACAAATAGTTTTTTCAAGAACTAAAGAATACATTTTAAATTTCACACCTTTATTTTAAATACAAAGAAGTTAAGGTTTTTTTTTTCCTGTGATTTCTTTTATATCAATGTGTTTTTATTGAATTTTTGTGCTTTTCATACATACACCTTAATCATATTTACACCTGCTCCCCTACTTGCATTCCCCCTATAGCTTTCCTACCAGATTTCATGCATTCTATTATATAGGTTAAGTCCTACCATGTCAAGTTTGTGTACCCAGATGCCTCTAGGTGTGAGTTCACCCACTGGAGCCTGTTTAGCATCATTCCTTTAAAGAAAATCAACTTCAACTCCTCCTCACCCATCAGTGACAATGATTATGCATTATTATAGTTAAATACTTATGCTTTATTTTGAGATTTATGAACATTTTTATTTTTCTTATTTAGAACAAGTTTAGGTTCATTGACAGAACTAATCAGAAAGTAAAGCAGTTCCAATATATATCCTTCCCTAAATGTATGTCACTTCCTTTATCATGAAATGATAAATCTGCTGAAATAAATGGCCCTACATGAATATGACAACATCACTCAAAGTTTGTTGCTGATATCAGGGCTCTCTACTGATAATGAAAACTCTATCAGTTGACCTGCATGAGTAGACTAATACATGCTTTCCCATTGTGGTATCATAATGCTACTGCCTTAAATGTGGTTAATTTGTCTGTATTTTTTGTGGTTTGAATGTGAAATGTACCCTCATAGGTTCATGTGTTTGAACACTTGTGTCTCAGCTGAGACTGTACTGTTTTTGGAGGTTATGGAATCCTTAGAGCCTCCTTGGTAGCAGTAGTTGCCTGAGGTATGTGTCAAGTTTTGTAGCACAATTCCACTTCCTGTCTACTCTCTGCTTCCTATTTTCACAGGATGTGAGGAAGTGGAGTCCTCCTCACTGCACATGCTTGTAAAGTTGGAGTCACCTGTCTCCATGCCTTTCTAGCCATATTCTATCAAATGTGAACCAAAGTAAACTCTTCTTCCATTCAATTGCTTCTTGCCAAGTAACAAGAAAATGAACGCACTATCCTTCCTTCCCCTTCTAATATCTCATTTGTATTCAACTATCCATTTTGCTTTTCTCTTTTTTCCAGGAAAAATCATTCTGATTTTGGCTTACATGGTGCATTTTAAGACAGTTGTCTTCTTCTTTGAGCCCCCAGGTTTTTTTCCTCTGCTGAAGAGCAATTGCTCCTTAAGCATTGGATGACACTAATCAGAGTACTTCAAAATTATTATTATTATTATTATTATTATTATTATTATTATTATTATTTTGTCTTTTCAAGACAGGGTCTTTCTGTAGCCCCAGCTGTCCTGGGTCTCACTCTGTAGACCAGGCTGGCCTTGAACTCACAAACCCATTCATGTATGCTAATAAATTGATCATCAGGTATTGAAGAAGTAATCACTTGGAGAATGTGTGGACTAGAGAGCAGGACTTTCCACACTGAATAGAGTTTCAGAATAAGAGCAAATGGCCATGCAATAGGCAGACTGAGAGCCCAACAGAGATGACCAGTATCTTGGATTGTACCTGTCTGGGCAAGGGGTCATTGCTGAGATAATTTAGATCAGACACACTGCCATCCATAAGAAAAGGAAAACCTGAGTACAGACATGCACACGGGATTTCAGAGGTAGGAAGGAATTATACAGGAGGAAAAAAGAAGAATGGAATTGAGATGCACAGGAGTGCATACTGTGGCAAAATGGAAGTGATTTTCCTATCTAAAGGCCATTGCTGTCAGATGATTTATGAGGACTTAATGTCCACCGTGTTATGTATATTTTCCCAAAGTTTTGATACTGAAAAGTAGTCTAATTAATTTTGAAAACGCAATTCAGGTCAGATCAAGCACCTATGTGGACGATGTAGACTCCTTAAGCCAAGCTTTATGTCTACTTCATATGTGATCAGAATCACCTGCTCTGTGTCAGTTTTCTGGAGGTTGTGTTTGTATACATGTATTTGTGTGAAAATCCATTTCCTCCCACATGTAGGCATCAGAGCACTGTATTGTCTGTAGATAATTATTTGCCCAAGGAAGACCATTCTGAACCCATCCGCCTTAGTGTTCAAGGTCCACTACTTTACTTTGGCAATTAATATTCCAATTAGAATGTTCTTTTGAATTTCATGTTACTGATTTATTGTCATGTTTCAAATTGTAGCCTGAATTTATTTATTTTAATAAATAAGACATTTTCTGAATTCATTTTCAGCTCACCTTATTTCTTATTTATCTTTATATGACACTTTTATCTTTCTTGATACTGTCTCCCTATCATAACTCACATAGCTGGCTCAAATGGATTGTAACTGCAGTGAGAGGATTGAAAAAAAGGAATCTTTCCTTTTTTAAACATTCATTGATTTATTCCCAGTATCTAAAGCATTTCCTGGATGGAACAAAGATGACTAATGAGTATTTCTCTGTGTATGAGCATGTCTGTGTGTGTACATGCTTATGTATGTGGAAGAATATTAGTGTCTGCAGGTGTGAATGCCTGTGGAGGCCAGCAACCAATCTTGAGTGTTATTACTCAGGTGACATCTATCTAATTTTGATAGAGTCTCTCATTGGACTGGCCTCAGTGATTGGGCTAGGCTGGCTGGCTATCACCCCCAGGAATCCTCCTGTGTTCATGTCCTCAGCACTGGGATTGCCAGTGTGAACCAACATACCTGGCTTTTTATGTAGGTGCTGGGGATCAAACTTGGGACTTCATGCCTGCATGGCAAGTACTTACTATCTGAACCATCTCTCCATCCCCAACATAACTACAAAAAATAAATGTCTATGTTGAGCCTGGCTTGGTGGTGCATGCATTTAATCCCAACACAAAATCTCTTTAAGATAGAAGCCAACCTGGTCTACACAGCAAGTCCCAAGCTAGCTAGGCTTATTGGGAGATTTCGTCTCAAAAAAAATGTGTGTGTGTATGTATGTGTCAGAACAAGTTTATATGTGTGAAGATGCATATAGTGTGCATGTGTGCATGTATATGTGAAGTATGTGAAGGCTTTGTGTGTGTGTGTGTGTGTGTGTGTGTGTATGTGTGAACATTTATATGGAGACCTGAGGGCAACCATCATCCACCTTACTTTTTGAGGCAGGGTTCCTCATTTTCACTTGTCTGGAGCTCACCAAGTAGGCTAAGACAGCTGGTCAAGGAACCCCAATAATCCGTCTCCTCAGCTCCCCACAAATGGGATTGCAAGCACACATCAGCAAGCCTAGCTATTTACATGGGTTCTGGACTTTGAACTCAAGTCCTCATACTTCCAAAACAAGCACTTTACTGACTAAACCATCTCCCACTGAGCGCCCTAATGAATATGTCTTGAATTAATGCAAATGTTAAAATTCCTGAAGATCTACCAGGGTTCTCTGCTCCTGGCTGGCCCACCTGCCCGCCGGCCTGTACTGGGCCCCAGCTCTCTGCTGTGGCCCAGCAGCAGCAGCCTCTATCCAAACCAGGCTAAAGTCTGTGTGCCTCATAGCTTTTTTACTTTTTTCTTGATTTTTTTATTGATGTTTTGTGTATTTCATACATCATTTCTCAATTCAGTTCAGGCATATTCCCCTTTCCCTTCCCCCCNTGCGTGCGTGCGTGCGTGTGTGTGTGTGCATATGTAAATATGCATGATTTCTCTCCATTTTTTATTGATGTTTTGTGTATTTCATACATCATTTTTCAATTCAGTTCAGGCATATTGCCCTTTCCCTTCTCCCCACTCCACCCCACCCCACCCCACTCCAGACCATGCAGTCTGCCATAACCGTCCTGCATCTTTCTCTCAGTCTTTTTTTTTTATTATCCTTAGGAATTCACGTTTTCCTCCTTTAATTGATGTTTTGTGTATTTCATACATAATTTTTCAATTCAGTTCAGGCATATTTTCCTTTCCCTTCCCCCACCCCACCCCACCCCACCCCAGACCATGCAGTCTGCCATAACCGTCCTGTATCTTTCTCTCAGTCTTTTTTTTTTATTATCCTTAGGAATTCACGTTTTCCTCCTTTAATTTTATATTACTCTAAAATACGGATACATATTCACCCATATACAGTAATTACAGAGTTTGAGAATAATTGGTGGGTGGATTCTAGAGCCAATTGAGAGATTCACATTATGCTAACATAGTTGCCTTCAGATAGACAAAAATATACCAATAATGTCATTCAGCTTGCCTTTCATCTGGAACCAACTCAAATGCCCCTCAACAGATGAGTGGATGACAAAAATGAGGTACATCTACACAATGGAGTACTATTCCACAGTAAAGAAAGATGGCATTATGAAATTTTCAGGTAAATGGATGGAGCTCAAAGCCATTATGCTGAGTGAAGTAACACAGTCCCAGAAAGATAGATGGAGAATGGTTTCCCTCATATGTGGATGCTAGTACCAAATCCCGAAAGGCAAGCTTTTTTACTTTTTAGACTTGCAATGTGGACTGAGGACTGCTGAGATACTCAGTTTGCAAACTAAGAAGCTAATGGAAAATCAGCCTCCTCAGAATATGGACTGCCATTGTTGGATTACCTAGGCAGTATCATCAAGGCCAATGCAGGGAATCAAGACAGGACATGTGCTTACTGGACTTCATTTGGGGGCACAATATTTAAAGCAGAAGAACACCAGTAAGGGTTTCCTTCTGCATAAGGTTTTTTTTTTTTTTTTGTAGTGTAAAGTCTTAATCATAGTCTACCATCAAATATATTAGGAATATCTTTAATGTTTAGATAGTGTATTAGCAGCATGCAATAATTACATCATAGGTTCTCAAGCACCGGCAGTCTATTGCAAGGACCTTCTTTGCTGCCAGTTATCATAGGCTTGTTTTTTTGTTTTTCACTTTTAAATTTTTTTAAAATTTTTGTGTTACATTTTTTTGTTTTTTTTTTTTTTTTTTGCCTAATAAATCAGACCCTTTGTCCACCACCTTATCCCCCCACCCCCACAGAGCTTCATTTTACATTCTGTCCTAAACTGCTTGTACTATCCGTTCTGCAGTCTTTCTCATATTCTTCATGTGGAAGTTGACTGATTGGCAGAAGTTCCTTTTCAGTGCCGTGGTTTAGATGCATCCTTCTGTTTTTGTTTTTAGTTGTTTATGTTGTTGTGTTCCCAATATGCATCACTCCCAAACTACTTGAGACAAAAGCTCTAGGGGCCATGCACAAGAATATAAACTAGGTAATTGGGCACTAGCATCCCAATGAGGGATACATTTCCTCGTTTGTTTTTTCTGGGACTTTGTTAACTTCACTCACATGATGTCTCTTCTAGCTCCAGCCATTTTCCTGCAAAGCTCATGATGTCATTCTTGCTTTACTGCCTGCATAAAACCCCATTGTGTTAGATGACCGACATTTTTCTCTATCCACTCCTCGGATGAGGGCACATGGGTTGGTTTCCAGCTCCTTGCTATTTGTGAAGAGAGCTGACAATAAACATGGCTAATGCATGTATTCTGCGGTGGGTGAGTACTGTGTGTACATGCCCGGAGTGGTATGGCTAGGTTGGTGGCAAGTTTCATTTCCAGTCTTCCAGGGTCTTCCACAGTGGCTTTCCATAGTGTTGTATGAGTTTACATTCCCTACCCAGCAGTGGATGAGTTTCCTCTTTCCTCCAACCTCTTCCAGCACTTTGGTATCAATTGTTTCTCTGAGCCTGGCCTTAGACCTTATGGAGTAAGATGAATCTTAAAGTGGTTTTGGATTTGCATTTCCTAATGATTTAGTGAGTTAAACACTTCTTTTTTTTTCTTTTTTTCTTTTTTTTCTTTTAAGGTTGATTCTACAATATGAATGACACAACGTTTTGGACAGATAACATTGATTTACTCAGTAGGTCCATACAATTAGGCAATTGGTGCATTTTCTCAAAGTTCTATTCCAAATTTTGAACAACCAAGGTTCCATATGTACCAGTTGGAGAGCTGTATGCACAGGCATAGTTGATCAATCAGGAGTCCAGTATCTAATCCCGTAGCTCTCATGATTCACCCATATCTCTCGCAGCTCTTACAATCTACCACACCTCCTTTTCCGCAGTTTGTTCCCCTAGGCTTTGGGAAGGGCACAAGTGGGTTGAGAGAGAAACAGTCTAATGGTTCTTGGAGGTTGTCAGGTTGGACTCCAGTCCTGTTTCACTCTTAAGGGGTTTCTCAGCCATCTGTTGTGAAGTCTCCACTCAAGCTGCTTTGCTTTCAATCGTTTCCGCCATTAGGATGATGTTGGCTGTGGTTTCCTCTATATGGCTTTGATTACATTGAAGGAATGATCCCTCCATCCATTCCCTCTGAGGACTTCACATGAAGGGATGCTGGATTTTGCCAAAGGCTTTTTCTGTTTCAATAGAATAATTGTGTTGTTTTTGTTTTCAGTCCATATTCTGTCTTGGATGATGTTTTATTGATTTTCATATGCTTAGACTCATCCCTGCATCTTGGAATGGATCCAACTTGGTCATGGTGGATATCTTCTTGATGTGAGTCTGTATGTGATTTGCCCAGTATCCTGTTAGAATTTTAGCATCTTGTAGTAGAGAGATGGTCTAGAAGCCGAGCTGGTGTGCTTTAACAGGGGGTGGTAATAGAGGGATGCTGGCTCATAGAAGGGAATTTGGAGAAATCCTCTGTTTGTCATACTTTCTAAACATTTCAGTAACTAATGGTTGTAGGTCTTTTTTGAATGTTTTTAGATTTTCTGAACGTTTTTTTTTTTCTGGTTGCTTTTTTTAGTTATGAAGGTTTCTTATTAATATCTGCAATTATCTTTGTTTATGGTCTGTTTTAGCTGTCGACTCTTCTTGGTTAGCTTTGGTGATTCCAGGTTATTTCAGATATTTATCCATTTCTCTAGGTTTTCCAAACTTAGTAGAGTATATGGTTTTTGAGTATTCCACCGTATGAGTGTTTAGAGCGGATTTTTTTTTTTTGTCTGTTGTGATAGTTCCTTTTCATCACAGGATCATATTGATTTGCGATTGTTCCTTTCGTCTTTGGTTAACTGGGACTAGAGGTACCTGCCTATCTTGTTATTTGTTTCAAAGAACCAACAACTTAGATTCATTGATTTTTTTTTTGTATGTTTTCTTTGTTTATCAAATTTATGTCTGATTTTTGTTATTTCCTCCTGCGCGTGTTAGGGTTGATCTGTTTTTGCCTCTCAAGGGCTTTTAGCTGCCAGTCGTTTGTAGATCGTTCATTGTGCTTTCTTGTTTTTCTATGTAGGCACCCAGGGCTTTAAAATTCCCTTTAGTACTGTCTTTGAAGGTCATACATAGGTTTTTGTGTTGTTTGTTTTGGACTGTCATTGTCCATTCAGTTTCCAGGCCAGCCTTTTTTCTTTATTCCTCCTTGACCCATTGCGTATTCAAGAGTGTTGTTTAGTCTCCATGTGGTTCTTGTAGGTATGTAGGGCTTATCCTTGTGTTGGTGTGACGCTTTTATTGCACTGTGTGTCTGACAGAATGCATGAAATTTTTTCAATCTTTTTTATTTTGTGGAGGTTTCTTTCTTGTGTCCCAGTATGTGGTCAGTTTTGGAGAATGTTCTGTGGGTGCGGAGTAGAACGTGTAATTTCCTGGTATTAGGGTAGACAATTCGGTAGACATTCTCTGAGGCCATTGGTGGGGTATCATACATTCTATCAGATGTCCTCTGTTTATCTTTGTCCGTTACATGCCAAAGGACACAGTGGGTATGGACGTCCCCTATATGAGTGTACTGGGGTGGTGTGTCTGTGACTTGTGGTCCATGGAGACTTGCTCTT
The DNA here is from genome assembly GCA_009823505.1 of Rhizomys pruinosus. Classification (NCBI taxonomy): domain Eukaryota; kingdom Metazoa; phylum Chordata; class Mammalia; order Rodentia; family Spalacidae; genus Rhizomys; species Rhizomys pruinosus. The sequence goes on along the minus strand of VZQC01010664.1, from coordinate 2,371,269 downwards.
TATAAATTTGGTGCCACCAAGTTTGGTTATATATTCATTATTGTGAATCTTCATGGTGAATTGCTTCCTTTGAAAAAAAATTGATAAATGGCCTTCTTTTATCTTCTGATTCTTTTACTTTGAAAGTCTATTTTGTCTGATTGCGATATTGAATGGCAATACACGCTCCTTGCTTTTTGGTACCATTTTGCTTGAATTTTTTTTTCAGCCTTCCTTTAAGGTGGTGCTGTCCTTGAGAAGATTGTTTCTTGTTAGACAGCATATGGTGGATTCGTTTCCTAATCCAACTCCCAGGTCCTATGTCTTTTTGATTGGGGAATTTTAGCCATTAATATTTAGGTTATGACTGATGTGGTTTGTGCTTGCTCTTTGCCTTATTATCCATTTGCAGTTTTGGTTTAGGTTGCTACTTCTGCATTATGCTTTTCATTGATTTCTCTTTCCAGGTTGCCTGGGGAGTGGTTGCTCCTTTCTTTTGTCTTTGATTGCTTCAAGCATTTCTCCGAAGGGTTGGTTTTTTCCAGACGTGTCTTCTTTCATCTTGTTTTAGTTGTCATGGAGGTTGTTCTCTCTCCTCCAACTATAATCAACGTTTTTGCTGGATAGAGTAACCTGGGTTGGCATCTATTGTCCCTTAACACTGGGAATGCTTTGCTTCAGGTTCTTCTTGCTTTCATAGTTTGCACTGAGAAGTCAGTTGTAATTCTGATAGGTTTCCCTTATAGGTCACTTGTTTTCCTCTTGTGGTTTTAAGGATTTTATCTTTGTTTTGAGTGTCTAGCATTTTAACTATGATGTGGTATGGAGAATTTCTTTTCTGATCTTGTCTGTTTGGAGTTCTGTGTGCTTCTTGTATTTGTATTGGTTTGTCTTTTTTAAGTTTGGGGAAGTTTTCATCTATTATTCTGTTGAAGATCTGATCAATACCATTCTCTTGGGATTCTTCCCTTTCCTCTATTCCTATGATGCAGAGGTTTGATCTTTTCATAGTGTCCCACAGTTCCTGGTTGTTCCACTTTTGTGTATTTTTAAATTTTTCATAATCTTTACTTGAGGTTTTTAGTTGTTCTGTGTTCTCTTCCAGGTCTGTTATTCTTTTTTCTGCTCCCTCCATTCTGCTTCTGAGGCTTTTTCCATTCTTTTCCTCTTGATTGGATGAGTGTTTGATTTCCTTTTTCATTTCCTCTTCTAATTTCTTTAGTATTTCTACTTCCTTTTGGAGCTTCTCAATCTCTTCCTGTAGCTCTTTAGTTTGGTGGTTGGTTTCCTTATCTTTTTCAGCATGGGATCTTTTCAGTGTTTCCACTTCCTTCCGGAGTTTGTCATTCTCTCTCTCTAGGTCCTTCTTGAGTTCTTCATTCTCTTTTCTTAATTCTTTGATTTGCTCTTTATAATCTTGTACTTCTTTAAGTACGTTCACAATTGTACTTCTGATAGCTGTGTCCTGGGCCATCACCAGGGGGATCCCACTGTAGGAATCTTCCACAGGGTTGGTAGAGCTTGGTGTGGGATTATCCTGGACCTTTCCCTTGTTGTCTCTTCTTCGTGGTCCTGGCATATGGGCTTCTCCTTGCCTGTATTCCAATGTGAGTTCCAAATGCTTCTTCACTGAGTTGAGGGCTTGCTTTGCTTGCCTCCTTCAGATGCCTTTGTTGTTTATTTGACTGATTTGTTCTTTTCCTTTACTCCTTGCTTATGGAGTTTTGACTTCTCTAAGCTTTAGGCTTTCTATTGGAAGTCCAACTCACTCCCTTTCTGTTTTGAAGGTTCTCCAAAGAATGCACTTGGACACTCCTTCCTTCAGTAATCTCATTTGGCAGGGGAGGGGGAGTGCTATTTAGCCCATGCCCCGGTTCCTGTGCTTCAGGTGGACTTGGGAGATTTCCGATCTCAAGTCTCATACAAACCCACCTTTTATACCAGCTGGGAGGATACCTCTTCCCCCACAGCCACAAAAGCCAATCAATCCAAAGACCACTAGATTAAATCAAACAATGATCCGCCTTGCTGAAGCACCCAGCTCCTACCTACCTGTGCTTCAGGTGGTCTCGGGAGATCTCCTAGGCTATTTAAAGTTAGAAAACTGAATAGCAACACTGAATACTGTAGAAATGCACTTTGCTCAGTAATACTTGAGTTGTTGCAATATTAGATTATCCATTTGGTTGTTACAGAAAATCCTTAACTGTAACTGATGGTTGTTGCTGTAATAGTATATTGCCTGTATTTCTACCTCTAGTAATGGGCTTTATGTGCTAGATTTTAATATCCATGAGCCTGGGCAAGTGCACAAGCCTTTTTAAAAAGAAACATGGTTTACTTGCACAAAACTGATCAGATTTGAGAGATCATTAATGCCCTTGAAGTGGTTTTTGTGGGTGTGAAACAAATGGTGAGAATTTGAGTTTTTTTCTTAGTATAGTATTGAAATTAAGTCTACTTAATCTATCAAATCATGTTCATGCCCTGATTTTATATACTTGTATCTATCAATAAACATTGTGAAAAAAAATTCCTCAAGATCAACTTAAGCCACACATAAAAATGCAAGTTTTGAAGAAAAAAAAAGTAGATAAAATTTACCATATTGCATGGAGGCCACTCTCTAGAAGTAAATTGTAAACTTGCAAATGACTCACACGCTGACTTCATAAAACATAAGAAAGTTTATTAAATAATAAGAAATTATACTATCAACTAGTGAAAATTGAAGCAGACATTTTGGTCTCAGAGCATGAAAATCTCTAGGACTTGAATGATATGTATTAATTATATTATTTTCCACTGGAATTAATATTATTAAGTAAATATATTATTTGTCAAACATCAAGCAAGGGAATTATCAGATAATGGTGATTCCAAATGATTCCTTTTACCTTGACTCTTCCTTTTAGGTTATTTTGAATCTCAAATCTGATTACTAATAATTACTATAGAATCAATATTCATTTAATACAAAAAGTTGTTTGCTTATCTTGGTTGCACACCTATTTTCAACAATAGCCATAAAGAATTTAAATTCTTTTTTTTTTTTTTTTTTGGTCTTAAGACAAACCGATATCGCGACTGGAAAGAAGGGTCAATAGCGGACGTGTAGCCCCAGCTTGTGCCTGGAACTCACTCTGTAGACCAGCTGCCTTGAACTCCACAAAGATCCGCCTGCCCTCTGCCTCCACAAGTGCTAGTAGGACTTAAAGGCATGGCCACCATCGCCAGCAAGAATTTATTCTAGATCATAGGTTATTCGCCCTACTTTTGTTCTTAAAGTTTTAGAAATATATTTTTAAAAAGGGTGCTCAATGGAATTAATGATAATGATTTTATGGACAAATGTATGCTAGATATTACATTTAAGATTCTTAACCTCAACCAATCCTGGCTATATATGCTACTATTTCAGCAATTCAAGAATTCTAACCCTCAAACTCCTTGCTTGGTCTTAGTTATCCACCAGAATTTGATAGTGACGACTCTCTTGCTGGCGCCAGTCCTATAGGCGCTTGTCGAATCCCCCCGGATCATCAACCTGGTCCTGCCTTAACCCCTTCCTCATTACCTGGCTCTCTTTCGTTTTTGCTGGACGTTGCTTTCCTGCTACCCGCCGAGCACACCCAAACCAAACCCCACACCACCTCCCCCACCTTGCCCATCTAAGAACCCTGTGATCTACAAAAACAACTGGCCTGGCCAGATATCCCCATTGAAGCAATAGTAACACAAATGTGATGCGAGTAACCAATCATTTTCCACTTAGGTTAAATTCAGCTTCATAATATGGAGCCCATACCTGGCTCTCATGTCATGCTTAGACACTCTGGCTAGACAGGTCACAAGACATAGAAGAGAACCTACTGCTATTATTCTACTAAATGAACATAGAATTAAACCAAATTCTAATGACTTGTTACACTCATAAGATTAATAAGTCTTTAAACTCTTAACAGAGAAGCTTCCTCATTCAAGATAGGGTGTTAACACGGAGACCCACAACTGGTCAACATAAGAGAATGCAGAGTGCTTACCCTGAATGGGACATATTTATCAAGCACTGGCCTCCTAAGGCTCATGGATCACACTGGCAGAGGGGAAAGAAATATATTAAGAAGCAGAGGAAGTAGATGACTACAAAAAATAGTATTTTCCATACAGCAGGGCGGTTACTCATATGAATTCATGGTAAGTGCTACAACCAGCACAAGACCTATGTAAGCTCAAGGCAGACAAATTGCAGCATAGAGTGAAGTAGATTATTACCCTCAATACTACATGGGGAAGTATTGGTAACTGACACCTTCTGGGAGAGAAAGTCAGTTTTCTTCAGGGATGTGACCCGAGATAATTGGCCAGACTCAAAGAGATGGACATTCTAAATGGCTGTGATGACACAAATTAGACTCAATGAACCTTAAAAAAATAATACTAGAGGATATGAAATTGGGAGTAGTATGGGATGTACAAATAGAGGATGATGTCTTAATATGAACCAAGTCTATTGTATGAAAAATCTCAAAAATTCAATAAAAATATAAAAAATGAATTCCTGTGCATTGTAAAATATTTATTAACCTTAAAGATGTTCTTCTAATGATACTGTTTCATGATGCAGCCGGCTTCATCTATAATAATACAAAATTCTATGAAATGTGATATTTATTTTACAAAGTAGCACATATTCTTAGAAATAGTCTGCAGATGAAATTTCACAAAAATTATGGTCAGGGCAATAAAGAAGGATGAGATTCTGTCCCCAACATCTCCAGTTGTCCTCAGGACCCTGACTCTTTTCTCTCCTTTTAGGACCTTAGCCATTTGTAAGAGTTCCACTAAGCCTGGGATTTGTATAATAACATTTCTTCTGCTCTTCTTTAGGTACTTCCTACCAGCCTTATAAAAGTTAGTACTTTAGTCTTACACATGTGTTTTATATACAGTGTCCCAGACCTCTTGCAAAATATTGAATGCATCAAATATATCATGTTCATTCTTACATTTTTACTTTAATCATACAAAATCCAGCTGTAGCCCTAACCATCAGGAAGTATGGTGAGATCATCTTTGGTGAGACTCTTTGCCATTCAGGCCAGAAAGTGGAAATATACTTATGGTGAGTAGACAGTCATGTTCTTGGCTGAAATGCTGATTTCCCAGAACTCAGTTCTTATGTTGTGTACACAAACATGATGCATCCTGCTGGCTGTAGCTACACATTCCAAGCTGAGCTCAAGAATTGGGATGATTGCTGTGGTTCTCAAGGTGGACTTCAAGTTCAGATCAGTTCTCTGAATCTTAAATGTTTTTCCTGAGGCATGCTTTCTACCTTTATGGATTCTATCCTATGCTGAGGAATTTGAAAACAAAACAGTCCAAGAATGAACAATTGTGCCTAATCAGCATTTCTAGAGCAACTTCCATGGGAAACTCCTTTTTCACCTTTATAGATAGTTTGCTTTATTCTACTTCACAAATAAGGTCAGAAAACTTTGGATTAGACAGATATTTCTTGGTGTTAGAACTTTTTATATCTTTTCTTATACTAATACTATATTTTACTTTTTTATAATTTTATTGAATTTTTGCAGATTTTATGTACTCATGAAATTGGCTGGGGTGTAGTAAGGACTATAGACTAAAATGTGTGTCCCTAAATGGCCTTTGATGTGAGTCCATTCCCTGGAGCTTTATAAACCTACCAAGAGTCTCAGTTAAAAGCAAGCCTGACACTCCCCCAGCAGACATCGGTTACCAATACTTCCCCAGATATACTTGGAGTTTCTTATCCACTTTCCTATTTCTTTGCTAGTATTTTGTTTGGTTTGAGCTTACATATGACTTGCAGATACTACACCGTTGTTATGAATTCATATGAGTGACTGCCCAGCCATCTGGAAAACTCTGCTTCTTTGTGGTCATCTAACTCTTCTAGTTCTTAGAATCCCCCCCCCCCTTTCTCAATGATCTCTGAGCCTTGGGAGGCAGGAGTTTGACAGAGGTGTCCTATTCAGGGGTAATCACATTGCAGTCTATTATTCTTTGCATGTTGTCCAGTTGTGCTTCTCGCACTAATCACCATCTGCTGCATAAGAAAGCTTCTGTTGTGAGAGTTGAGAGATGAATTAATCTATGGCTGTAACAATAAATCATTTGGAGTCCGTTTAATACAATAACTCTCATAGAAAACTAGTACTGGGCTCTCCCCTAGGCCCGGAGACCTGTATAACCTCAAGTTCCTAGGCCTGATATCAGTGTCAGGTAGAGGCTCCATCCTATGAAGATGATTTGTTATTCCCATAATATTCAGGCACAGATAGACACAATTTGCCAATTTATATAAGATGCTCCACACTGAGAGAAGAGCTGTTTAAACACATTATCTCTTTTTTGTAATTTTAAATACGTTTTGTTTATTTAGTGGGGAGAAGCACACATGTCCTCTTCTGGGCATACTGGTGGAGGTCAAAGGCTAACTTTTGAAACTCTTCTTCCAACATGTGGGGCACAAGGATCACACTCAAGATGGTCAGGCTTGATGTCAGGCTCCTTCGCTGGCTGAGCCACCTTACAGGCTGCTACAGTATTGTTTAGCTCATATTTTCAGTAGAACTTACCCTGAAAACTCGTTCATTCTCTTTATTTTGGCTAAAACAGTATAAAATTGATGTAAATTCAGATTTTTTCATTTTCTAGAAAACAAGAAGAAAGCAAGTCACAATAGGACAACAAAGGAATAGATTAGGGAAAAATATCTACCAAATAAATAAGATTATTTCCAAGAAGTCCTTTAGAAGATGGAAGCTGAGTACTTTAGCAGACTAGGTAACTCGCAAAAGAGGTTTTCCTTTATTAAGGCATTGGTGATGGATTTGACAATGAGAGTGATAGACAGTTTCTAATACTCAGGGTTCTGCTAATTGACAAATTGTCTAGTGATTAAAAGGCCAAATGATGTTAACCAAGTAAAATAAACTGGTAGTCATCATTTAGACTTTTATTTATAAAATATAAAACATCAGTAGAGTTTAACAGTTGCCCATATCAATACTGGGAAAATGAACACTTGGCTAGTCTTCTAACCCAAGGACAAAGAAAGCTTCACAATAGAAACTGTCGTTAAAATGCTCTCAGTTGTGAAGCCAAGCTACACATTCAGAGCAATTGTTCTGCAGCTGCTGTGCCTAGTAGCTCACCTAGTCACATATGGCTGACATGTTCTACCCTTAGTTCCTTTCTGAAGGGCCACTAGACCTGGTTTCAAGCTTGACTGTATATGCTGTTTTTATCGAATGAAGTTGTCTAAACCTATTTTATCAATGAGACATGTACAAGTATGTATCTATGACATGGTTTGGCAATAATATACAAAACGGTCACAGTAATTAATTAATTAATTAGTAAGTAATTAAGTGAGCATAAGCATATTCTTATAAAATGATCTTTTATAAAATTTGTCAACTTTCTCAGGTGGATATTTCTCAAGTTGAACAGTTTTGTAGTGTGATATCTTATATGTCCTAATTTTCTTTCTAGTCTGAGTTTGTGTAAATTCATGGCCACAGATGGTAGAATTTAGAATTTCTGCATATGACATTTGCTATTGGTATTAAAATAAAATTTAGTCGAAGAGAGAGCAGGAATGACTGCTTTTAATATTATTTGACTCACCCTGACAGTAAAGTTAATACATTTTTAGATGACTTAAGTCAGTTTTTGAAAACATCTTTAATCATTTGATTGTATGAGTGAATCCTCAGCATCTTTTCTACAGAATAGAAATAACAGTTACAGTGGGAACCCACAGGCTATAAGAATTTCTGTTTGGCAGAGGTTTGGCTGGAGTTCATTACTGAGTGTGAGATATCTTCGTTGGGCTCTCCTCACTCTACTTTCTGCCCCAGGACATAGTTCTAAGTGGTGTGAGCCACCCTATTTTGCTGCCCACTTAAGAAAGAACTGACTCTGTCACAGAAGAAAATAATAAAAAATGAGGAACAGATACCTTTCTAGGCAGCACCCTCCTTCCTATTGGTACCTTATCTAGAGAACACAGTAACTGTTTCTCACTGATTGGTTTCTGAAGGAGACGCTGACTGCTGACTTAACGCCTTTACCGATGTGTGTTTGTCAGAATTGATCCACAGTGAAGAAAGGGGTTCCTGAGATGTCAAATCTAAATCCTGCACCACTTAAGATGATTGTTATGTGTAAGCAAGTGTATCTGTGCTTAAGGATCATCTCGGGTCAGTGACAAGGTGTAAGGCTTGGAATACAACCTGATCGCCTCCAAAGAATATTCAATGTTAAAGTAAGTGAAATTTTTCAACCATTTTACTTTCCCATAAGAAAGAAAAACAACAGAATTGTTGTGCTCAAAGAAGCCTGGAGGAGGACTGAGGTCAGAAAAAACATGTCTATTCTGTGACTTTTGGATTAGTCCACAAGCTGACAATGTTCACTCCATAAGAGTTCCTATCTGAAAGTTGAAAATCCACTAAGCAATGGTTTTTGCCTTTTTCTTTAAATGTAGTGACTTATAAAAAAATGAAATTTTGCAGCAAACTTTTCAAACAAATTGGACTGCTTCCTACAGTTTCCTCCTGTTGGAAGTGCTGTCAGGCCCACCGTACCTAGGTGCTGTTCAGATGCCAGAATGTTCCCTCTGACCTGGAGACTCTTAGTGATGAATTTGTTGGAATGGCATTTTTCTCTGGGTTGGCAAGCATGTGCCTTCAAATTTGCTCAGATGCCAGCTCTTTGTTGTGGTTTCTTTAGTTCTGTTTTGTTTCCCTCGTCACATTATTGGGAAACAGCTGGGCAATGTTTGGTTTATCTAAGTATGTCATGCTGACCATTGAATCTCCAAAGTCTGTAAATGTTTATTATTGAATTCCAGCAGATCTCACAGACTTTGCTTCTGTATCTAGGGTACAGATACTTCATATCTTGTTTTAGATTGAGCATGTTAGAGTATCTTGAATAATATGAAGCAGACTATTGAAAATGCTAGATCAAGCTGTGGCCCCTTGGCATAGACAAGATTTCCTTCTATTTGAAAAGCATATTCTGGGACTATTATATGGGGTAGGAGACTACCCAAAAGCATGATAAAAGTCCTGGGTAGCCAAAGCAAAGCCTATTTTTGTTGCATGATCTGGTAGACATTTTCTTTGTGTGTATTCTCTGTCCTAGGAATATATTCAATGAAGCAGAATTTCCTTCTTATCAAAATTGTTCAGGGACTCAGTGTAAAGTTCAGTAAAACAATTTAGAGTAAATGTATGCAAGGCAGGAATTTAACTGTATCACTGTCTTCCATGAACAGTTCTTTTTATAAGTAAATGTAGTTTTTATTAAGAAATCTCTTCAAAAAGCCTGGTGTTCACGAAGCTTTCAAGATATCCCTTTATTCCTCTCTGCAATGTCCACAAATAATGCTAGAAAATGTGGAGAAAGCAAGCCAATGGATAGGAGTACCCTGTTTAAAGTGAACCTTAGGAGAAATCTTCTAAAAATTCACCAATACAGAAGGGCATCTTGCCTCCCACAAAGGCAGGGGGAATTGTGAGTGATTCCACCATGTTGTAGAATAATAAAACCTCCTCTATCTCTCTCTTGCTCTGTCATACTGGCAAACATTCTGACAGTTTTCTGCAAATTACAGAAAATGAGCAAAAGGGAAAAACAGAGACACTATGTGACACTGTCAAAAATCCCCAGGCACTTCCAAATTTTATTCTGCATGATGGACTGTGTATTTATCTAATTTCACACTTGGATAGTGAATCATTAAACCAGAATGAAAATGGACATTTTCCTTCTCAGGAGTCTCCCTCTGTTTTAAGATAACCAATCAAACAGATGACTTTTTTTCATCACTTAAACAAAGAGTGTTTGGGAATTAGTTCTTGTACATCTCATTTATCCGTAGCGCTCTAATCAGACCACATGAAGTCGAAGCTGTTCATATGTCTGCTTAGGAGAACCATTTCCCAATCTCCTATCTGACCTTGCTACATTGCTTTTTATTTCCTAGATTTTTTTCTTATAGAATTAAGAAAAATCCTTTGTTTAGAAAGTAATGAAATAATTTGAATCTTCTAGGACTTTTATTATATATGTTCTGTTTCCTTCCACATTTTGAGAACCTGGAGAGCTCAGTATATGCTAACAGCAAGCTTTTGTAAGTACTTATTTTCTTTAATCCTTTAAAAATCATTGAATATTATAATTATACATTTTCAAATGAATAAAATGCTCAACTAAAATGTATTTTTTTTTATTTAAAACCTGGATTTAGCACTGGATGATTGTCCTTGAATTCAGATAAATTCTAATGTTCTGGAATTCTGATTACATGTGTCAAAAGCCCTAAGATTAACCACCTAGATTTTTTTCTGGAGAAAAACTCAACACTGCAATAAATGTAAATAAAAGTAATTTACTTGATAATCTCAATGCATTAAGGAACCCCTCATTTCATTTGGGATATCAAATTTGAGGGAATTTTAGTAATTCAAGTTCAATGGATTTCAGTAGTTATAATCCAAGCTGAACATATTTAATGGCATCATTAAATCAGGCTATATTTATTCCAGTTATAAAAACAGATTATATAAAGAACAATGATTCAATCAGACAAAAACCCAATGTAGAACAAGGGAAATGGGCAGCAGGCCCCAACTCTAGCCAGGAACTACTGGCAAATGATTACTGTGGGGTAAGGGAGTGACTCTAGATAGGCTCACTAGACTCTAGTGGATGAACTTGCATTGAGGGACATCTGGATATAAATGCTTGACTAAATAGGACTTAACATATATGACAGGATGCTTGAAATCTGGTGTGTGGGGGCTAGAGAGGTAGGGAGTAAGGAGGGGTGTCTAAACTTGAAGATGTATCATGTGATATGCACAAAAACTCAATTAAGAAAAGACAAAAGGAAAAATTGCATGTGTGGAACCGCCTTATAGATTAGACTCATAATAAATCACATCCTACGTCTATGATCTTGTCAGGACTTTTAAATTCCACATGCATCAAAGAAAAAGTACATATTTTGCAATTTTCTGTTCAAATCCTTCAAACATAAAAACCAAACGAACCTCTGGGAAATCCTACTATTTGTGAATCTTCAGTGTTGGATATCCTGAAATCTAGTAGATTTATCTTGTCACCAGAATCTCTTTCATGCCTCCTAAATCTACAAATTTAAAATACAGATTCTGTCCCCTATCACTCCACTGAAATCCTGGGTAAGGTCAGAAAAAAAAATAACAAACTAATAATTACATACACACAAGGGTTTTTTTTGTTGTTGTTGCTAATATATTGAATTTAAATTTTAGTTATTGTCTTACTTAAGTTTTCACTTAGCTGTGCCAGCCACAGATCTCATTGGGGAAAAAAGAAGAGAAAAATCTCTGTGTTTCCAGGTCTTCTGGGGTTGGCACAATACTTTCTGTGTACATATAGAGGTCTCACAGACTCAAAATAGCTTGTGCAGAATCTTCAGTTTCCCAAACATTCCCATACCACCCTGTTGCCCATCTGAGTGCTACACTCTCAACACTTCCTTTGCCCACATACAATTATTATCAAACTCTGTCAAGTATTTTAAGGAATTTTGGGGGATCTTTTTGAGTCACTTTTGAGACAGGGTCTCCCTTTAGTACCAGCTGGCCTAGAGTTTGCTATATAGACCTTGAACTCACAAAGATCTGCCTGCCTCTGCCTCCTGAGTGCTAGGATTAAAGGCATGTGCCACCATGCCAGAGTTGGCAGAACTTATTTAGTATGTCTGTCCATAAGTTCCTGCGGAGACTCTTCAGTGGTGTGGCTTTTTAAGGTTAACTAAGCTGAACTTGCGATTCTTCAGTGGTACAGCTTTCAATTAGTTGTCTCTGGGAATCCCACATGGTTTAGCAAGCTGCCTTTGGTTCACCCATGCTTTTGTAAGCAACTCTAATAAATGCACTATTTTACCAAGGTAAGACTTAGACCAATCATTTCCTTCACGAATCATTGCCCTCTCTAACAGTGATGACCATGGTTAGGCTTTTACATAAGTCTTCCAAAGAAAAGGCATATAACTACTTCAAAGCAGAGGCATGTGCAGAGATGGCTGTTCATAGTATATGTGAAGTTAAAGAGCAAGAGAAAGACGCCAGTGTGCCAGCACTACCTTCAAGAATATACCAAAAATGACTGAATGTTTTCTAATTGTGCCCTATCTCCTAAATAATACTGTGGACTGACGAATAAGCTTTTATTACTTGGGCTTTGGTAGACATTTCACATCCAAACTACACTACATTTTTAGTATGGGGAAGGGGTATTAACTTATCAAGACCATGAATGTTTAAGCAAAGTTAACGGAGAAACATAGACCAAGTTGATTCTTCAAGAAAAAGTAAAAATTAGCCAATCCCACAAGAAGAAAAGGGTCTTGGTCTATCAATATTGTATTTAGTGCAATTAGTATCTGGCAGTATGGTTTGGAAGGCAGAAGATTCTGGGAGAAGTAAACAGAACTCATAGCGCAGAAGGAACAATAATAAGCATGTGTTGACCAAAATGCCTTAGGCTTTAACTGTATTGTATATGAAAATAATTATCATAATTTTTCTAGCATATCAAGCATCAGTAATATGTGAATACATTGCCAATGCTACATATTAGAACATTGACTGGAAAGAGGCAATAAAAGCTACAAGTCTGGGGTTTCCTGTCCTGGGCATCATCAACCCCTGGACAAGTGAAGATGGTTCAGCCAAATGGGGCGGCGATCTGACGCCCCAGGCCAAGAATCTGAGAGAGGCTGTAGCTGCTCAGACTGGACTGCAGAGCGAATGTTTCTGCAGTCTGCTGGATTCTGCAACTAAGTGCCAGCTCCCCCAAGTAGCCACAGGTGGCTACTCCCCTTTCCCAGGGAAGAAGCTGTTGGCAGCAGCCTCCCTCAGCAGGATCAAGTCATATCTGACTGCAGGATCATGAAGCAAAAATTTCCAATCATTTCTGTACCCCCTTTTCCCATTGTCACCCTAACACACACACACACACACACACACACACACACACGCACACACGCATGCACACAACTAGAATTCATATATTGTCATCTGTGTCAAGGCCCATTGTGTCAAACTAGTGTTGTCAGACATCCCTTCTTCAAATTCATCCACTGGGGTCTAGTCTTCTCATCCAGAATCCCTCCCCTTATAAAGATCAGCTCTTCCTGACACAGCCATAATCAATTGCCAATAATTCTATGATTAAGATTAGGGCTTGATGCTCAGTTTCACAGTTCTGTACTGGAATTTGTCTATTAGAATTTGCGTGGATCTTGTACATGTTGACACCATTGCTGTAGATTCATGTGAGAAATGTCACAGGAGCTTGTAGGACTCTTTTCCACATGCTCATATAACTCTTCCCCTGCTCTTACAATCTTTCCACCTTGTCTTCTTCAATAGTCCTTGAGCCAAGGTTGGGTGAAGTTTAATATAGGAGTCCTGTCCAAGGACCAACACTCTGCAGACTCTTACTCTCTTTGTTTTGCCCATGTGTGACCTTTTGTGTTCTTGGCCCTTTGTTGCCTAAGTGAGCTTCACTGATGAGAACTGAAAGAGGTATTAATGCTCTCTTTACCCTTCTTTCTATGTTCCACAAGCCTTAGGTGCAGAGGTGGCATTCACAGATGTGCCACTTAGGCTTGAGCAATTCACAGAAAATCTCTGTGTATGACCAGTTCTGTAGATGTGTAATTATGTCTATCTGGTAGAGAACCGTCTTTGATGAGTGGTGACTGGGATACTTCTCTGTAAATATAAGGATCCATATTTTTTTAGTAAGAAATTACATTTGCCTAGGGATGTGACAGCCTTGGGGTTTTCTCTAATGTCTACGACATTAGAGTAGCCACCTGGGGCTACTTGGGGGAGCTGGTACTTAGTTGCAGAATCCCAACAGACTGCAGAAACATTCACTCTGCAACCCAATATGAGTAGCTACAGCCTCTCTCAGATTCTTGGCCTGGGGTGTCAGACTGTCACCCCATTTGGCTGCACCATCTTGACTTGTTCAAGGGTTGATGATGCCCAGGACAGGAAACCCCAGACTTGTGGCTTTTATTGCCTCTTTCCAGTCAGTGTTCTAATATGTAGCATTGGCAATGTATTCACATATTACTGATGCTTGATATCCTACAAAAACATTATAATTATTTTCATATATAACAGAGTTAAAGCCTGAAGCATTTTGGTCAAGTCTTGTGTATTTGGCTATGTTTACAGTAGTACACATGAATTTCCTCCCATTCAGTGGGCTTTATATTTAATTAGGTACCTGTTGATATCTCCAAGATAAAAGCGCCACTACTGCACCAAGGTTGTTTGCTCCTTCAATTATTGCTCAGGTTCTTAGCCCTAAAGCTGGAGTTGCATCCTTGGTTGCTGTTCTCCCTTAGCAGCTTGGGTAGTGCTCTCCAGAGCTGTGAGAACTAGCATTCAGTGGAGTTGCCTTCCAGCTCCATTGCTCCAAATCCTGTTTCTGAAGTATGTTTTGTCTTCAGCAATAGGATCTTACTTTCAAGTTGTGGGAGTCAATCAAGGGCTATGACAATAGCCTGTGTAATTTGGGGATTCTCTTGAATGACCCTGGTGCACAACTCATGGAAGTTTTCTCCTGTCTGGCACTCTTTCTTTTATATAGCCTCCATCTATGTACATGGATAAATGTAGAGATATTGTATGTGTAATTTGTCAGTAGGTGTTTGGACTAATATAATTCCCAGTGATTTTTTTATATTATCCAGGTATTATTTATCTCTCCTCTCTCTAACCCTCCTTTTAGGCCATCCTCATTTAATAGCACTGTCTTTTAAGAATTCTATTTCCATTTTTACATTTTTATAGATTTTTAAAACTCATTTTAAAAAATCTAAGGTGTTTCAAGTAATTTCTAATAATCATTTTTAAAACACTAAAATAAACTAGACACAAAAAGATAGATACTGTGAAATAAAATATCTTTTATACATGGCAGATAAATCAGCTTACCTCATATAAGCAGAACAAAATGATGGGTACTAAGGATTAGAAAGTGGGAGAGAAAAAATTTCAGTGAAATATATAAATTATCTAAGACAAATAAGCTCCACCGATCTAAAGCAATATAATTATATAACTAATAGTACTGTATTATTTACTTGAAATTTGATAAGGTAGAGTTCAAGTTTCCTTATTAAACACACACACACACACAAAATTCAACTATGGCTGGTTGATGGATGTATTCATTCATTTGATTGGTTATGATAATAACTGTATAATGTGGAAAAATATAATATCATACACTTAACATGTTTGCCAATTATACATTTATGTTTTTGTATATCTTTATTGAATTTTTCTGTATTTCATACACATCTTAATCATCTTTATAACACCATTGGCACCCTCCCATGGCTCCGCTAGTGTATTTCTTGCATTCTGCCATTTATGTTAAAGTCTGTTGAGTCAAATTAGTGTCTCCAAATGTCCCTCAGTGCAAGTTCATCCAACAGAGTCTAGTAGGCCTATGTAAGATCCCTCCCTTACAGATGAGCTCTTCCTCACTCAGCAGTAATCAGGTCTGCAATAGTTCTCTGGCTAACTTTGGGGCCTGCTGCCAACTTCCAGTTCTCCATTTACATTTTTTATACAAAGAACCAGTGAAATGAGAAATGGCCAATTTTAAATAACTTCTGTCAGTGATTCTCAATGCATGTTATCCAGACTTTTGGTGCCTTGAGTAAAGCTTCCATGTATATAACCAAATTATTTATCAGAAAACACTACTGAGAATATGTAACATGTAATGTTTCCTATTAACCTTCACCCTGATGCTGTGACAACACTGATAGTGAAGTATTGTACTATGGAAAACAGCACTCTTTTACTTTCAGGTTTTTTTGTTGCCTTTTCTTCTGTTTGTTTGTTTGGGGTCTCCCTGTCTACATAGATCAGCCTGGCCTCAATTTCACAAAGATCTGTCTGCCTCTGCTTCCTGTGTCCTGGGATTAAAGGCACATGCCAACACATGAAGCTTACTTTCAGATTTGTTCAGTCATTTCACTGAATGTTTCATTTTCTTTTGGAAAGACATGAAAATAATCTCTAAGACTTGTCATGGATGTTGGCAATTGAAACTGGAGCTTCCTGTATACCAAGCCCATGTCTATCACTGAACTACCTCTAGCTTCATTCAGGAAGTATTTATGGAGGTACAACTCTAGGTGCTACGGTTCCAGCAGGGAACTAAGCTGAGTTTAGACCCAATTCCATGCGGAGAGAAAGCAAGAAAAGTATATGCCTACAAATTCTAACAGGATTGGTGGGTTGTCTGGAAGTGAGGATTAGAAGGCCAGGAAGGAGTCCTGTCATAGGATAAGGTGCCAACAGGTCCAGAACACAGGATAACTGGAAGCCCTTTCTGTGCTTTGCCACCTCCTTACCCAGGTTAAGTAACTGACAGATTTCTGGGAGAAATGTGACTTTAGATGTTTTCATTCATTTATTTTTCTGGAGAAAATGAGGATTACTTTAAAAAAACTTATCTTTATTTTTAGTGTATAGGTGTCTTGCATTCATGCATTTAAGTACACCATGTATAGTGCCCATGGAAGCTAGAAGAGGCCATAAGATCCCTTGGAACTGAAGTTCAAGACAGCTGTTAGCCACCATGTTCGTGCTGGGAAGCTAAGCAGGTTCTCCACAAGAGCAGCAAGTACTTTCGATCGCTGAGCCATCACTCCAGCCCTGAGGACTACTCATGCAACCTGATATTTTCCCTTTTTTCTTCTTTTTAAGACTATATCAAGCCAGGTGTGATGCCTCAAGCCTTTAATCCCAGCTATCAGGAAGCAGAGACAGGTAGATCTCAGTGGATTACAGGCCAGCCTGGTTTCCACAGCCAGGACAGTTGGGAGTGCAAGGAGATTCTGTCTTGAAAAGACAACTAAAAGAAAAAGGCTATATGGAATCATCCTATAACAGTGTTATTAATATGTAAACTGTATTGTTCTACATAGTGTGGTTAACTGAAATACTTCTGAATTCCATTTTCATTTTTTCTATGGTTTTTATATTACTTTTAATAATTTATTTTTATTATTCTAGGTTTACTTTAGTTTTAGTTTATATTATATCATTGTTAGGAGCCACATGGGTACTCGGAACCAAACCCAGGTCCTCTACAAGAGCAGCCAGTGCTCTTAACCACTGAGCCATCTTTCCAGCACCTATATTATTTTTAATGGGTTATGGATTAATTTTTTCTAGGGAATGTACTAGTAGTAATGATTAGTATTGGATTAGTATATATCTTTTTATATGAACTTCTGTGTATTTATATGTATGAGAAATAAAATACTTATCAAACAAACAAGGAAAACAAAATGGAGATTACATTGATAGGTGAAGAGTTGAATAATGCAAGTTCTCATCTTTTGTAAAGGGGTAGTTTTACTTTGCTTCAGATTGGACAGAGTTGTGAAAAATATTTTCATAGATAATACAGAAAGTAGGTTTAAAATTGCCCTTGGAACCCAGGATTCTTGGCAGAAAAATCAGAGTCCCTTTTCTCTGAGACACAATGTATAATTTCATGAAGGTCACTGTAATTCTCCAGTACCTCCTGGAGAAAATTCTTGACATCAGCTTGAAGGTACTCTTATAATACACTCACTATAGAAACACTCATTTCTTTTCACTGTGTTTAATTCCCGACTCTGACATTGGCTAGTTAAGTGACCTTGGGCAAATTGCTTTCTCTCACAGAACTTCTGATTCTCTTTGACAAATTCTCCTTTTTTCAATCACTCAAACAGGCCTTGAAATCTCATTTTCCACAGGAAGCAATTCCAATAAATTAGATAAGAAATGACTAATCCCAATATGCCACTTCTGTTGTGCTTTTCTTCTGCTCCTACATACCTACTCAATACATTTATGCCACTTCTTATAACTATTAAGCCAACAATTGATGCTCATCAATGGATAAAATGCTTAATCTCTTCATCTTATTGTTTATTTAAAACTATTTAAACTGGTTGGGTTTGGTGGCACATTCTTTTAATCCCAATACTCTGGAGACAGAGGCAGACTGACCACTGAGATTGAAGACAGCCTGTAATGGGATACATATCCAGTTGCAGGTCAGATGGGGTTATATAATAAAACCCTGTCTCAAAAAATATCAGAGAAACTAAAACAACAACAATGACAAATTTTATTTAGTTTCTTAGCCCATGTGCATACTGTAGCTGTAGGGAAGAAAAAAAAACAAATATTTTCTTCTTCTATTACAAGGTTCAGACCCTATAACATGCAGAGGCTCACAAGAACAAAGCAAAGCAAAGCTATTCAACCAACCAAACTTTGATATAACATGGGACGCATAGCAAAACTATCTTGGGGACAATTTTATGGAAGTGTGTTTGCAGGGCAAAACAGCATGTCCTATTGCAAAAAAAAAAGGGGGGGGTGGGGAAGGTGGAGGAATTCAGCAAGGCATGGTTGCTCAGATCTTTCTTGAGCTCCAACATGAAGGTAGGAATCCTCCGGAATGAAGATTTGGGGACTTTCTTTCATAGGGAACAGTTCAGAGCTCCTCTGAAGCAGAACAGAGATAGTTCTGAATTAGGCAGATAGTAAAGGAAGGAAGATAATCATCGAGGCTTCCCCACTTCTGGCTTCTTCATGAAAATTGGTCTTTTTTCCAATGGGGCCAAGTTTCAAATTCTTCTCCGTTTCTGCTTTCACATGAGTGAACCAACCAGCAGCATTCATCCTGCCCTGCCCAGTCCCACGGGGGAAGGGGACCCAGTGCCAGCCTACCTCCTAC
Source organism: Rhizomys pruinosus (assembly GCA_009823505.1). Taxonomy (NCBI): domain Eukaryota; kingdom Metazoa; phylum Chordata; class Mammalia; order Rodentia; family Spalacidae; genus Rhizomys; species Rhizomys pruinosus. The sequence goes on along the minus strand of VZQC01010664.1, from coordinate 2,352,393 downwards.
CTTACAGAATACAAAAACAGACTCTCCAGGTGGGTGGAGCTGCTTCCTTGGTGTGCTCTGTGGTGTGCCACTTTTGCTTCAGTAAACCTTGCCTGTGTGTTGTGCTTGCAAACTTCTCATCTTGTAATTCCTTCCTTTGTTCCTTCCTTCGTTCCTTCTTTTTTTTCCTTTTTCTCTTTCTTTCAAATATTTATTTTATTTATTTTTATTTTTACCATGTCTCAGGGGTGAAAGGTGGAAACACAGAAAGTAAGCTTCAAGTTGGTATATTTATTTGGGAGTAACTGTTCTGAGTCCTGTCATACCAATCTGTTTTTAAGTTATCTTCCAAAGTGATTAAATTATATGTACATGTTTGAACCTCTTTGAAAACTGTCTTTACCCTTCACCTTCTAATTTTGCTCAATAAAATGGCCTACCCCTCCTGGTAAACCAAAGGGTTCCCTGGAAATTGCAAATAAAACTAGGCAATTTTAGAGTCAAAAGCAGTGTTTGAATGACTGTGATCATTTCCAGTTGAAAGACATTCTAATTGTCCGCTGACAGTACTGGGAAGGAGCTATTTTTGAATCTTGGGTTATCCTTAGGCCTCAGGGACTAACAGGACAGCTTCAACCAATGTGAGCTTTGGAAAATTGAGGCTTGATTTGTCAAATAATGTCAAAGAAGGTTACACAAGTAGAAATGGCTGGGAAATAGTACTCTTTCCAGAGCTGCTGCTGAGCTAGGGACATAATGTACTTCATCCTCAAGAGCATTGTAAGAATTAATGAGAACACAATTCTTTTGTGAAGGGGGTGAGACTTCCTGAGCTTTGTCTGAGCCAGAGAAATGGGCTGACACTAAATAACCCAAAGGCCCTTTAAGGCCCTCAATATTAACATATGTATTACAGTGCATTGACATTACAAGTGGTTAAATTAACCATCACCTAAACATAACATTGGGTAAATCATCCCTACCAGGCAGAGCAGAAAATTGCACAGCTTCTGGGTATAGGGCAGTGAATAAGATCATGGCACCTCAGTGCAAGCTAGGCAGAGGCAGAACTAAATTAAGACTGTTTGGTTCACAGAACACCCTGGCTCACTTCCAGGGAAAGCTTCTCCTGTAATTAAACATCAAGAGGATATTAGTATACCACTCAAACTCAGTGCTGTGATGTTTAATAATCCATTTTGAAGACACATATTGGAATAGAAAACACCATTTCACCACCACATATGGACAGTCACCCAACTGATTAATAAACTATTCTCTTTGTCCTTTAACATTGCAATTCTCCAGCATTGAGGATCTCCCTGCTGTTGACAGAACAGTACACAGATGTAGCCTTAGACTGGTTCTGTCTCAAGTAGCATTCATGGGGATTATAGCATTGCTTTAGGGTAACAACACAGATTGTGATACTGGGCTTTTGTTGGAGGAAAGAAAATTGTGAGAACCAGCACAGAGCACATCCTAATCCCAATGAGCTCCTTCTTATTCAGTTCAATGGCCTATGCTAATCACAAAGTAATCTTTTTTGCTTTTTGCTTTTTGCTCTAATAATGAAGCATGGCTGCCTGAGTCATTCTAAAGATCAAATTTCACTATATGATCTTTTGTGCTCTCAGGTCACTCACTTGCTACATGCATTCCTGTGATTTTTGAAACTGCCCTTATCTTCTAAAGCTTGAGTTTTCTCCTTCCTCAATTTCTGCTGCATTAATCAAGAGCTTTGTGAGTATAAGTCCCTCTCATATTGTCAATGAATTTTGTGTGTGTGTGAATAACATTGCCTTTACTAAAGGTTTTAAAATCAAAGAAAATGGCCTTTCCAAGAGTCTTTTGCATGATTAATGAAATAAGCACTTTGTTTAGGATTAGTAAATCTATCCTTCCTTTAGAAACTAGAACAATAAAACCATCTTCTGAGTTTTGTTGTTTGCAGGGTAGCCTTTTGGAAAGAAATTTATAGACATTGTGAAACTTTGCCATAGCCAGGCCATATTTGGTATTCAGCAACCACTGACCTAAACTGTATCTTCATTACAGTTTTTCTCTTTTCATGTGTTGGAAAGGGATGATGCTAAAGGGCAGAGAATATAAGTAGTTCAGTCACTACCTGGGAGAGGGCAAATTCTCAGTGTCACCTTCTACATTATGAGAATGTAATGTTGATATTTTCTGATATGACATCTATAATGATCTGGTTCATACTTTATTTGTTCATTTTTGCAAGAATCATAATTTCCTTGGTATTTAGTCCAGTAAAGAAATTACCTTGCGGAGCATGGAGGTACATCTCTTTAATCCCAGCAATAGGGAAAAAACAAGCTAGCAAATAGATCTCTGTGAGAGCCAGGCCAGCCTGGTCTACATAGTGAATGTCAGGCCAGCTGGGGCTATGAGGAGACCTTACCTCAAAAAGAAACTCAAGGGGCTGGAGAGATTGCCTAGTGGTTAGGAGCGCCGACCGCTCTTGCAGAGGACCCACATGGCGGCTGAGAACCGTCTGTAACTCCAATTCCAGGAGAACTCCAGTTCCAGGGGATTCTGAGACCCTCTTCTGACCTCCGGGGCATTGCACGACACGGGTGCACAGACCTACACGCAAAACAGTACATTCATACATATAAATAAATAAAATTAAAAAATAAAAAAAAAAAAAAAAAAAGAAACTCAAGAGAAGGGAAATAAGGGTCCCAACTTCTGAAACGTGTTTGTGTAGGGGGTGGCTGTCTGGGCAAAGCTGCCCTTCACCTTTGCAGCAGGTGACCCACTGGGCGGTTCAGGGTTGGTGCCTCTGTGGCTTTGGGCAGGCTGGCTTCCTGAAGGCACAGGAAACCTGGAAGTTACTACTCCAGGCAGGTAGATTTTAAGGTAGATTATCTCCTGGGCTGCTGGAAAAGGGTCTCAACTCTGAACTCTTTTGTAGGGGGTGGCTGTTGGGGAGGAGCCGCCCTTCACCTTTGCAGCAGGTGACCCACTGGCAGGTAGGGTTTGGTGCCTCTGTGGCTTTGTATGGACGGCTCTTGAGGCACAGGAACTCAGAAGTTGCTCCAGGCAGCTTCCTGGGGCACAGGCTAAGTCAGGCATATACCCCACCACCACCAACTGGAATTGGTGAGAGAGTATCCAAGTGGACATTTTTTTTGGAGAACCTTCAGAACAGGAATAGAAGAGAGACTTAGGCTTAGAATATCCAATATATAAACAAAATTGAAAGCCTGAAACCTAGACAAGTCAATACTCTTCCAAAAACAGGAGGAAAGAAAAGAAAAAAAAAATGCATCAGAAGGAGGCAAGCAAAACCATCCATCCGCTAACATAGTGAAAAGACATTTGTGATTTGAATCACAAAAGGGAAACCCATATGCCAGGGACACGGACAAAGGGACAACATGGGAAAGGTGCAGGATAATCCTGCACCAGGCTCTACCAAACCTGTAGGAGATAGCTACAATGGGATCCCCCTGGAGGTGACCCAAGGAACAGAACTTAGAGGAATAATTGCAGACCTATACAGAGAAATTAAAGAAAATAAAGAAGAATTCAGAGAACTAAAGAGAGAACAAAAATCTCAAAAAGGACCAAGAGGGATACAATGACAAACTTCGGAAAGAACTAAAGGAACAGATTGACAAACTCAAGAAAGAACTAGAGGGAGAAAAAAACAAACTCTGAAAGGAAGTAGAAACACTGAAAAAGGAAGCCAACCAATGAAGTAAGGAGCACCAAGAAGAGACAGAGAAGCTCAAAAAGGAAATGAAAATACTAAAGAAAACACAGGATGAAAAGAAAAAGGAACTAGAACACTCATCCAATCAAGAAGAAAGGAGAGGAAAAATCCTCAGAAGTAGAATGGAGGAAGCAGAACAAAGAATATCAGATCTGGAAGATAATACAGAGCAACTAAAAAGCTCAAACAAAGATTTTGAAAAATTTAAAAATACACAAAAGTGGAACAACCAGGAAAAGATCAAACCTCTGCATCATAGGAATAGATGAAGGAGAAGAATCTCGAGAGAATAGTGTTGATCAGATCTTCATCGGAATAATAGATGAAAATTTCCCCAAACTAAAAATAGACAAAGCCATACAAATACAATAAGCACATAGGACTCCAAATAGACAAGATCAGAAAAGAAACTCTCCACACCATATCATAGTTAAAATGCTAGACACCCATAACAAAGACAAAATCCTGAAGGCTACAAAGGAAAAACAAGTCACATACAAAGGGAAACCCATCAGAATTACAACTGACTTCTCGGCACAAACCATGAAAGTAAGAAGAACATGGAGCAAAGCATTCCCAGTGTTAAAGGACTATGGATGCCAACCCAGAATACTTTACCCAGCAAAAATGTCAATTCTAGTTGAAGGCGAGAGAAAAATCTTCCACAACATAAAGAAGATGATAGAATAAATGTCCGGAAAACCAGCTCTTCAGAAAATACTTGAAGCAATTCAAAGGGCAGAAGAGAGGAGCAACAATCCTCAAACACCTAGGAAAAGAAACTAAAAAAAATATAACCGTAGGAGTAAAATCAGAGGCTAGACAACCAAATGGATAATAAAGTGAAAGGAAGCAGCATCCACCTTTCAATTATAGCCTTAAATATTAATTGGCTAAACTCCCTAATCAAAAGGCATAGGATGGGAGAATGGATTAGGAAACAAAACCCATCTATATGCTGTCTACAAGAAACCAATCTCAATTTCAAGGATAGGCACCAACTTAAGGTGAAGGGGTGGAAGAAAGTATTCCAAGAAAATGGTACCAAAAAGAAAGCAGGTGTTGCTATTCCAATATCAGACAAAATAGACTTCAAAGCAAAAGAAATCAAAAGAGACGAAGAGGGCCATTACATCTCTATAAAAGGAACAATTCACCAAGAAGATTTCACAATTATGAATATATATTCCCCAAATTCTGGTGCACCAAACTTTATAAAGACAATTCTCCAGGACCACAAGTCACAGACTAACCACAGTACACTCATAATAGGAGATTTCAATACCCTACTGAGTCCTTTGGATAGGTCAACAGGACAAAGAATAAACAGAGAGACTTCTGAACTGAATGATATGATACACCAAATGGACCTCAGAGACCTCTACCGAATATTCCATCCTAATACTAGAGAATACACTTTCTACTCAGCACCCATGGAACATTCTCCAAAATCGACCACATACTGGGACACAGAAGAAACCTCTACACATACAAAAAGATTGAAATAATTTCATGCATTCTATCAGACCACAGTGCAATAAAGCTCAACATCAACACCAGGACAAGCCTTCCTGCCTACAAGAACACATGGAGACTAAACGACACACTCTTGAATAATGAATGGGTCAAGGAAGAGATAAAGAAAGAAATAAAAGCATTCCTGGAACTGAATGACAATGACAATACAACACAACAAAACCTATGGGATACCTTAAAAGCAGTCCTAAGAGGGAAGTTTATAGCCCTGGGTGCCTACATTAGAAAAACAGAAAGAGCACAAGTGAATGATCTAACACTACAGCTAAAAGCACTTGAGAGGCAACAACAGATGAACCCTAAACGCAACAGACAGGAAGAAATAACAAAAATCAGAGCAGAAATCAATGAAATAGAAACAAAGAAAACAATACAAAAAATCAATGAAGCCAAAAGTTGGTTCTTTGAAAGAATAAACAAGATAGACAGACCTCTAGCCCAGTTAACAAAAAGAAAGAAGGAACAACTCCAAATCAATACAATCCAGGAAGAAAAGGAAATATCACAACGACAAGGAAAAGATCCAGAAAATCATATGGGAACATTACAAGAACCTATATTCGACAAGTTTTAAAAACCTAGAAGAAGGGATGAATATCTGAGATCCTGGAATCACCAAAGCTCGCCAAGAAGAGATCGAGAGCTTAAACAGACACATAACATCTGAAGAAAGAGGAATGTAATAAAAAGCCTCCAACTAAAAAATACCCAGGTCCAGATGGTTTCACGGCAGATTCTATAAAACATTTTCAAAAAAGACCTACAAACCATTATTTCTGAAACTGATTAGAAGTATACAATCAGAAAAGAATTCTCCCAAATTCCTTCAGTGAAACCAGCATAACTCTATGCAAACCAGGCAAAGATACAATTGAAAAAGAGAAGTATAGACCCATCTCCCAAATGAACACAGATGCCAAAATCGTAAACAGGATACTGGCAAATTAGATACATAGCACACATGCAAAGAAAGATCATCCATCATGATCAAGTTGGCTTCATACCATAATATGCAGGGATTGATTCAACATACGAAATCAATAAACATCATCAACATATAAATGGAATCAAAGACAAAACCACACCATCTCTCAATTGATGCGGAAAAGCCTTTGACAAATTTCAACATTCCTTCACATGGCGTAAAGTCTAGAAGGAATTGGATTTGGAGGGATCATACCTTAACGTAATCAAAGACATATACAGGATACCCACAGACAATATCATCCTAATGGGGAAATTACAGAAGCATTTCCCTTAGAGGTGGGAACTTGGCAAGGCCGCCCCCATCACCACTCCTCTTCAATATAGTTCTTGGAAACACTGCTAGAGCAATAAGGCGAAGAAAAAGGAAATTAAAGGAGTACTAAATGGAAAAAAGGAAGTCAACTATCCGATTGTGCGATGATATTATTGTTTACTTAAGGGAGGCGAAAAAACTCCACCAGAAAACTCCTAGAAAGGATGAAAAGCTTCAGCAAAGTGGAGGATACAAAAAGGAACACTTAAAAAAGTTGCCCCAACAAATGGACTTGCTTTACACAATGACAAGCAACGGGAGAAGAAATTCGAAAAGGAGACCTTCCCACGCGAAATAGCCTCAAAACAATAAATACCTAGGAACAAACCGAACCAAAGACACCAATATCTCACAACAAAAATTTTAAACCTTTAAGACAGAAATGGAAAGAAGACACATCAGAAATGGAAAAAACCCCTCCTATGCTCGTGGATTGGAAAATTAACATTGTAAAAATGTCCATTTTACAAAACTCTTGTATAGATTAATGCAATCCCATCAACATCCCCAAGAGTGTTTCTTCACAGGCTTGGAAACAAAAGTTCTAAATGCATTTGGAAAAACAAAGACAACCGAATAGGCCAAACACCCTGAGTGGAAAAGAGCTACACAGGGGGATCGCCATACCAGACTTCAAACTATCTAACAGGGGCTATAGTCATAAAACAAGCCTGGTACTGGCACAAAAACAGACCTGTTGACCAATGGAAACAAAACCGAAGACCAAATCTGAGCAAAAAAATTTCAGCCATCTTATAGTTGACAGTGGGCCAAGAAGCCACAATGGAGAAAAGACAAAGCATCTTCAGCAAGTGGTGTTGGCGAAAACTGGATCACCACTTGTAGAAGAATGAAATTAAACCCTACCTCTCGCCCTGACAAAAGTCAACTCTAGATGAATGAAAACCCAATGTGAAACCCCAAACTCTGAAGGCAATAGAAGAAAAATTTGTCAGCAGACTACAAGACATAGGCATATGAAAGACTTCTAAATAATCAGCAGCTGCGAAGAATTAAGGTCAACAGCTGACAAATGGGACCTCATTAACTCAAAAGCTTCTGTACATCAAAAGAAAACAATCAAGGAAGTGAATAAGAAATGCCACAGAGTGGGAGGAAACTTTCATGCAGATACATTTGACAAAGCATTGATTTCCAGAATATTTAAACTACCAAAACACAAAGAAAAAAGAAAACAAATGACCCACTCATAGATTGAGCAAAGAACTGAACAGAGACTTCACAAGTGAGAATTAGAGATGTCTGAGAAAACAAATGAAAAAGTGTTCAACATCACCAAGCCATTAAGGAAATTCAAATCAAAACCACTTTAAGATAATCATCTTACTCCATAGACCGGCTAGGATAAAGAAAACAAATGGAATATCAAGGCTGGAGAGGTTGTGGGAAAGGGGAACACTCAGCCACTGCTGGGCGGAAATGTAAACTCGTACAGCCACTATGGAAAAGCAGTGTTGAGAACCATTGGAGAGACTTGGAATGAAATTGCCACCCGACCCAGCCATACCATTCTTTTGTATATAACCACAAGACTCAATTTTATTGCAGAGATACATGCACCACAGAGATACATGCATGGACATGTTCGTTGCAAGCTCTCTTCACATAGCAAGGAGCTGAACCAACCCAAATGCCCCTCAACTGATGAGTGGATAAGAAAATGTGTACATATACACAATGGATTTTCTATGCAGTGGTAAAGAAAGGCGACATCAACGAGCTTTGGCAGGAAAATGGCTGGAGCTAGAAGGACATCATGCTGATGAAGTAACACAGTCCCCAGAAAAACAAATGACGAATGGTAAATCCCCTCATCTGTGATGCTAGGGCAATTACCCCCGGTTATAAGTATTTCTTGTGAGGGGCCCCCTGAGCTTTTTGTTCAAAGCAGTTGGGTGTAATGCATATTGGAAACAACAACAACAACAACAACAACAGAAAGGACTGCATCAAAGAATTGACTGAAACAGTGAACTTCTGCTCAAAACAGTCAATTTCCTCATGGAGAATATTGAGAAAGACTGAGAGAAAAAAAAAGGAACAATTGACGACGAAGATCTCACAATCATGAATATTTACACACCAAACGCAGGTGCACCAAACTTTATAAAGAAAATTCTTCAGCATCTCAAGGCACAGATTAACCCCAACACACTAGAAGTAGGGGACTTCAATACCACACTGAGCCCTTTGGACAGATCAACAGGACAAAGGATAAACAGAGAGACATCTGAACTAAATGATACAATACACCAAATGGACCTTACAGACATCTATCAAATATATCGCCCAAACCCCAGAGAATACACTTTCAACTCAGCACCTCACAGAACATTCTCCAAAATAGACCATATACTGGGACACAGGAAAATCTCAACAAATGCAAAAAGATTGAAATAATCTCATGCATTCTATCAGACCACAGTGAAATAAAACTCAATATCAACACCAGGATAAACCCTCCAACCCAGAAGAACACATGGAGACTAAACAACACTCTCTTGCATAATGAATGGGTCAAGGAAGAAATAAAGAAATAAAAACATTCCTGGAAGTGAATGAAAATGATAATACAACATAGCAAAACTTTAAAAGCAGTCCTAAGAGGTAAGTTTTTAGCTCTGAGTGCCTACATTAAAAAAAAAAAAAAAACAACAGAAAGAGCACAAGTGAATGATCTAACACTGCAGCTAAATATACTTGAGAGACAACAACAAATGTACCCTAAACACAGCAGACAAGAAGAAATAACAAAAATCAGAGCAGAGATCAATGAAATAGAAACAAAGAAAACCATACAAAAAACCAATGAATCCAAAAGCTGGTTCTTTGAGAGAATAAACAAGATAGACAGACCTCTAGCTCAGTTAACCAAAAGAAAGAGGGAACAACTCCAAATCAATAGAATCTGTGATGAAAGGGGAGATATCACAACAGACAATGAAAAGATCCAGACAATTATACAGGTATACTTCAAAAACCTATACTCTACTAAGTTTGAAAACCTAGAAGAAAAAGAGAAAACAATGCTGGTTGATGCTTCTTTTGGGTAAATTGAAAGCAATGGAAAGTCTCAGACACTACTAGCATAAAAGTTAGTTTGTGGTATTTCATGGACATTAAAAGCCGCTGGCAGTGGGGCCGTTTAGCTAACTAATTTTTCCCACACTACTTCTTTTGGAACCTCTAGTTTCTCCAAGATACTCTGCTTCTCTGACCTCATAGGATTCCTGGTTACTAATTTGCACACGGCTTACCATGGGTTGGGGGATGGTTAATTTTCATTGCCAACTTGACAGAAGAATCACCTGTGAGACTGGCCTCTGGACCTCTCTGTGTGGAGGAGTTTTCTTAATTACCTTAACTGAAGTGAAAAGACCTATACACTGTGGTTGGTACTGTCCCAATTTGGTTTCTGTGGCTTTGTTAAGTACCATGAGTAAAAGGAGTCTGAAGAGAGAAGGGCTTGGTTGGCTTTCAAGTTACATTCCATCATCAAAGGAAGCCAGGTTAGGATCCCAAAGCAGGAATGTAGAGTCAAAAACCAGACAGAGATCATAGAGGAAGGCTGCTTACTGGCTTGTTCTCCAGTCTGTGCTCAGCCTGCTTTTTGATACAGCCAGGCCCTACCTGCTCAAGTGTGGCACTGTCCATAGTGGGCTGGGTCCTCCTATATCTATTAGCAATTTTAACAAAAGCCTGGCAGACACATATATCAACAGGCCCATCTAACTGAGGAAGTTCTTCAATTGAGGATTCCTCTTTCCAGGTGTGTCAAGTTAACACCTGAAGCTAATCCTGTACTGTATAAGGATGTATAAGCAGCATACTGAGCACTATGCATACATTCATTGCTCTCTTGAGTGTGGATGGAAATGTGACCAACCACATCAAGTTCCTGTTGCCTTTCCCCATCATGATAGACCATACCCTGGAACTTTGAACTTTTCTCCTTTAAATTGCTTTCATCAGAGTATTTACCACATCACACCTTTTGGCTATACTTTCTACACCTCCCTTTTTAAAACTTTTGCTTGGTTCATGATATAATCTAATCTTTTTAACATGACATAACTTCTCTGTCACCCTAGGTATTTTTCATTCAGATGTTACAGTTTCTCAAATGCTATAATGCAATTCAGTTTTCTCCATTGTGCTTTCCTTCCTTTACGCAAGTACTCTATAACTCTAAATTTCCTGGGATATACATGTTTCAGTTTCTTATTATTTGCATGAAACAGAGAACTTAATATATGTCATGTACTAAATATAATAAATGAGCACTATAATATGCTACCCCAAATTAACTTTTCTTTTTTTTTAAATTTTATTTATTTTCGTATGTGTATGAATGTACTGTCTGCATGCAGGTTTGTGCACCCGAGTCATGCAATGCCACGGAGGTCAGAAGAGGGTGTCGGATTTGCCTGGAACTGAAGTTAAGGATGGTTTTTAGCCGCCATTTGGGTGCTGGGGATCGAACCCGGGTCCTCTGCAAGAGCAGTAAACACTCTTAACCACTAGCCAAATTAACTTTTCAATGATCTCATTCTATTTTCAGCAAGAGTAGATGTTTAAGCAGCTTGCCTCCCCCACCTTTTCAGTAGTCTTCTGTTTGTAGTTCAATACTGAATTGTTATGCTTATTCATAGTCACAGGGTAGTTTATATGTCTATTGATTTTATCTATGATGTTTTAATAGCAAGACTGTGCTAGCTTTTTTCTGTAAAGAAAACTATTACTAATTTAAAATTGTATTTCGGTCATCAGCATATTTGGGATCTTACTGTTGTTCATATTCACTCTTTATTACCCTTGCTTGTTGACCCGTTCTGATCCTAGTGTTCTCTCTACATTTCATCCCGCACACCCGGGTATGTTTGATTCTTTTATTTTTAAATTTTATTTATTTCTGTATGTGTATGAATGTATTGTCTGCATGCAAGTCTGTGCACCATTGTCGTGCAATGCCGCAGAGCTCAGAAGAGGGTCTCGGATTCCCCTGGAACTGGAGTTCTCCTGGAATTGGAGTTACAGACGGTTCTCGGCCACCATGTGGGTGCTGGGGATAGAACCTAGGTCCTCTGTAAGAGCGGTCAGTGCTCTTAACCACTAGGCCATCTCTCCAGCCCCAGGGTATATTTGATTCTATAACTTGCCTACTGTGAGTGCCACCACACATGTATGTGCAGATATCTATTGTATGTTGACTTGCGTTCCTTTAGGTATATCCCTAGGTCTATTCAAGCTGAGTCATATGGTAGTTGTATTTCAGTGTTTTCAAGAGCTCCATACTGATTTCCATAGTGGCTGGACAGCCGTACTCCCACCATCAGTGTATAAGGGGTTCTCATGCCCCATTTTTCCCAGCATTTGTTTTATGAGAGCCATTCTGAATACAAGGAAATAGAATCTCAGCTTTGTTTTGATTTGTATACCGGCTGTGATGGTTAAAGATCTTGTACATTTTATCTCATATTTATTGGACATTTTTACTTTTTCTTTTAAGATATAATTCATTTGCCCATTTGTTGACTGTCTTATTTAGGGTTGTGTTTTGATCTGATTTTGTTTTTCTTGTCATTATTCAGTTTTGAGAGAAGTTATGAAAATCATTTCAATTCCTATTCCATTGAGACGACCTCTAGCTACAAAGACTAAAAAATGAATTCTTCATTTTAATATCATTATAATAAAGAGAGACCTAATTTTAGAGGACACATAACAATGCAGTTCAATTTGTAAAATAGAAATTACTAAGTCCAAAAGCACATTATTTTGAAAGACAACTACATTTTCAGGAACAACTGTTTGTTTTGATCACATGTATGGGTTTTAGAGCCCAACTATATGGAGTTCCATTTATTTCTGTATGTATGACTATGGCAGGCTACTAAGCTTTATGTAATTCTGTTATCTATCATATAACATTGTTTAAACTGTGATATCAATTTTCTGTACAAAATCTACATTAATTCAGTTAATAATGAAAAATCAACTGGTAAATATTGAACAGGATTTGTGTTTGGCAATACTTTTCTTATTTCTGTTTCTGGAGATAATCACACTTTTCTTTCTGTGGATAGAAATAGGAATAAATATTTACATGATGAATAGTGTAATTAACTGATGTAATATAAATATATATTATAAACATGAAATAACTGGAAGTTCATATTTTTATGTTTTATGTTTAATTTACATAGTTTCTACCTCCATCTCACTTTTACATTATCTATTATCATTTATTTCTACTTTCAGAGTAGCTCACTGCTGATACTTTCATTCTAAATTACTGTTTATAGTCTCTGGGTTTCTACCAGGTAACTAAATTTGGGGGTCCTGATATTCCATGACGACTGAGAAGTGAGCTGGCTTCTTAGCTCAAATAACCTAGAAGGTCAGCAGGAGATGGAAGCCACCCCCACTGTCATTTTGGATAACAGACACTTGGAGCCCAACACCCTGGGGAGTAGCATTCCCAAGGTTATTTGTCCTGAGGCCCACACACTTTAGTTTGGGGAACCAAATGGTGCATCTGTGATAAAAGCCTAATCTCAGGAGACAAATGGTACAAAGCTTGACCATTAAGTCATGATTCTTAAGTGCATGCACTTAGACTTCCCTTTGTCCCACCCATCCTTGCTAAGAGGCCACCAAAGCTACTTTATAAGACTTTAAAACTTCTGGAATAAATGAGTTTTTTGGCCTTCTGACTCCAAAACTAAGGTCCAGGCTGATGACCAGAAGGGACAGGAGCCTTAGTACACAGAGGAAGCCCACATAAATTTATTGACTGTGTATGAAATGAAGTACACATAGAAGTAGAAATGTATATATAATACAATCAAAAGGCATCTTATGACCCCTAAAGGAAAACACTTTTTTTGTTGTTTTTTTGGTCTTTTCGAGACAGGGTCTCCCTGTAGCCCCAACTGTCCTGGAACTCACTCTGTAGACCAGACTGTCTTTGAACTCACAAATATCCACCTGCCTCTGCCTCCTGAATGCTAGGATTAAAGGTGTGCTCCACCAAGCCTGGCTTTTAAAGACAGTTCTCAGCCGCCATGTGGGTGCTGGGAATCAAACCTGGGTCCTCTGCAAGAGCAGTTGATGCTCTTAACTGCTGAGCCATCTCTCCAGCCCCTTGGAAAACATACTTTTCATGTATGTCAAGATTTATTTTTTTTCTTCCTAAAGATCTTTCAAATTAATTTGTTGTATTATGGATAATATTAAAAATAAGTTTAGTAGCCGGGAGTGGTGACACACACTTTTAATCCCAGCACTCGGGAGGTAGAGGCAGGCAGATCTCTGTAAGTTCAAAGCCAGCCTGGTCTACATAGTGGTAAGTTCCAGGACAGGTGGGGCTACAGGGAGACCCTTTCTCAAAAGGCAGTGATCGTATTATAAGTAGTATATGGCGATTATAGAACGATATATACTGTGTAATAGGATAACAGAAGAGGGTGATGGGTAGCTCGCGAGAATATCAGCATAAAGGTTGAGAGATGAGTTAGGGAGGATAAGTACCCAAATTTAATGCCAGCTTAAATATTGCAGTGTAACAAAAGTTTTCATAAAAGATGTAAGTAATAATACAAATTGGTAAAGAACTTAATTTTATTCTTATGGATAATATTAAAAATAACTATTTTAACATAGTAAATAATAAAGTTTGCTATATTAGTATATGGAGAGATAATTACTCAAATTTAACGCTGGCTTAAACATTGAAGTGTAACAAAAATTTTCACAAAAGAATTAAGTAATAATACAAATTGATTGGTAAGGAGCTTAATTTCACTCTCTCAAACAATAAGACAAAACAGACAAATCTGAGAGTTGCTTTTTTTTGTTGTTGTTGTTGTTTTTATTTTTTGGGGGGGTCTTTTCGAGACAGGGTCTCCCTGTAGCCCCAGCTGGCCTGGAACTCACTCTGTAGACCAGGCTGGCTTTGAACTCACAAAGATCTGCCTGCCGCTGCCTCCCAAGTGCTAGGATTAAAGGCGTGCGCCACCACGCCCGGCGAGAGTTGCTTTGTAAGGATGTGAATGGTGGGCTAGAGCAAAGGCTCAGTGCACAAGATCGGGATTTAAATCCCAGTACCCACATGATGGCTAACAATCGTCTTTAACTCCTGTTCCAGGGGACTGGAGTCCTTCTGTCCTCTGCAGGAATTGCATGTTACAGCTGCACTTATATACATGCAGGCAATACACTCATACACATCAAAATAAATAAATATGCTTTTTATAAAGGAAGCATAATGCTTTAATTAAATACAGACAGAAGAATGTGGATGGTGAAATCACCCTTTGATAGACATGTTACCAGTAACTGTCAGATTTCAGGTAAATATAGGACTTGTACCAAGTTACTTGGTCAGATGATACCTCAGAAATATTTTTCCCTTTATGCTTTCTTGTGGGATGAATTATTTCTTCTTTGAAATGGGCTTATCACCCAGAGTAGCTGGATGCTTAGTGGGAGGAGCTGAGATCCATGGCAGCCCAGCTGCACAGCAAGTTTCCCTGCAGTGCTGACAAATGTAGGAGTTCCCAAGGAAGATGCAGAAGACTGAAGAATTCTGGGACTTTGGAATTCTGGGACATTGGGAGGGGCAGAGACATATAAAAGGCCCACCACATGAGACTGGGCCCTCTCTTGCCTTGTCATCACTTGGGGGGCAGAGGTCATAGAGTCTATGCAGGAACTTTGGATTTACCTGGGGGGGAGGGGGAGCTGCTACTTGGTGTGTATTACCATTTACTTTGTTGGCAAGCCTGAGTAAACTGGTTAGACTTTCCTGAACTGTGGTTCTGAGAGCCTCTCTTGCAGGTATCGGGAACCAAGGGGTAGAAGGAGGAGAGATGCCATATGGGCATCTCTTGGGGGAGCTTAATTACATTTCTCAATCTCACATTTTGATTTCTATTCAACAATACTTCATAATTCAATGTGAATAACCATACTGATATGTAAGCTTCTGTAGCAGGTACAGTCTTTACATCATCCATCTAGGAATGTGACTTTCCTTCCTTCCATTTTTAAAGTATCTTTGTGTTTCATGTAAGAAGAAGTTACTAAATATAGGAATTAAATTGAAGATACATATGTGCATGTGATTTGAAAAGGAATATGTTATTTTTCAATGACAAATAATTTAATCAACAACACATAATTCAATTGTCTTCCAATTTAATTTAGTATTCAGTCGACTTAATACTTGGACATTTTCATATAGAATAACACATAAACTTCGAGATAGGAAATAATACTAAATTTGAAATTAAGATTCAGTATACTCCAATTTCAAACTGCAAAATATTTTATAAAACAAGTACAGGAAAAGAATTTTTCATGTTTATGAATAGTTTGGAAATATGATACTGTTTTCTGCTACAGTAAGTGAATATGCATTTTACTAATCATTATCACATATATTTCATTTTATATTGAGAGAATAAAAAATATTCCTGTAGTGTTGGAAAGGGTTCACACACAGACACAAACAGAGACATCACACACACACACACACACACACACACACACACACACCTATATTTATGTAGTGCTTGAAACAATAGCATTTCTTTTTAAATCACATACGTATATGGTTCTTCAATTTAATTCTTATATTTGCTAAGTTTTTCTTACATGCTATACTTAGAAAAAGAAAATAAATTAAGATTATCAATTTCATAGTTAGGATAAAAGAGATAATTTTATTTTATTTTTTTAAAAGAGAATTTAAAAAAAAACATGAAATATATTTTTATATGAATGTATTATATATTTTACTGAAGTTAATATAAAATAGAGTATTTATGTTACTGTTTTTGAGTTTTACACTCACAATACTGCCCTGCCAACCAATATAACTCAGCTAATTGTACCAGAATATTTAGTGGAAAATATGACAGGAAACAACAAAGAACAAAAACTCTTACTTTTTTCCTAATTTTTTTAATTGGATGGGGATAAACACACAGTGTTTAGAAGTCAAGGTAGAAACATAAAAGCACCACAAGAATCAGTACATACCACATTGAGAAACTTTTCATCTTTTTTCCCCTGAAATGCTAAGATTAAATAAATATTTACTAAATGAATAAGCAAAAATTCTTCACAATTAAACAATTCAATATATAAGGTCTTTAAGCTTGCAAGAAATGGAGATTCGCAGGCATTCACTCTTTTAATTCGTGTCAAGTTACCTGGGATTTTAGGTAGAGAAAGTGACTTTCTCTTTCAGCTGTGAGCTAACTCAATTCCAATGATTCTGACACAGGGCACATTCACAGCTCACAAACTACCGAATATCATCGCATATCCATTTGCCATAACTTCTGACTATTCTAAATGTTACTCTTTATTGTTTATGATACTGAAATCTAATGCACAAAACTACAACAGTCACTCAACTTTCTCATCAGATACCACAGTTATCCATAATGAAGGCCAAGATTCCTCCCTGTGGTGCTCAGCCCCACGGGTCCTTCATTCCAGCAGGACAGGGAAGCAAATCTCATATATCATGTTAATTCTTCTGCACACTTATGCTTACTTGTATTTTATTGGTAAATTGGATATGATATTTTTAAAGTGCCTGATTAAATAAATGCTTTTCCTTTTCCTTATTGAATTGTTGCCTACTGATTTCTAGGAGTATATTATACGTTCAATATAGAAGGCTTTAGTTTTAATGACTTTGTACGTTTAATCACTGTTTTCTCCTCTCTGTAGTAGGTCTTTTGAATTTCTTTATGTTTTATACTAATAAATCAAAGTTCTCTTATTTTTATTGTAACACATCTTTACCACTTTTCCCCTTGCATGGTTAGTGCTTTCTGTGTCCAGCTGAAGAATGTTTTGCCTATTCCAATGTCGCGGGCATGTTACTGTATGCTATCATCCAGAGACTTCTTTGTTTAATCGTTTTGTCTTCATCCTGGTTGCAACTTATATTTGTGAAATATGTGGAGGGACCCATTTTCATTTGCATGTGTGTGCACTGAGCTGTCTCCAAGACCCACATTCATGCTCTGCCATCTGTGTTTGACACAAGGAGAATAATCTGTGTGACCAGCCTGCAGCAACGCTATAATAGTTTAGTTAAAGGTCTGTGCCCACTGGGGATCCACCAGAAATGTTCTTTTGGTTTATTTGACTCAGTCTTTTGACGTTTTGAATATTCAAAAAGATAGTTAACAATTTTCATCAGGCTTTATAAAGCCGAAACCACAATTGATTTTTTAAATTGGATTCACATTTGAACTAACGTATCAGGTCTTTGTAAAAAAAGTCTCACACCAATAGGGCTTTTAATCCAAGAACATAAATCTCTCATCCATTTATTTAATTTATCTCAATAGTGCTTGGCAATATTCAAGGAAATATTTCTTCTGAAGTCTCAATTTTCATTAGTTTATTTCTAATGTTTTTATTTTTTATTTCATTTATCTTTTCATGCTTATATTTCATCCTGGTCAATGCAAATCCATTCATTTATGTATTTGATATATTTTGCTCTTTGTGACCTTGTTATCTATTCTAATACTTTTAAATATATTGACTAAAAATAATAAGGGCAGGGGAAATGGCTGCCCTTATTAAACTGAGGACTTGAGTTCATATTCTCAATGCCTGTATGAGTGGGGCATAGCAGTGTACTTCTACAATTTCAGATTCCTCAATGCCTGTATAAGAATGGGCCATAGCAGTGTACTTCTGCAACTTTTTGCTTGGAACTTAGAGGCAAGAGGATCTCTGAAGTCGACTGGCCAGCCAGTCTATCTGAACTGGTGTGCTCCAGGTCCAATGAGACACCCTGTTTCCAAAAGCAAAGTGGAGAGAGACTAAGGAAGAAGCCCACACTGACCCATGCCTTTCAAATACATGGCCCACATACATGAGCGATGCCCACATGTGTACATACACACACAGGAATACATACAGGACACATAAATCTTGTAACAATCTATCTTTATCTAGTTAAATTCAAATGCTCTCTCATGAATTTTCTACTTTCTGTGATCCAAAAAGAGAATTAGTGTTTCCTTGTGAAATCAAAGAGCTTTTGTTAATTTCTCTTCCTTTATTACATTGGTAAAAACCTATATCTCCAAAGCAGTGATACTAGCAACCAATCCTATTTCCAGTCTCAGTAAGAAAATCCTCAATATCTCATTAGTAATGTTTGTAGAGATGACAGAGTAGGAAGACTTTTTTTTCATTTGAGTAAAAACTTCTGTCCTTAGCATTATTATGAATGGCTTATACATTTTGAAAAATACGTTTTCTTTATTTCTATAGTTAATAATAATTTTACTTTATACTAATGTGATAAACTGAGCTCATTGTCAAATTGCAAACAAATTTAGCATTCTTGAGATAAGTCAACATGGTCAGCATGCAGCCACTTTATGTGATAAAGGCTGTGATTTGTTCATATTCTCTTTATAATGCACACTGTTTTAAAATATTTGTTAAAGTATTTCAATGACTTGTCAAGTTTTAGGATTTTTTTTCATAATCTTTGCTTGAGCGATTCAGTTCTTCAACTTGATCATCCAGTCTTGATGTTCTGTTTTTCATCCTGCTTGTGAGACTTTCTCCTATTGATTCAAATTGGCTCATTTAATTTTTCATTTTCATCTTCATTTTGACTTGCATTTTCTTCAAGATTTCTACTTTTTGTGAATTCACTTTTTTGGGGGGATCTTTTTTGAGACAGGGTCTCCCTGTGGCCCCAGTTGTCCTGGACCTCTCTCTGTAGACCACGCTGGCCTTGAACTCACAAAGATCTGCCTGACTCTGCCTCCCGAGTGCTAGAATTAAAGGTGTGGGCCACCATACCCGGCAAATTCACTTTCTAAGTCCTGAATTATTTTTGTCATTTCATTCAGCTGTATATTAGTATTTTATTGACCTTCAATCAGGAATTTATTCCTATCCCCTTTGAGTTCTTTGAGTTGTTTATTTGTGTTTTCTTTAAAGTCACCGAATTCTTTGATCAGTTTATAATTAGTCTTTTAATTTCTGTGTTCTGGAGTTTCTCTGGGTGGTTCTCATTGTAGTATACTTCTGTTAGGTCTGGTGGGGTTTTGTGGTGAATATTCTCTTGGTTTTTCATATAACTTGTGTTTTTGCCTTGAGGTTTGGGCATATGGATTTCTTTTGTCAATTAGCCTGATATAAAATTCAAGCTTGCTGGGCCTGTTGGCGCATGCCTTTAATCCCAGCACTCCAGAGGCAGAGGCAAGCAGATATCTGTGAGTTCAAGGGCAGCCTGATATACAGAGCAAGCACCAGGCCAACTGGGACTAAAGGGAGAACCTGTTTCAAAACTAACAAAAAAATAAAAATAATAAATTAAAATAAAAATTCAAGCTTGTCTTTGTTTAGTTTGATGCTGTCTATGTTGTTGGTGTAGCCTGGTTGCTTTCTCGTTGAGTATGAATAATTAGTTGGTATGTGCTTCATGTTCTCACATTTGTTGATTTTTTGGGGGGGGTGGAGGGGCAACAGAATGGTTCCAAGCTGATCAGTTCAGAGTTCTTCAGCAGGGTCAAGGCCCAATTCAGGATTTTGAGAATCCAGTGGCTCAATTCTGGCAGACTAGTCAGGAGGTCTCAAAGAGGAAGGTTACAAAAGGCCTGGGACCAGGGCAGAGGTGGGGGCAGTGTGGGGCAGATCTATCTAGCTAGAAAGATTAGGTATAGGCTCTGGACTAGGAGGTAGTTTGGTGCAGGGCAATCAAGATATAGTGAGCAGGGTCTGGTTTAGGAAGCTAGTCAGAAGGTCTCAGATGGGAAGGGCGGGAGGGGCCTAGGCCCAAGGCAGGAGTGGAGAAAGCTTGGGTTGAAAGAATGTCGCTGGTCAGATGCAGGGAATTCCAGCTTTACATATTTTGATGCCAGCTTGTACATCTTCCTAGAACACTTTAGGTCACTTTGCGTAATATTGGAGGGTTTTTCTAAAGAAGTGTCTTGAGGGCTGGAGAGATGGCCTAGCGGTTAAGAGCGCCGACCGCTCTTACAGAGGACCCGGGTTCTATCCCCAGCACCCACATGGCGGCCGAGAACCGTCTGAGACTCCAATTCCAGGAGAGCTCCAGTTCCAGGGAAATCCGACACCCTCTTCTGACCTCTGCGGCATTGCACGACAAGGGTGCACACACCTGCATGCAGACAGTACATTCATACACATACAGAAATAAATAAAAAAATTAATAAAAAATTAAAAAAAAGAAGTGTCTTGAAGAGCATTAGTCAATATTACAAAGTATTTGATAAAAATGCATATAGAGTAATATAGATAACTATTGTTCTTTATATGGCAATTAGGATAAATTCTGGTCATTTTTACATATTTTACATAGTGTCTAATTATAGTCATATCATCCCACCTTTGAATAAACCTTTAGTCTTTTATATATAATCTGAATTTTCTTCTTCTTCTTTTCTTCTTCTTCTTCTTCTTCTTCTTCTTCTTCTTCTTCTTCTCTAAATTTTTGCTTCAATCTTTAAAGCTCTGATATTGGTACATATAGATTTCATTGATCTATTCTTCTTAGTGTTGGTTCTTTTACTCTCATAAAATATCTATATTTCTAGTGAGTTCTCTGGACGTAAAATCTACTGTAGTATTGAAGACTTCATCAGTTTTAAGTTTCTTAGTGTTTTCACAGCTGTCAGTTTGTTGTACTTTTATTTTTAACCTTGTAATATTTATATTTAAGATATGTTCTTATATTTATGCTTAAAGTAAATTCTTATATTTGTAATCTGCATCTTTTAAACAGCATATTATTAAATATTTATAAAATTAGTGATATAGTTAGGCTTATAGTTACTGTTTGGTGATCCATTTTCTGTTTGGTTTATCTTTTTGTATTCTTTAATTTTTTGGTTATTTTTATTTTATGTGTATGTGTGTCTTGCTTGCCTGTATTTAAGTGCATTCATGTATGCAATTCCCACAGAGGCCATAGGAGAGCACTGGAAGTGCAGAACTGGAGTTATGATTGTTAGGTGCCACTTGGGTTCTGGGAGCTGAATCCAGGTCCTCTGCAAGAAGAGCTAGTGCTCTTGACCTCTGAGCCATCTCTCTAGATCCTTTTTCTGTACTCTTTTATTCTCTCCATTGTGTCTTCTTTTAAATTAAACTATTTCTGTCATATGACTCTTCCCTTCTGAGAGCCTTAGACATTCTTTTACTATTCTTTTTATTGCCTATTCTAAAACAAAAGAGTACATTTTTGAGTTGATATAAAACGTACTATAAAGACTGATATATATGAATAAAAAATACCAAGTCTAATATAAACTATTAATTCCAATGAATGTTCAAATGCTAAATTTTTATACCTTACTTCATCTTTTGTTGAAGAAAAGAATGTTTACTTATCGATAGTGTTTCTATTAGTTAATAATATTATTGATCACACCTAGTGCTGTCATTTACTGGTTATACTATTGCCTTCACCTCTTTGCAAATATTCAACATAGAGATTTTATTTTCTTTAATGTTAAGAAGATGAAGATTATTTTTAATAAATTGTATGTTTGTTATGATTGTTTCTTTTTAACGATATCAGTGGTCATTAAAGTATTTTCAAATGTGGGAATATACAAAAAAAGGAAAAGTGATAGTGGAAGACTTACCTCAAAAATGTGAGAATTTAAAAATATAACATGCTTGGGGCTGGAGAGATGGCTCAGTGGTTAAGAGAACCGACTGCTCTTGCAGAGGACCCGAGTTTGATTCCAGGCACCCACATGGTGGCTGAGAAACACCTTTAACTCCAGTTCCAAGGGAATCTGACGCCCTCTTCTGAACTCTGCAGCATTGCACGACATGGGTGCACCGACCTACATGCAGACAGTACACTCATACACATAAAAAGTTATATATATATATATATATATATATATATATATATATATATATCGAGATGGGCTCATTGGTTAAGAGCACTGGCTGCTGTTGCAGAGGACCTGGTTTCAAATCCCAGCACCCATATGGCAGTTAACAACCATCCATAGCTCCAGTTCCAGGGGATCTGATACCCTCTTCTGTCCTCCAGGGACATTGCACAACATGGGTGTACTTACAATATTCATGTTGTAGACACATACACATAAAATAAAAATTCAAAGAATATGAAAAGTTTATAAATTTCCACTTGAAAAGTATTTGTTTCCTTCATATATAACCCAAATATTAACACAAAGGAAGACAAGACTCCATTAATCCAGTAACAATTCAGCTGGTTGTGCTGGTGTAGACTTCCAATCCCTATATTTGGGAAGTGGAGTCAGGAGGATCTGAAGTTTTCAGTTAATCCTGGCTATGGAAACCTTGTCTCAAAATAACAAAAACAACAACAAAACACAAAACAAAACAACAAAGCAAAAAAAAAGAAATATGTAGAAAAGCAAATAGATATAAAATACTCTGATCAACCTTAACCCTTAAAAAAAATGACTTGAAGACAGATAAACTTCATTGTTCATCAATATGACTAAACATTATAATGAATAGCGTCCTTAAACTAAATATAATGAACTGTAAAATTATAGAAATTCCAATAAAAATACCAGTTATCCTCATTTTCACTCTAGAATTTAAATTGATTATAGACTTTACTTGGAAAACAAAACTAGAATACATAACCAGGAAAATAAAATTAAATACAAAACAAGCAATCACATTGGTGAATACAGGGTATAAATAGTTGTGGCAGCTATTGGGATATTTTCTATACCTCCAATAATTTAAATACTGTTATCTTAGGTGATGAGTATGAAATCAATCAGAATAATAGAAAAAAGAATGATCTTTAGTATTTGGAATAGAGCATCAAGTCTCTGATAAGGATGGCATCTGAAATTGGACAAATTTGATATTTTCATAAGAGGTGTTATTTGGACTAGATAATCTTATTAAAAAGGATAGAACTGAACACTATCCTAAATCATCTGTGTATTTGTGAATGTGTGAGTGTGAGTTTACTGTTAGAGCACGTATTAGTCTGTATTCTATAAGGGAACAGAAACAACATCATGGATATGTATTAAAAGGAGATGTGCTAGACTGGCTAACAGTATTCACCTGACAGTTCAACAGTAGCTGCCTTGTGGCTAGAGAGATGAAGCAGAGGTTAAGAACCACTTGCAGAGGACTGGGGTCTGGTACCAAGCATCCACACGGTGGCTAACAATTATATCAGGGGATCTAATGCCCTCTTCTGGCCTCAGAAGGCACACTATGACATGGGTAAAACTTACATACATGAAGACAATACACTCATGAACATCAAATATAAATATTTAATTAAAAAAAACCCCACTAGCTGTGTTTATAATGGAGAAGTTGAGAGCCCAATAGCTTCTCAGCCTAGGAAGCCAGATGCCTCAGTCCTTGTCATTTGCTGAACTGGAGGTTTCCTGGGGACCCACTGGTCTTCAGCACACACTGAAAGGTTGGGAAGCTGGGTTCTAAGGTCAACGAAAAGTAAGAGTAGCAGTGGCAGTAGCGCCTGTCAACAGCGTAGGCGAACTGGCAGGCAAAATGAGAAAGCCTTTATTTCTCGTACCTCCTTTTATCTTTGCTGCTTTATCAGAAGGATGCTGCTCACATTTGGAGCTGGTCTACACATTTCAATTAAACTGAGTGAGATAATCCTTCATGGGAGTGCCCAACGGTTTGACTCTAAGTTGATTCTAGATCCAGTTGTAAGAGTTCCTTATGAGCAAATCTAGTCCCTGAGGAATAATAAAGATGGCAGCCTTCTGTCCTCTTCCCGCTCTGAGACAACGGCTTGGGAACTCTTTTTCTAACTTGCAAGGTTCTCTTTCTGATAGACTAGTCCAACACAGTTCAGATAAGACCTAGGGTGCTCCTGGACACCTCTTTATTTGAAGTCATAAACCTATCAATGTTTTCTTCTTTGCTTAAGTTGACCATTCCAAAATTAAGGAAGGTAAACCACCAAAACCCTTAGAACCCAGACCCTCCCTGGGGGACTTTGGCTTTTCAGCTTCTAGTTTCCTCTCTGCTTGTGGGGGACTTTTCTTTCTGTGTGAGTGAGTATAGCTATGGGTGCTATTTTCACTCATTATAAGTTTTCCTGTTGCTCTCTGCTGGTCTGAGATTCTCCATGGTTTTTCGTTCTCTAATTGGTGGAGAAAACAAACACAACCCCTAGACAGTGACCATCTTTGATCCTGCTCTGGCAACCCGTCAAGTCGCCAAGTAAGATTAACCATTCAGTCATCATTCAGCATGCTTTTGTGTCCAGCTATGTGTGATGTGGCTGGATTTGCATTGGGACCCTTTCATTGTATCTACCTAAACACAGTGCTGAACCCTAACTCAGGAACTTGGGGAACATTACACATTCATATCCATTTACCAATTTATATGCTGTTGGAATATGTTCTCAAAAATATTCTCAAGGTTCCATTTCTTAAAGTCTGTTTATGTTTATTGTGGTTAGAAGAATTTCAAGATCTCTTTAAACTTAAGTGTAATTTAATTAACTTATAATTATTAATGAATAGTATGTGTGATCTTCATTCAAATAGAATACCATAATACTTATTATTCAAAAAATGCTCAAAAGCAAGGAGTGGTGGTGTACAGCTTTTATCCCAGTACTCAGAAGGATCTCTGGGAGATTGAGGCCAGTCTTCTCTACATAGCGAGCTCCAGGCCAGCTAGGCTACAGGGAGACCCTGCTTCAAAAAACTAAGAGCTCTAGAGCACATATATAATGAGTATGGCCATTGTGGAAAGCAATATGGAGTACCTCAAAAAATTAAGAATGGAGCTAATATATAATCCAACAACTTACTTCTGTATATGTATCCAAAGGAAACAAAATCAGTATATCAAAGAGACTTCTGCACTCCCATGTGGATTGTAGTTGTATTCACAGGAACTAGGATGAGGAGTGCCCTAAATGTCCAGCAATGGAAACATGAATGGATCACCTCAGATGAGTATACAATGGAAGGTTACTCAGCCTTACAGGGAAGGTAATTCTGTCATTTCTACAATGTAGGTGAATCTGGGAGACATTATATTAAAAGAATAAAGTAGGAAGAAAAAGAGGAACACAGATGAGCCTAGTGGAACAAATGTGTTATCCCAGAGGCTGAGGCAGAAGCATGGCAGATTCAGGTCTTCTTGGGTTATATAGAGAGTTCAAAGCCAGCCTTTACAAATCAGTGAAACCCTGTCTCAAAATGAAAAGTAAGATAAGGGCTGGGGATTGAATTTATTGGGTTAGTATTTTCTAGAATATGGGAGGTTCTGGGGTACATCCCTAGTAGTACAGGAAAATAAAACACAAGGTAACCAAACAAAAACCAAAAAAGAAACAGAAAGGCAAGCACTGAGTGATCTCATTTAGACTGTAAAGAAAAACTGATCCTATAGAAATTGAGAATAGATGGAGCTGGAGAGATGGCTCAGTGGTTAAAAGCACTGACTACTCTTGCAGAGGACCCAGGTTAGATTCCCAGCACCCACATTGTGGCTAAGAACAGTCTTTAACTCCAGTTCCAGGGGAATCTGACACCCTCTGATCTCCGCGGCATTGCACAACACAGGTGCACCTACCTACATGCAAACAATACACTCGTACACATAAAAAAATAAGAAGAAATAGAAAAAAATTTTAAAGAAATTGAGAATAGAATAGTAGTTAACGGAAGTTAAGACAGTGGGTTAAGACAGGGAGATGTTGGTTAAAGAACAGAACTTTCAGGTAAAAGGAATACATTTAGAGAAGAGTTCTATTGTACAATGTGGGGACTATAATTAATAATGTGTACTTGATGGGGTGGAAAGATAACTCAGTAGTTAAGAGCACTGGCTGTTTTTGCAGAGGACCAAAGTTTGGTTCCCAGCACCCAAATGGCAGCTAACAACTGTCTGTAACTACAGTTCCAGGGGATCCCAACACCTTCTTCTGACCTGCATGGGCATCACACAACATGGGAGCACCTACCTACATGTGAGCAATGCACCTATAAACATAAAATAAAAATAATAAATAAAATATTTTTTTTTGTCTTTTCGAGACAGGGTCTCCCTGTAGCCCCAGCTGTCCTGGAACTTACTCTGTAGACCAGGCTGGCCTTGAACTCACAAAGATCCGCCAGCCTCCCAAGTGCTAGGATTAAAGGCATGTACCACCATGTCCGGCATAAATAAAATATTTTTAAACAAAGAATGTGTCCTTGAAAACTTTTAAGAAAGGAGATTTGAATGATATTAGTTATTAAACAAACTGTGTGAACTTCAGAACACTGTGATATACATGGTAGATACATACAATTTTATCTGTCAGTATAAAAATAATGATTACATCTTTTGTGCTGGGACCAGAGGGGCCGGTGCTAGTGGCCTGCACCTTGGTGCGGGTGGGAGTAGTTACCTGGGCAGGCATCTGCCGCCTCTGCCACAG
>VZQC01010664.1:2294568-2320007 GCA_009823505.1 Rhizomys pruinosus | reverse complement strand
GTAAATTGGAGACAATAGGTAGAGGTAGATCGCGTTATAAAACTGGTATAAACGTGCTCTTCGGGAGAGGACTAATGAGACATATGAATAAGCTGGAAAAGGATGTACGTCTCTGTTCAGAACAAATATAACACTAAAGCCTTAAACTGATGCGTTAAGCAAACTATATCTAATAACGAGCTCTGCATCAGTATGGAATTATTCCAACAGGAGATGTTTGGCCAGGGGATCTAAGGTCCCACAAAGAGGTAAGGCTCCTGCCTCTAAACTGAGATACCTGCAAGACGAAAAGAGGCTGATAAGGCCCAGCTGCTGAAGATCCTGATATTAACATGGACGAAAGATGCTGCATTGCAGACCACAATGCAAGTTAACAGATGGCCTGGAATAACAAAGAGTTACCCAGGGCTCAACTTTAAACCACAAAGCAAATACGGGTTCTTAGAGATGGTTCGAAGCGAAGACTGCCACCGCAGCACAAGCTACAACGATCAACCTGCCTGGAAAATGGTGCAGCAGAGGCAGCCATATGCTGTATATAACCAAATCTAATTGGCTATTGGCTCTCGTCCGTTGGAGGCATGACACCATGGCTGATGCCCACAATAGACATTGCTACAGGGGTTAGAGATATCAAAGTCACAAGTAAGACCCCGTCATATTACACAGGAAAAATTGTAATTCTAGATTAACATCCAATCTAAACATAGTAGGTCTATATAAAAGTAACCTACCATAACTATTAATGCTGCTTAAAATGACCTATGATTTAACTAATGCATTGTGTTCATAGAGGCGAAAGGTTATTCCTGGAACAGACTGTCAGCCCATGAAAGGGAAACAGCCCAGAATGACCAGAAATCCAAGACAACCAGCAGTCCAGAGAGAGTGGACTGTTTTGCTTCTCATGCCACTTGTGCCCATTTTCTAAGCCCAGGGAATAATCTGCGGAACAGGGGCACTGCGCCATGGTAGAATGCAAGGCCTCCGATTGGGGTGGGAAGGGTGAACTACAGCAATGTAGTTGGACACTCATTTGATCTAATCCTGATGGAACAGTACAACCCCTCTACTCCCCGCTGGAAGGTGGGGCTGTGAAGGTTTGGGCACAACAGTCGCTAAATTGGTTTCATATGAAGCATGCTTGTACTAAAAAAAAAAAAAAAAAAAAAAAAAAAAAAAAAAAAAAAAATGGAAAAAAACTGAGAAAGATATCAGGAGCTCATTTGGGCCAGATGAGCATGATCTCGGTTGGTAGGTGAAGAAGGGATTGAAAATGATAGAAATTGCACAAATGTCGAATAAACTGTAAAAATTTGTGGAAAAAAAAATAATGATTACAATAATTATTTACAAAAATTTAAATTAAATCTCAATATATATTTATTTGGGTGTGGTTTCTGCACTTGAGTGCATTTCACCTCATTGCCAGGAGAGAGTGCCATATATACTGGAGCTGTAGTTACAGGCCATGTGTGCCTCAAGAGCCGGGCCCCTGGAACCCAGCTCCGATTCTCTGTGTCATCCTCTGAGCCATCTCTTAACTCCCCTGATCAAACTTTTTGAATTAAGAAAATCTGTGTTCATGATCCGGATACCCCATTATCATTCTACTCTGCGTCACCTTTCCTTTGCATAGCTCACTGGGTTTGGGTTCCAGCGAAAGAGCTCTGACTCCTTAATAGCTCCTGGATCACGCCCTAGTGCTCTGGGAAGGGATCCAAAGTTTACTGATCAGTAATCTGATTCAGACTGGCAACTCCTAGGGAATGAACTCAATTTTTCTTTCACTACACTCAGCCTCTCACATGGAACACCTGATCACAGCTCTTTTCACCATCAACAAACTCTACAAATTCACTTCTAGGAGGCCTGCCTCTCCACTTCCTATAACATCCAAGTTTCTGCGTTTTCTCCTTGCAGATTGACTGACATAAACCTTGCCATGTCTCCTGGTTTGGGAGGTTCAAGCTCTGCCTAACACAGCACAGATTCCAGGCTTTCTGTGTAGATACGATTTAGTATAGAATTTAAGGCATTTAGGGAAATGCTAATTCCATCCCTTATATGATCATATATATTAGGAGGAGTGTGGGCTTGTAGTAAGCAATGTAATAGCCTCAAATAAACAAAATTTTAGCAAGACTGGTGAAATGTTCTGCCCAATTTTTTTTTTGTTACCTATGTATTGAGAGAATGATAGAAATTGCAAAAATACCACATAAAAAATTAAAACTTCTGAAATCCTGGGAAGATTCTAAGAGCAGAAAAGTTACAATGATGCTTCGATTTTATACCAGATCTTTCAGATAAGTGACTTTGAGCCAATACCTACAACTCAGTTTCATCGTATATGGTCCAAGCACCATCTGCTATTTTTAAAAGTTTGACATTGGTTCATCTAAACGCTATACCAAGTAGGTAAAGCTTGTAAGTCAGAATGTTTATGCATACATATATATGTATATAGATATGTGCTTCATTTTCAGAGATATGAGAAAGACCCTTTTTAAATCAATTTTCAAGTTTGTCCTGTGAATATTAAATATATGGTCCATTTTTCGTTATAAAATTATTTAATAGTCAAAAGAAATTGTTAAGATTTAACCACCAATGAATCCAATCAGAATAAACATTACTTTTCTACAAATTCAAAACAAGAGAAAGAAAACAGAAAAAAGTACTTCTAAAATAAGAAAAAAAGAATTTAAACTTTGAAAATATCCTTAGGTTAACTTTTTAAAAAAAAATAGCAGTCAACCTCCAGGTGAATTTTGAATACTTTTATTTCTTTGATTCCCATAAGCATACTAGACATGAAGCTTAGAGAAAAATTCACTTGATTAAAATATTACCTCTGGGAAGAGATTTTTATATTTCTGAATTTTTGATTTCTGATCTTCAGAGGTAATGGCATTGTATAAAATTTGAAAGATGTTCAAATCAAAACCAGAGACTTAAATAGTTATATCTGTTGTTCTGAAGGACAATGCCTATTAGGACACAAGACCATACATTGCAGCAGGTTAAAATGAGCGGAAGTGTGACCCATTGTAATACAGCATCTGTCTCTATCTGACTGGGATATCTACATATGTAGCCATAAGTTTATGTAAAATACTAGGTCAACATGCATGTGTGCTACTGAATTTTCCTGTTGCTGTGACCAAGTAACTGGCAAGAAGCAGTTTAAGGGAGGAAGTCCTTGCTTTTCCTCATAGTTAGAGGATATATCTCATGTTTGTGGAACAGGAATGGCAGCAAGAGCTTGGCTGCTAGCTACACTACATCTGCAGTCGGAAGAAGAAAGAGGACCAGAAGTGACCAGGCTTAGAAACCTTGGGGCACTGCATCCTCCAGCTAGCCTCCATTCCAAAGCCTGCCCAGTACTCAAACGCATGAGCTTATAGGGCCATTTCATTTTAAACTATGGTGAACAGATAATATAATAAAAATCCAAATGACCATATCTTCAAGAAAATAGCTTGAAAATAGAACTTTCCTTTCAGTCCTTCCATTTATACTTACTGAAAAGAGGTAGAAATTGTGATTTAGCAACATAAAACTTCAGCCCTCTGAGCCCATGAAAATTACCAGGGAAACAGTATTTGCTAAAACAAGCCCTACGAAAAGCAGGTAGAATTTAACTTTTTGAAATCAGCACCATCACAAAACAGATGCAAGCCAAAAGTAGGAAAAATAAATAAATAAAAGCCCAAGCCAATTCCAACTGCAAGGGACTCATTTTTACAGGCAGAAAGTAATTATCCAGCTGGAAGCAAGCCAGGACACCAGAGAGAGTGAACATCCCTACCCCATCTCAGAATTCTGTGAGATTTTTAATGAACACAAATGGTCATGACCTTGAGTTTTATGTTCTTCCCACAAAAAGAATTTACCAGCAATGCTGGGCCATTCCCTCTGTTGACCCATGCTGTGGAGCACTGATTGAGAACCAGAGATTAAGAAGTTTGTACTGCCATGAGATAATGAGGACCCCTGCAAAAATTATCCAGTTCAATTAAATGACTAATTTTGGAGAGCAGTGGCAGCTCTGTTTGGTTGATAGAAATAAGCTGTGAAATTGCTTTATTAATTCCAGTGGAGGAATTTGTATTTTAAGGACAAGTTGGAGATCATCTACAAGGACTCCATATACATTTTCTGCCTCTTAGAACAGCTCTCACCTCCTCTCCAGCATCATGTTCACTTTTGTATCTTAGTCCTGGCTTCCCTGTCTTGGGCTAATTTGCATACATGCATTTGATTGCAGCTGACAGGTGGCAGATCAGTTAGATGGCAAATCAAAACTGAACAGAAATCCATGTCATACAAATAACCCACTCCAGCATCATCTCCTGTTAGTCAAAGATGGCTGCCTTCAAAGTTCCCAGGTAAAATGTTGGCCCCCAGGATGAGTAGAGCACCACTGAAGAGATGGAAGATCTTAAGAACAGAAACCAAACCCTGACTGTATGCACTGAAGCCAGGAAGCCATCAGAAGTGCACTGCTAGAATGAAATTGTAGGGATAAACAGGGAAAGGAACTTTCCTGTCATCTTTGAGCACTTTTGTAGGTGACTGTGTAGAAGGAATTTAATGTTTATTCATTTAGTGTTCTCTATAAAGTTATCAAAGTCATTAAACAAATGATGAAGTGAGCCAGGTGTGGTGGCACACGCCTTTTATTCCAGCACTCAGGAGGCAGAGGCAGGTGGATCTCTGTGATATGGAGGCCAGTTTGGTCTACACAGAGAGTTCCAGATCAGCTGGGACAACAGGGAGACCCTTCCTCAAAAAACAAAACATAACAAAACCAAACCCCACAAAGCAAAACAAAAAACAAACCCTCCCAAACAAAACAAATGAGGAAGTGGAAGTCATTCTCTGTATGTAGGATTCACACTAACAAAAACACCTTTCTTGCCTCCCCAAGTGAAATATACAGAAGCACAAACAGAAAAACTTAGGATAAAAGCTTAATTATTTCTGCATAGGTTTCAAAAGAGAAATATTGTCATATAAATAGTCTATAATATTGTCTCACTCTATTGTCAAATTGTAACACTCATCTGTGGATGCTAGTGCCAATTACCTAGTTGTAAGTATTTCCTGTGCATGGCCCCTTGAGCTTTTGTCCAAAGCAGTTGGGAGTGATGCATATTGAAAACAACAACAACAACAACAACAATAACAGCAACAACAGAAAGGACTGCTGACTGAAACAGTGAACTTCTGCTCAAAACAGTCAACTTCCAAATGGAGAATATTGAGAAAGACTGAGAAAGAGATGAAAAGCATGTTTGGCAGAATGCATGAGCTCTGGTGGGGTAGGGGGATGGGGAGACACAGGTCTAGATTTGATAAAAATATATAAATAAATAAATAAATAAAATAAAAAACACAATATTGTAACAAAACTATAAATCTAGGAACTAGAGAAATCTCCCAGTGATTAAGAACTATGCAAACGGAATCAGACAAACCCTAGCATAGAAATGTGGAAATGGGCAGCAGGCCTGAACCTTAGTTGAAGAATATTGGCAGCTGTTTACTGCTGGGTGAGGGAAAGCTGATCTTCTTTAAGGAAGAGATTCTAAATAGGTTGACTAGACCCTAGTGGATGAATGTATAGTTGGAGATGTATGAGTACATTAACTTGAGTAAATAGGCTTTAATGCATATGACAAAATTCATGAAATCAGGTTGGGGGTGGGAAGAAGGCACAGATGGGGAAAGATATAAAGTTGATTAAGATTTTTTTGTATGAAATTCGCAAAAATTCAATAAAAATTGTACATTAAGAAAGAGTTTTTAGCATCCCTTAGGTAAACTATCATATAGTCTGTAAAAACCTTCACTAGTGATATATCTGACAGAGCATTAACATCCAGAATATATAAACTACTCAAAAAACAAAGTAAGAAATCAAATGACTCACATAAAAGATGGAGTAAAGAGCTGAGCAGAGACTTCACAAATGAGGAAATAAAGATGGCTGAGAAACTTCTTAACAAATATTTAACATCACTAGTAATTAAGGAAATGCAAATTAAAACCACCTTAAGATATCATCTCACTCTGATAAGACTGGTTAGAATCAAGAAAACAAATGATACCAAATGCTGGAGAGGTTGTGGGGAAAGGGGGACACATCCACTGCTAGTGGGAAAGTAAACTCATACAACCACTATGGAAAGCAGTATGGAGAACACTGAAAAGACTCAAGTGAACTTACCACCTGACTCAGCCACACCACTCCTGGGTATATACCCACAAGACACATCCTACCACAGAGATACATGCACAGACAAGTTCATTGCAGCTCTCTCCACAATAGTGAAGAACTGGAACCACCCCAAATGTCCCTCAACAAATGAGTAGATAGAGAAATTGTGGTTCACCTACACAATGGAGTTTTATGCAGCAGTAAAGAAGGAAGGCATCATGAACTTTCCAGGTAAATGGATGGAACTAGAAGATACTATGCTAAGTGAAGTAACACTGAGCAACATCAATGTTATACCCCTTTCCCTGAAAGCAGCTGTGCTCTTATAATGTAAATCCCTTAACAGGCTCTAGAATTAACCCATCACTTATTTTTAGACTTTGTAATCTTGACATATGAATGGAGAACATGTAGGCATATTTTAGAATAATATACATTTAAAAAGAAAAATGTGAATTCTGAAATATTATATAGAAATGACAGTTTGTGTACAGATGATATAATTTTAGTATAGGTGATATATATATATATATATATATATGCATATGTTGAAGCAATACAGGTTGGAGGGAACTACAACAGCAGAGGAACTGGGACAGGGAACAGAGTGAAACAGTAAAGTTCCCACAAGAACAATAATCCTCTGCTTTGAAAAACTTTGAAAAGAATCAGAAAAAGATACAGGGCAGGAAGGGCAGGGTGCTTGAACTGCAGTGGGGTTGGGGGCATGGAGGGGAGATGAGTCTAGATTGGAAAGAGAAATGATGTGTGAAATGCACAAAACTTCAATAAAAATTTATAAAAAACAAACAAACAAACAAAAACAAAAAAACAAAACAGAAAGAGCTCATGCTGTCCTTGCAGAAGATTGGAGTCCAGTTTCCAGAACTCATGTTTAATACCAGCTACAGAGGACCCACTCACTGTCCCCTTTTGGGCTTTGTGGGTACCTGCACACACACACACACACACACACACACACACACACACACACAGACACACACATACACACACACACACAAACATAAATGAAAAACATTTCTTTTAAAAAATGTAAATCCAGAGGATGTTGTAATCCATTGTTCATTAATCTGCTTCCTCCCAGGTACCTTCCCTCCTAGCTCCTGTGGTTCGTATTTTGAGGGGGCCAACTTGTTCAAGCTAAATTTCCTAAGATCATTTGCTTTAATTAGAGCTCAGCTAATAAAGGATAAATAAAATGTGATGTGTCCATAGAATGAAACGATAGTGAACATTTCAAAAGAAAAGCATTTTCCTGTGTCCCTCTCCCACCCATCCCCCCTTTCCAATTCACCATTTCAGTCCATTTTCTGATGCAGTCTTTCTGTTGTTCTTTTACTATGCCTCCCTCTCCATGAGAAATATTTATATCTGGGTTGTTGGTACTAGCATCCACATATGAGGGACACCATTTGTCATTTGTTTTTCTGGGACTGTGTTACTTCACTTAACATAATGTCTTCCAGCTCCATCCATTTACCTGCAAATTTCATGATGTTGTCCCTCTTTACTGCTGCATAGTATTCCATTGTATACATGTACCACATTTTCTCTATCCACTCGTCAGTTGAACACTCATTTGATCAACTTGATTGAACAAACAACCTGTCACCCCCCACTGGATGGTGGGGCTGTAGGTGTTTGGGCACAACAGCCTGCAGATAGGTTTTGCATGAAGGATGCTTGTACTCATGGATTATCACTTATAGCTAAAAATGAAAAAAAAAACTGAGAGAAAGATGCAGGACAGTTATGGCAGAATGCATGATCTGGGATGGGGTGGGGGGGGGAGGGAAAGGGAAATAAGCCTGAACTGAATTGGAAAAAATGTATGAAATGCACAAAGCATCAATAAAAACTAATTTAAAAAAAAAAAAACAAAAGAAAAGCATTTGATAATATTAGACAACATGAGTGAATATTGAATGCCTGTTGGTAAATGAAATGGGGAGTTACTGGAAACTACTGTCATTCTACTTACAGGTAGTACACGATATAGACAAAGCCATAGAATGAACAATGAGATCGTGGTTTCCAGGGCTGGAGAGAGAAAGTATCAAGCGATTATTAATCAGTAGGTGC
Source organism: Rhizomys pruinosus (assembly GCA_009823505.1). Taxonomy (NCBI): domain Eukaryota; kingdom Metazoa; phylum Chordata; class Mammalia; order Rodentia; family Spalacidae; genus Rhizomys; species Rhizomys pruinosus. The sequence continues at coordinate 2,311,675 of VZQC01010664.1, read as the reverse complement.
TTCCCACCAAGCCTAAAAAACTGAGTTCGATCTCTAGAACCCATGTGACAGAACGAGAGAACCTAATCCCAAAAGTTGTCCTCTGACCGCCCCACCCCATATACAAACAAACAAGCAAGCATAGCATTTTAGTTCATTCAAATATAGAAACTCTACAAATCTGCTCTATAGCATTATATGAACAGTCAACAATAATGTAGTGTACACATTCATATTTATTAAGTGTATATCTCATGTGTGCTTGCATTATAATATAACAAACTTATAATTAAAAAAATAATTTTCTCTTCCATATCAGAATATTGAAGATTCTTTGTCATCTGATTAATGTGCATACAATATAGATTAATAATTATCTTTATTACTTCTAATAACTATATTACTGTAGTGTGTCTTATCTTTTTACTCTTATGAATTACTTGTACCAAATACCCCTTTAAAGATTCAATTTTCACAGGACTTTTGTCAGATATAATAATCTTGTTTCAATTCAATTATTTTTCAATATACACTATACATATATGCGACTTAAAGTAGTTCCTGTCAGTCACCAAAAATCAAGGGGGGTAATTTTGACTTACCAGTAAGTAATTTTAAATGGAATTGAAAGAATAGATTTAACTTGTGGAGTAGCAGGATGTTCTTCCTGAAAGAGAGGTCAAGAGGGGAATAAAAACCCATAGACACATGTCATCTGAAGAGACTGTTCTCTAGAAGAACAAAAGAATACTTGTACCCCTGACTTATCTAATGCAATTTTAGATCTTTTATCTTTCTTCCAAAGAACTGTAGAAAATAATACCAATGTGTAAAAATGCAGTTAACTCAATTCAAGGAGAAAATGAATCCAGGTTATGGAAAGTATTGTGTAAATGATAAGTCTATTAATTAGATATGAAGGAATGTTATTTAATCTCAGTCTAATTGGCATGAACCTATGCTAATGGGATAGGAGTCCATTATTCCACATCATGGAGAACCACCCTTCAGGACGGAAGGAGATGCTAACTCACTACTAAGGAACCATGTTAGACACATAGAATAGAAAGGGCTGTGATGCACAGCACCAACTTCTGTACTTCAAAAATGAATTTTGACCTGCAACAATTGAGCAGAAAGCTGCTGTAAGATACTATGTATGGTGCAAATGCTGAGTTAGTGAAGTTTCATTTCATCCAAGATCAGTAAAATGAGCCAAACAAAAGAAAGTGTATGAAGAACTGATCAGAGACAGTGCTGTTGAAAATGCCTACTGCAGGGCCCATAACAATGTTTGACTAAATAGACCCAGGGATGTGGATCCACATTCATTATGCAGGTGTTCGTGGACCTCAGGCCTGAGCAGTGTCTTGCCAAGTTCTTGGTGTTTTATTCAAAAATTAAATGAAAGACTGCATATATTCCAAAGTAGTAAAGAAATGTTATTTAAAGAAAAAAAATAGAAAAAAAAATGTTCAGAATACTTAGTGCTGTCTACATGTATAGGGTAAGCCTCTTATTACTGCTTGGGAAGCCTTTCAGGGACCACATCCCTGACAAAACTGATTCTTCCTTACTGAGCAGTCATCAGTTGTCAATAGTGCCCCAGCTAGGGGTGGGACCCAGTGAGTTTAAAATAGAGCACATGAAGTGGGGAGGGGAAAAGTGAGGATTGAGAAGAAATTGGGTAGAAGGAGGGTAGAAAGAATGGGGGTTGGATTTGATCAACACGCATTATATGCATATATGAAATTCCCAGACGATAAAAATGTTATTGTAAAGAATATATAATTACTTAGCACAATCAACATGAATTTAATTATTCTTATTGATAGAATTCTTTGTGAAATAATCTAGTGAAGATGCTAACAATTCAATTCCAGAAATTTCGTTTTACTGTATATCAATAAGGAAAAATGTAGGCTCGTTTATTTTTTATAGTAGAATCAATTCTTGAATTTTCTTCTCAAACTCATTGATCTGATAGAGCATCACATAAATTGTGATTTTGTTTTTAAAAAGTCCATGCAAATAACATGTATATAAAATTTACCTTTAAACATTCTGCATTTACACTTAGTCATTTAGCATTGTCATTAATATTCTAATAATAAGTTTTCTATGTTGGACTGAATAGCAATGCTTCCACTGTATGGAACTGATGTCATTTAACTAAGCAAAAATGTTTTTACTTCCTGGTAAACATAAGAATCTTTGATTTTTTTTCCCCAACTTGTCTGAGCCATACGTAAATTAAAATTGTATATATTTATTTTATATAGCAAGGCATTTTGTTATGTATTTGCACTGTAAATTAAATACTGCAAAGGCAAAAAAATCAGAATGCTCTGCAAGGCATCAATGGGTCGCAGCGGTAAAAATACAAAAGACCGTCCTGCCCCCCATTTTTATTTATTTTTAAGACATTTTTTAAAGCCAATTTTTATTGAAGCTTTGTACATTTCACACAAAATTTCTGATCAAATCTAGACCCGTTCCCCCTTCCTTGCCCCCCCGCCCCGCCAAAGCTCATGTATTCTGGCAAACATGTTTTTCATCTTTTTCTCAGTCTCTTTTAAAATTTTTGATGCAGAAGTTTACTGTTTTGAGCAGAAGTTCACCATTTCAGTCAGTTCTTTGACCCAGTCTTTTGTTGTTGTTGTTCTTTCCAATTTGCATCACTCCAAAATATGCATATATGCATGCCACATATATCATAGGTTTCAGCATCTTAAGCTTATGAGGTTTTTTTTTTTTTTTCTTTCTTTCTTTATTAGGCTGAAAGATGTGATGTTTGAAGGCTACTCCTTGGCAAGCCCAAACAACCATCAGTTCTGCTCTTGTGCTCCACGTTGGGGTTTTCCCTTCCCATGGTCACCAAATGAGGTCCAGTAAGCACCACGTCCTGTCCTACTGGTCTCTTTGATACAGCCTAGGTAGTCCAATAATGGCAGTCTATATTCTGAAGAGGCTGAAACCCCAGTAGTAGCTCAGTCCACAAGCTGGATGTCTCAACAGTCCCCATCTGGCACTGAAGGTTTGGAGGATTCTTGGAGAGATATGAGTCTTCAGTCCATATTGGAAGGTTGAGAAGAGGCAGGCAGATCTTTGTGAGTTCAAGGCCAGCCTGGTCTACAGAGTGAGTTCCAGGACAGCTGGGACTACAGGGAGAACCTGTCTCGAAAAGACCAAAAGAAAAGCTGTCTCTCTTGTCTTTGAAGGATGGCAAAAGCAATGGCAACTTCTGGGTAGCTGCACTTGCCAATAAGACAGGCAAAACAACTGTGCTCTGTGCTTTTCTTTTTCTTCGACTTTTTGTCTTTTTAATAAGATCTCAAGTTTTATACTTGAAGTACAACTTCTCAGGACTTATATTTATTTATTTCTGGTCAAACTTTCCTTTTGTATGCTTAAAGGCACACAGCCCAGATTAACCAAGGTTTTTGTTTTCTCAAGGTCAGTTGAGGATCCAGTCCTGAGAGGCCACTCAGGGTTATTGGGGTAGGGAGCCCCTGGCTCCTTTTGGCTTTTCATTTACCAGTTCCATCCACTCAAGGACAAAGTCAGGTCTTGCTAGACAAGGCTTCCCTTTGTGAAGCATGAGTAGACTTTCCTCTTTGTAGACTGGACACTGGCTGAAGTCCCATTAGTGGATCTCCAAGACCTCCCTGCACAGGAAAACTGGTGACTCACATTTGTGGGACATTTCAAGAGATGCCCCCATGCATAGTCCCTTGGGACTTAGTTGACCTATGAGGGCAAGGAACAAAGTTATCCCTTAAGACCATTGACCAAATTGGTATGGGGGTTAAGTATGATGGTAAACATCCAGAAAGGCTAAGTTATAACAGCCTGATACTTTTAACTATTGCATAATATTTTAGAAAAGATTTGGTCAAAAGCTCAAGGAGCCTTGTATAAGAAATACTAAGAAGCACTCCCATAAAATGAATACTGTGGTTAGACATAATGTCATGACAAACTAGTTTTTTCTCATTCTTTTGATTTTATATTACTCTAAAATATCCATACATACCCTCCACCCACATACCAAAAAATCCTAAGTCTGAAAATAAATGGTAGCTTAGTTCTAGAACCTGCTAAGAGATCCACAGTATAAGAGCACAGTCCTTTGCAGATTATGAGGAATATAACATTAACATTGCTCAGTTTGCCTTACAACTAGGTACTTGGTGCTAGCATCCACAGATGAGGGATACCATTCATAGTTTGATTTTCTGGGACTCTGTTACTTCACTTAATATAATGTCTTCTAGTTCCATCCATTTACCCGCAAGGTTCATAATGCCATCTTTCTTTACTACCGCATAGAGTTCCATTATGTAGATGTCACATTTTCTCTATCCACTGGTCACTTAAGGGGCACTTGGGTCGGTTCCAGCTCTTCGCTACTGTGAAGAGAGCTGTGCTTCAGGTGGTCCTGCAAAATTCCCCTGTCTAAGCTCTGTGCACTCCCAATTTTTATTTTTATTTGAAGTTTTATTTTATGGGGCTCAAGAGAAGGGAAATTTGGTTACTGGGCATGTAATTTTCATAGTTCTCTCTTGTGGTTAACAGATCTGCATTTTGTAAGCCCTTGATTATTGAGTTTCCCATTACGCATCTGATTTTAATGATATTTAGCCATATTATACATAGGAATAAGATGGTAAATAGGAGATTCTCCCTAAAAGTTCATATGGGAACATAGTTTTGTCTTATTGTGCATTTACCCAAAACCAGTCTAGGCAAGATTGGTCTGTTGATCATAGCTCTTGGATTATGTTCTTGGTATGTTTGTATAGAAATGTGGAATTACCCAGGAGTTTCTATAGGAAAAAGTAATTTCCATTGTTTAAATATGTGCACACAAATGGAGGTCCTAAGGTATCAATAGGTAGCTAAGTGTACTATATGGAGAGAGGCATAGTACAACTTAATCCCAGCAGGGTTCAGTGTTGCTAAAATAATCCCTGTGCTGGTTTGCCTCTCAGGAAGACACATGTAGAGAAGAGACTAAGCTGAAAAGAACAAAATGGACAAAAACTTTAAATTATTAAAAAAGTAGTAATACAGTATCACTAGTGTCTTTCAACTTCCCCTTAAAAAAGTAGAAATATAATTTCATTGCCTGGTTTTGGTATTAGTGTGATGCTGGCTTCATGGATTCTGGGAGAACTCCCTCCGATTGTATCCTTCTAAACAACTTGAGTAGTAATGGTTGTAGGTCATTTTGAAATATTTTATAGAATTCTGCTGTGAAACCATCTGGGCCTGGGCATTTTTTGGTTGGGAGGCTGCTTATTACATCATCAATTTCTTCATATATTGTTGGACTATTTAAGCTGTCGATCGCTTCTTGGTTCAGCTTTGGTGATTCCCAGGATTTCAGATATTCATCCATTTCTTCTAGGTTTTCAAATTTAGTAGAGTATAGGTTTTTGAAGTAATCCCTTATGGTTGTCTGGATCTTTTCATTGTCCATTGTGATATTTCCCCTTTCATCACAGATTCTATTGATTTGGAGTTGTTCCTTTTTTCTTTTAGTTAACTGGGCTAGAGGTCTGTCTATCTTATTTATTCTCTCAAAGAACCAACTTTTTGATTCATTGATTTTTTGTATGGTTTTCTTTGTTTATATTTCATTGATCTCTGGAATATAGACTAAAGTGTTATTTACTCTGAAAAACTTAGGTTATTATTTCTTTGGCAGTTGAATGACCCTTTTAAGCAAGTGCCCATTTTCTTAGGAGTCTAGGAAAGAATGGAATGAGCCCCTTTCACTTGGTGAAAATGTACAGTTTTAAATGTTTGTAATGCCTGGCAGTCATACTGCCCTAATCACTTTGAATCATGCTAGTCATAGTCATAATGTAATAAGACCTTACTTTTTTTCTTCCATTGTATTGTTGTAAAGGAATGCTGAATAAATGGAGTTCATTAAGAAAAAAAAAGTAGAGAACTTGGGGCTGGAGAGACTGCTCTTGCAGAGGACCTGGGTTCAGTTCCCAGCACCCACATGGTAGCTAAGAATCATCTTTAAGCTGGGAGTGGTGGTGCATGCCTTTAATCTAGCACTCGGGAGGCAGAGGCAGGTGATCTCTGTGAGTTCAAGGTCAGCTTGGTCTACAGAGTGAGTTCCAGGACAGCAGGGGCTACAGGGAGACCCTGTCTCAGAAAAAAATTAAAAAAGGAGAAATCTAGAGAGAACATTATTTCTATCATGAAAGTTTGACAAATGCCAATAATATACAAAATTATATATACAGGAGCCTTCAAATACAGACACCACTCAGCACTGGCTCAACTGAGGGAAAGCTTGAAGGAAAGTCAAAGCTACCAAAAAAGTGAATGAAAAAAAATCAGCTAAATATTTTAACTGTGAGAGTTTGGAGCCTAAAGGAAAGCTCTGGCTAGTCACTAACTACACTTCCCAGAACTTCTCTGCATACTCAGTAAGTCTGGGTGGCAATGATGGACAGCAAGACTGACAGAGGGAGCTGCTGCAGATGCAGGACAGAGAGATAAATCCACTGTGTGGATTTATTATTCCCCCAAAAGAGTCAAGGTCCTTTACATCACTCACACACCAGATCCCAAAGCCACTATGGCCCATCCAAGCAAAAGGGTAAATCTCCATGCCCACCGGGAGGGGCAGAAATCAATTCCAGCCTCAAACAATTCTGCCCATAACAGGAAGAAGAGAAGTATCATAATCTCCAAAACCAAAAGACGGGGAGGACCAGAGCAACAAAGAAAGCTTCCCATCCAGGGCATCTAGGTAGAAGTTAACTGTGCACCATGCAGAAGAGGAGGGGCTTTTGTGAGGAATAAGCAGGCACTGAGAAGAGAGAATATTTGGAGAGGAATTCGCTGCCATATTCCTCTACTTAAACACAACTTATCATAAGATGATTTTGAAAATGGTGACATACTGAATGTAATTGTAACAATATCCAAGCAGGCATGGTGGCACACGCCTTTAATCCTAGCACTTGGGTGGCAGAGGCAGGGTGATCTCTGTGAGTTCAAGGCCAGCCTGGTCTACATAATGAGTTCTAGGACAGCTGGGGCTACAGGGAGACCCTGTCTCAAAAAACAAACAAGAAAGAAAGAAAGAAAGAAAGAAAGAAAGAAAGAAAGAAAGAAGGAAGGAAGGAAGGAAGGAAGGAAGGAAGGAAGGAAGGAAGGAAGGAAGGAAGGAAAGAAAGAAAGAAAGAAAGAAAGAAGGAAGGAAGGAAGGAAGGAAGAGAAAGAAAGAAAAAGAAAGAAAGAAAGAAAGAAAGAAAGAAAGAAAGAAAGAAAGAAAGAAAGAAAGAAAGAAAAGAAAGTGCCGCCGTTTCACACATGAATGCTATGCACCTTTCCCAACTATTCCACGGAAAACACAGTTCTCAATAAACAAAAAAATAAGACTCCCAAAAGCATGAGTTAATAATTCCTTAAAATAAAAATGGAATCAATAGGCTCAGATTAATGTTAGAGCAATATACAGGCACTATTAGACCAGGAATTTAGAAGTCCTATGATTAATACATTAAAGACAGAATTAAAATATATGCGTGTAAAAAATTCCCAAAATAAATAAACTGTATAGCAGGGAAAGCAAAAAAAAAAAAAATCTCAGAAAGATACATATGATACTAATGCCTATATAAGAAAAATTTTGGACCGACCAAGGTGGTATCCTCCTTTAGTCTCAGCTCTTGGGAGGCAGAGACTGGCAGATCTCTGTGAGATTGAGGCCAGCCTGGTATATGTAGTGAGTTCTGGGCCATCTCAGGTACAAGGTAACCCTGTCATAATCTGAAGAAGGAAGTAAATTAATTTTAAGTCAAGCAAGCAAATGAATAAAAATGGCAAAAGCACAAGATCAATAAGATTGAGTACCAAAATGAAATTGAAAATATCAATGAAACCAAATTTTTTGCTTGATATGACCCACAAATTAACAAAAATTCAGTTAAGAAGAATAAATTAAAAAAAATACAGAAGTATTTGTAATGGAAGATTAAGTCATACTAGTTCACATAAGCATTAAAGAGCTAATTGCATATTATGATCAAGGTCAGGAACATAAAGTTAACTAACTACTCAGAAATTATTTTAAAGAAAAAAACTATTAAAATTCATACAAGAAGGAATATATAGTCTAAACAGATTTATTAAACTCAAATTTTAAAATCTTCCAATGAAGAATACTTCAGGCAGAGAAGCTTTGATGGAGAAACTCAACAAACTAAGAAAGAAAAATTTTATTTATAAGCAGAAGCAACACAAAATTTAACTATAGTCTTGAACCAGTTTATTTCATGAAGCTTCAACATGCATCATAAATAAAAACAAAAAAATTAACATATCAAATGCAGTTGTATATAAAAAGGATAATAGAGAGAGGGCTGGAGAGATGGCCTAGTGGTTAAGAGCGCCGACCGCTCTTACAGAGGACCGGGGTTCGATCCCAAGGACCCACCTGGTGGCCGAGAACCGTCTGAAGCTCCAATTCCAGTAGAACTCCAGTTCCAGGGGAATCCGAGACCCTCTTCTGACCTCTTCGGCACTGCATGACACGGGTGCACAAATTTGCATGCAGACAGTACGTTCATACACGTACAGAAATAAAATTAAAAAAAAAGGATAATAGAGTGTATCCTAGTGTGGTTTACACTGGAAATTCTAGAGTCACATCCAAACATCAGTCCATATAATTAAGCCATGGGGAAGATTAAAGAAGACAATCATGTGATCATCTCAGGGGGCTGGAGAGATGGCTCAGCAGTTAAGAGCACCGACTGCTCTTGCAGAGGACCGAAGTTCGATTCCCAGCACTCACATGGCGGCTAGGAACCATCTTTAACTCCAGTTCCAGGGGAATCCGATGCCCTCCTCTGACCTCCGCAGCATTGCATGTTACAGGTGCACCAACCTACATACAGACAGTACACTCATACACATAAAAATAATAAATAATAAATAAATAAATTTTTAAAAAGACAATCATGTAATCATCTCAGCAAATGAAGAAAGTTAATTGTCAAGTTCAACAAACACTCATGTTATAAACACTCAACAAAAATAATAATTGAGATCTACTTAATCTTAGTAAAACAAATAGTAATGAAGATAACTTCCTTAGTCTTATTAAAGGATATTTTAAAAATCTGTGCTGGCCAGAGTTGGTGGCATACACAAAAAATACCAGTTTATCAAGAGGCTGTGAGGCAGGAGGATCACTTGAGCACAGAAGATGGAGGCCAATCCAGTAAGACCCGCCAACACATTAACACCACATATCAAGAAGCCAAAGCACAAAATATACTCATCATAATTAATGCTGAAAATTTAACCTTTCTCACTTTAAGATCGGGAACACATTAATGTCTTCTCCTACTACTGTCATTCAGTGCTGTTCTGGAAGATTTGATAAAAGACAGAACAATGATTATTTAAACCATGTATATTGAGTATGAAAATATATTTTTTTCTTCTCCAATGACAAAATTGTTTATTTGGATTACATGAGCCAGGCGTGATGGTGCAAGCCTGTAGTTCCAGCACTTGGAAGGCAGAGGCAGGCAGTGGATCTCTGTGAGTTCAAGGCCAGCCAGCCTGGTCTACAGAATGAGTACCAGGCCAGCTGGAGCTACAAGGAGACCCTGTCTCAAAAAGACCAAAAAAAATAAGGATTACATGAATATTTAAGACAATTGTATAAAAATCCATTCATGTGGTTGGAGAGATGTCTCGGTTCTTTTTTTTTTTTTTATTGATGCTTTGTGTATTTCATACATCATTTTCCAATTCAGTTCAGGCATACTTCCCCTTCGGTCCACCCCCCCACCCCACCCCATCCCAGATCATGCATTCTATAACTGTCCTGCCCCTTCCTCTGTTGGTTTTTCCCCAATGTTTTTAGCGGTAGTGATAATTTATGAGTACAAGGCATCCTTCATGTAAAAAACATTTGCAAGCAGTTGTGCCAAAAATCACACAGCCCCTTGGTCCCCACCATCCAGTGGTGGGGGTTGTTTGTTCAATCAATTGATCAAATGAGTGCCCAGGTTACATTGCTGCAGTTTTCAGATCACACCATTCACCCCGCAATTATAGCCCTTACAGTCGAATACCACGCCCTCTCTTTTGCAGTTTGTTCCCTGGGCTTAGAAAGGGGTCACAGGTGGATGAGAAGCAAACGAGTCTACTAGTTCTCGTGGAGCTGTTGTCTTGTACTCTGTTCAATTCGGGCTATTTTTCTATTCTTTCATGGACTTGACAGTTGTGCAGAAATAAACCTTTCGATGCCTACTAATAAAGGACAGCAATTAGAATATATAGGGGATGTAACAGTACGAATTGTTATGATAGGTTACTTTGGGTATAGACACAGGACGATTGGATGGTTTTAATCCATGAATTACATTTTTTTCTGTTGAAAATATGGGACAGGTCTTACTGTGGCTTATAAGACATCTCCTGAACATAGAGGGTGTGTAAACTTGTGGCAATCGAGATGTGGGTTATTCCTCCAAGGAGAGAGCCCCATAGCCAATTAGATTTGGGATAAGAACATTTGCTTCTCTTTCAGAAGACTTGGGCTAGAATCACTGTACCCACATGGTGGGTACAATAGTCTATAATAACAGTTTCCAGGGGAATCTGTTATTTAAATATTTTATTTATTTTCATTTTTATGTGTATGAGTGTAATCGTCCTCCTCTTCTGACCTCCGTGGCTGATTCACAATATGGATGCACTTACTTACAGGCAGACATACACTCATACATATAAAAATGCAAAGAATAAATATTTAAAAGTTAAATCCATTCATTTATGTATACTAGTGATTAAGAATTGGAAATTCAGGTGAAAACAAGAGTTGTTTGTGTGGTTGTTTTTAATTTTACCATTTTGGGGAAACGACAGTTTTTGGATAATGGTTTTTACCATTTTTCTATTTCCAACAACAGTTATAGAGTTTTTTTTTTTTTTTTTTTTTTTTTTTTTCAATCATCAATAACACCATCGCATCCTGGGTTTTTTTTAGTGATAAAATCCTAAAAAATTTCGAAGCAATAGAGGCTGGAAGATGGCCTAGCGGTTAAGGCGCCGACCGCTCTCACAGAGGACCCGGGTTTGAGCCCCAGCCCCCACATGCGGCTGAGAACCGTCGAAACTTCAATGCCCAGGAAGAACTTCTCCATTCCAGGGGATCCGACACTCTCTTTCTGACTCCCTCCTCGGCATTGCACGACAAGCGTGGTGCACAGACTTGCATGGCAGACAGTACATTCATCAAATACAGGAAGATAAAAAAAAAAAAAAAAAAAAGAAAAAAGAGGGCCAACTGCTCTTTGAGAGGACCCGGGTTATATCCCCATAACCTACATGGAGGCCAAGAACCATTTTAACTCCAGTTTCCAGGGGAATCCGAGACCCCTCTTATACCTCCGCAGCATTGCATGACACGGGTGCACAAACCATACAGTGCAAGAAAGTCATTCATACACATACAAAAATAATTGTAAGAAATTAAAAAAAATAATAATAAATAAAAAATTAGAAAAAAAATTTTTTTTTTTTTTTTTTTTTTTTTTTTTTTTTTTTTTTTTTTTTCAATTTATTTATTTGTTTAATTTATTTTTTTTATTTTTGTATGTATATGAAGTACTGTCCTGCATGTAGGTCTGTGGCACCCGTGTCATGCAATGCCGGCGGAGGTCAATGGGGTCCTCAAGATTCCCCTGAACTGGAGTTCTCCTAGAATTGGAGTTATAGACGGTTCTTAGCCGCCATGTGAGTGCTGGGGATCTAACCTGGGTCCTCTGCAAGAGCAGTCGGTGCTCTTAACTGCTAGGCTATCTCTCCAGCCCCTATAGCCTTTATTTTTGTTTCCTTAATAATCAGTGTTAGACAACTTTTTTTTCTATTCACTTTTTCTTTTATTGATGCTTTGTGTATTTCATACAACATTTTCCAATTCAGTTCAGGCATGTATCCCCTTCCCTTCCCCCCACCCCACCCCTATCCATCCCAGATCATGCATTCTGCTGTAAGTTTTCTGCATCTTTCTCTGCTTTTTTGTTTTGTTTTTTTCATTTTTTTTAACAATAAGTGATAATTTGTGAGTACAAGCATCCTTCATGTAAAACCAATTTGGAAGCAGTTGTGCCCAAACCCACACAGCTCATAGGTCCCACCATCCAGCAGGGGGGGCTTGTATGTTCAATCAAGTTGATCAAATGAGTGTCCAGGACAACTTTTATATATCTGGTAGGTATATGTATGTCTTCTTAAGAAAAAATTAAGTGATCTGTCCAATTTTGGATTGAGTTGGTTTATGTTACTGAATTTTATCAATTCCTTATTTATTTTACATCTTCACCTCTTATCAGATCTATAGGATCTATTTCTGTGTCTTTATCCAAAGGAAATTAATTCAAGGCCTTTCAGATTCATTGATGCATTGTTCATAATATCCAAGACATTGAAACAGCCTTAATGTAAAGCAGTAGATGTGGACATAAATAATAGTATGAAAGAATGAAATACTGCAGATAATTGATCATTGTATAATATATTGCATCAAAATTATATTGTAACCCATAATGTCTTGTACACACACACACACACACATATATATATATATATATATGCATAATTATTTTGTCAGTTAAACATTAGGCCTGGCACTCTGGTTCGTGTTTGCAATATGAGCACTAAGGAGGCTGAGGCAAGAGGATTACCACACAACTGAGGCCATGGTGAGTGTCAGGTAAACCAGAGTTGCCTAAAGAGACCTTGTGTCAAATGAGAAAACTTGCAGCTCTGCAAACTAAGTATGGCAAAGGAATAGAAACTAAAATAAAAAGAGGAAATCATGCTATCTCACACAGGTGGTCCTGGAGGACATTGTGGTGAGTGAAATGGATCACACAGATAAAGACTAACAGGATGTGATCTGTCTTATCCATGAAATGTAAAACACTCCTACATGCAGAAGCAGAAATTAGAGAGGTGGTTCCCAGGGTTGCAGGAAATGGCAAGACAATGGTCAAAAACTGTGGTTTCCACATTTATGTACAAAAGAAATTTGTTCTATAGATCTAAGCAGCATAGTGCCCATTGCTAAATAAACTGATTTGTAAATTTAAATTTTCCTAAGAAAATAGACTTCATATGATTCTCATTACATATAAAAATTACTGATGACAATAATAGTAAAATAGTGACAGAACACTGTGATATGATAAGTGTACTTATGGGCCTGCTGAGGGCTTCATAGTTCTAGACTCATTCATAAACACATTAAGATGTATACATCAAATATCTTCTTGCACTTCCATTCATACTTAAATAAAAATTTTAAAGCACACTACCATTTCTAGAAGCAACAAATACATAAAATAGTTGGTTTTAAAGAAAACATATTCTTAAGTTTACATATTAAAAATGATAACACAAATTAAGCAAGTTAACTAATAAACATGTGCATAAATCCTCATGAATAATGCAATTTATAGGCTGTGGATGGAGCTTAGTGGTAGAGTACTCTTCAAAGCCCTGAGTTCAATGATAGTAATCTCAAAGAATCTATAATAATGGATTTATACATCAACTTTCAATTGAAACGCAATTCAGCAGAATCATAGTCAAAATTCCAGAAGAAATCAATGAATCAAAATGATTATGAAATATATATAGCAACATAGAAAAATTGGATTCCCAAAATAACTTTAACATAATGATAAGGAATTGGAAGCAAACCAGATGCCTATGAACTGATAAAGGGTAATGAAATGTGGTATATTTACACAATAGAATGTTATTCAACTGTTAAGAAAAATGAAATTATGAAATTCTCAGGTAAATGAATGGAACTAGAAAGAAGCACCCAGAGTGAGGTAATCCAGACACAGAAGGCAAATGCTGCATGCTCCTTCTCTTAGCTGGATGCTAGCTTTGAATCTTTAAATATGTAGGTTTCCTTAGAGGTGAGGAAACTGGTTACAGGTCTTAAGAGGCAGTACATTCTCAGAGGGGAGATATAATGCAGTGATATGAAGAAGGTGAGGAGAATAATGGAACAGGAAGGGTTAAATGGGGATGGAGAAGGGGAGAGAAGGGCAGAGGATGGAGTATAGAGAGGGATAAATGAGATTAAAGGCCTTTTGAAATAGTCATAAGGAAAACTACTACTGTGGAACTTTCTAAAATATGTGCATATACAAAAGAATTCAATTGGAATTTCCTTTATAACAATGCCCTGTTAGATGCTGTAGGGAAATGGATGGACCTGGAACCAACTGTCCCGAGTGATGTAACACAAACACAGACACACAAAGGCCACATAATTTCTTTCATATATACATGCTACCTTTGAGCCTTTAGATACATATGTTTCATTAGGAAATCCCATAGAACAAGGAATATAATAAGGAGTTATGTGGTTAGTGGTTTTCAGGGGAGGGGAGATAGTCAGACCTGAAAAGAGTATAAGAGAAGAAAGGTAAAATGGGGTGGAAAAATGGGAGGACAGGGTAGAAGAGGGTGTGTAGAGAATGATAACTAACACCAAGGGACTCTTGAAAAACTCATATGTAAACTACTACTTTATTAAAAGCTTTCTAAAATGTATACATATAAAAAAGAGTTTAAATGACGTTACCTTATGCTCAGGGTCGGGGGAGGCAATGCCCCTATTAGATAGTGCAAGGTAGCAAATAAAAGCCAAGTTCTAAGAATTGGTTCCTTCTTTTGCAGTTGCTGGCCAGTGAGTCCCATACATCCCCAAGCATTATGGGCAATAGCCACTCTTCTTGGTTACCTGGCAGAAACTGATAGTAAGATGCCGTTGTTGAAGACACTACACATGTGAGTGATAGAACGTAGAGAAATCAAACTAGCATTAACCTGGAAGCTTCATCCCTACTGGATAGCTTTCATGTCCCTGTTAGTTGCTATATATATACTTTGGAAAGAGAAAAATAAACATTAATTTTACCTCACTGTGAACCCTGCAATAACTGCAAGAACAATTGGCTTCACAAGACATGCTCATTAATACAGTAGTTACAAGAATGTTATAAGAGTAACAAAATGCTTTCTGATTGGATTTAAGACCAGCTTGACAAGATAGAACCCATATTTGTTCCTATTATCAGGGCCAACCTGTGACTAGATAGATCACAGAACATTGCTGGGGGGTGAGGGGGGAAGATTCTCCTACTATTATTCTCCTAAAGGACATAATAGTAAACTGACTCTTAATGACATTGTTATATCTGCAGATTGGTGCATTTCTCAAACCTTATTCGAAAGGCTTATTTTTGCTGCATATGGCAATTAACACAGACATCCACAATTGTTCAAGATGCAGAGAATAAAATAATGTGGAGTCCTGAATGAGACTTCTAAGTTGCACCCTTTGCCAAGACTCAGGGATCACTGGAAGAGGAGAATGAAAAGTCCTAAGATACAGAGGTTTTGGATGGCTACAAAGAAACAATGTTTGCCGGATATGACTGAGTATGTGCAGATACGAAAACACTATGTTGTTGACAAGTACAAGACTTGAGCAAGCCTAAGCCAAACAAAATTCCAGCAAGGCGGTGGAGGTAGATATGAAGCTGAGGAGATACTGACAATTGATAGTTGCTGGGAGACAATCAGTATTCATTAAGGGTGTGACCTCTGATAGGTAGATAATGTTCCAGGGGAATAAGTCAACTCCCAAGAGTATTTGAGTAAGACAAATTAAACTGGAGGAGATTTAACAACAGCAAAAACAACAAGAACAAAAGGACAGGAAGTTGGGTGTGTAGGGAGATGGGTGTGGATCTGGGAGGTGATAGAGAAAGAGAATATGGGGGGATGTGTGTTCAGACTCAGGTTCCGGACTTGATAGGAACACTTGGAGCAGCCTGACACCGCTCCAGGCAGGTAAAAGCTTAGGACAGAGTGAATTTTGTGGTGCTGGACAATTGATTTTCTTGTCTGTGGCAGAGGGCCTGGTGGCTGGCGGAGGCTAGATTGGAGCCCTAAGTCCAACGGGTCACCCTTCCCCCCTCGCAGCTGGAAGGGGTCCTGAGCTTGGGTCTGATTCTGCTGCCTGACTCAGGTACCACAGTGGGGATGTGTGTTCAGACTCAGGATCTGGACCTGATAGGAACACTTGGAGCAGCCCAACACGGCTCCAGGCAGGTAAAAGCTTAGGACAGAGTGACTATTTTGGTGCTGGACAACTGATTTTCTGGTCGATGGTAGAGGACCTGCTGGCTGGCGGGGTCTAGATTGGAGCCCTAAGCCTGGCGGGTCACCCTTCCCCCCTCGCAGCTGGAAGGGGTCCTGAGCTTGGTCTGACTCTGTTGCCTGACTCTAGTGCCAGGGCACGGGCTAAGCCAGGCATCCACCCACCCGGACAACAATTGGAATTGAGGAAGAGAGAGTATCCAGGGTATTAGGAGAACTCTTAGAACAGGAAAGGAAGAGTGACTTAGACTTCCAATATCCAATCTATAAACAAAAGTGAAAGCCTGAAAACCTAGACAAGTCAACACTCCATAAACAAGGAGGGGGAGAGGAAGAAAAATAAAGCATAAGAAGGAGGTAAGCAAAACAAAACAAGCTTTCAGCCTTCAACACACTGAAAAGGCATTTGTGATTTGAATCACAAAACGGAAATGCACATGCCAGGGACACAACGAAGGGACAACAAGGGAAAGGTGCAGGATAATTCCACACCAAGCTCTACCAACCGTGTAGGAGATAGGTACAATGGCATGCCCTTGGAGGTGACCCCAGAAACAGACCTTAGAGGAATAATTGCAGACATATGCAGATAAATTAAAGAACATAAAGAATTCAGAGAAATAAGGAAGGGATTGACAAACTCCATAAAGAACTAGAGAGAGAAAAAAAGAAACACCTTAAGGAAGTAGAAACACTGAAAAAGGAAGCCAACCAATGAAGTAAGGAGCACGAAGAAGAGATTGAGAAACTCAAAAAGGAAATGGATATATTAAAGAAATCACAGGATGAAATGAAAAAGGAAATAGAACACTCATCCAATCAACAAGAAAGGAAAGGAAAAAGCCTCAGAAATAGAATGGAGGAAGCTGAGCAAAGAATA
>VZQC01010664.1:2237882-2289599 GCA_009823505.1 Rhizomys pruinosus | reverse complement strand
AGCAGAGAAGTTCACCCATCTTAACACTAAAAGGAAGAAAAGCCTCAGACTGCTACAGGCATCAAACATCTCTGAGGACCATAGGTGTAACATCTGTTTACAGTGAGTCCTAATGAACTTTACCTTCTAGGTGCAGCACAGTTTCAATATGAGAGACCTCCTTACCTCTTTTTCATAGAACAAAGAAAAACATGGTGGTAATGAAGTCATCCTCTAACTGTAAATTAGAGCTGACTGTTATAGAAGTAATCTCTTATAAAACTGGTAAAACTGCTTTCTTTAATTGACTAATATACATAGGAACTGTAAAAAGGATTATTGTCTATTCAGAACCAATATAAAACTAAAGTTTCTTTAAGTGGTGCATATAAGCAAAATATATTAATACAAGAGAGCACTGATAGCAGCAATGGACTATTCTGCCAAGGAGATGTTAGCCAGGGGACCCAAGCTCCCCCCCCAAAACAAAGGTAAAGGCTTATTGCCTGTAAACTGGGATATCTGCAAGAAAAGAGGTTGTTAGGCCCGCCCTGCTGTCAATGACCTGATGTAACCATGAGAGGATTGTATCGAGATCGCACTTACAATTATACAGTTGGTCTCTGGAATACCAGAGAGTGTTACCAAAGGCCACTGAACCAATAAAGCAAATGTTGGTCTCCTTGAGTCAAGCAAGACTCCTCCATCAACATCAGCTACACCTCACCTGCTTGGAGATACTGTGCAGCAGTGGCAGCCATATGTCTGTATATCCCAAATTTATTTGATTATTAGCTCTCTCCTTGGAGGAATAACTCATGGATGTTGCCACAAGCTTATACCCTTTAGTGATTAGGAGATTTATACACCACGGTAAGGCCTTGTCATCTTTCTCAGGAAAAAAACAAGTAATCCAGGGATTAACAAACCATCCAAACATCTGTGTCTATACCAAAGTAACCTACCATAGTAACTAGAAATGTTTAAATACGTATATATCTAATCGCTTGTGCTTCATTAGTAGGATTGAAAGCTTATCCCTGGGCAATCGGTCAGCCCATGAAAGGAAACAGCCAGAACTGATCAGAGTCCAAAACAACATCTCCAGACAAAGTAGGCTGTTGTGCTTCTTGTCCACCTGTGCCCCATCTCTAAGCCTAAGGAACAATCTGCGGAAGAGGGGGAGTGCGAGATTGTAGGGGCTGCAATTGGGGTGAACGGTAAAACTACGACAATGTAGTCTGGACAATTATTTGGTCAACTTGATTGAACATTCAAGCCCCTCCAGCTGGATGGTAGGAGCCTTGGGCTGTGTGGGCTGGGGCACAACTGCTTGCAAATTGGTTTTATATGAAGGATGCTTGTGCTAAAAAAAAAAAAAAAGGAGCTAGATACTGACATTTGAATTGACTGGGAATATAAAATGCTAGTTGCTGGGGCTGGAGATATGGCCTAGTGGTTAAGAGCGCAGACCGCTCTTGCAGAGGACCCGGCTTCTATCCCCAGCACCCACATGGCGGCTAAGAACCGTCTGTAACTCCAATTCCAGGAGAACTCCAGTTCCAGGGGAATCTGAGACCCTCTTCTGACCTCCGCGTCATTGCATGACACTGGTGCGCAGACCTACATGCAAACAGTACATTCATACACATAAATAAATAAAATTAAATTAAAAAAAATAAAATGCTAGTTGCTTTATTTATAGTTTGTATTGGGATGGTCTCTATATTTTTCTGAATTATACAACATCACAGTGTATCACTTCCTTTTACTTGTAGGACAATTTAAAGGAATTAAGCTTAAATTTTACTTCCCAAATAAGTAGAAGTCATAGTCCAGTCATATAGCGTTAAAGAGCAAAGTGTTTATTGGGTAAAATTTATTTAGCAGGTACTCAACTCTGCCCAAGCTTTATCCACAAAGTATAGGATATTTTAAGGCTTAGTGAATTGTTTAGATTAGTTAAATTTAGATGTAGGTTTTGATGGAAATGGTAATACAATTGAACTAATTGGGAATATAAAATGTTAGTTGTTTTATTTGTAATTTGAATTGGGTTAAAGTACACAAATGGCCTCTATATTGTTCTGAATTATACAACATCACATTATAACACTTTCTTTTACTTATATGACAATTTAAAGGAACTAAGCTTAAATTTCCTTCCCAAATAAGTAGCATACAGTCAACGAGGAACAGTTTGGGTAAATTTAATGAAAGCTTATGCCTTGGCTCCTGTTTATGGGTATGTGTAATACAACTTAGGCATCTATAGGTCAAAACATAAAAACCTAAAAAAAAAAAAAAAAAGAGGGAGGTGGGAGGTGGGGTAGTATCCTTTCTGGGATACAAATGGAAAACTCTGTGTTCCAATCCTATTGATAAATTTTCAATTTTTCTGATCTTGAAACTAACAATGGGAGGAGAATTTTATGTTCCCACAGGTAAAAATCACCAATCTAAATGCCTGAAAACATACAACTTATGGCTGTGCAGGATGAACTGGGGAATGCCAGCAGAGAGGTTGACCCATCTGAACATTAAGGAATGAGGAACCTCAGACTGCCTGAGTCACGGACACTGAGCATCTCTCTGAATAATATTGGGGTTGACTGTTTATAATGGGCCCTAATGAAGTTTACCTTCCAGATGCTGAGAAACCTTCCTACCTCTCCCCTTTTTAGGAAAAAGAAAAACATGATGGTAATGAAACCACTCCCTAACTGTAAACTAGAGCCAATTGTTACAGTGGTAATTTCCTATAAAACAGGCATAACGTATTAATTGATTGATAGGCATAGGAACTGTGAAAGGATATTTCTCTATCTAGAGCCAAATTCAATAGTAAAGTGTTTATAAGTTGTGTAATTAAGCAAAATATATTACTACAGGAAAGCTCTGACATCAGCAATGAATTATTCTGCCTAGGAGATGTTGGCTAGGGGATTCAAACCCGCCCCCCCCAAATTATAAAGGCCTTTTGCCTATAAGTGGGATATATGCAAGGAGAAAGGCAGTAAGTCCCTGTTGTCGAAGACCTGGTGTGAGCATGAAAAATGTTATGAGACGTCACTTGCTAGCGTACAACTGGCCTCTGAAATGCTAGAGAGCGTTACCAAAGGCCACTAAAGCAATACAGCAAAATATTGGTCTCCC
Source organism: Rhizomys pruinosus (assembly GCA_009823505.1). Taxonomy (NCBI): domain Eukaryota; kingdom Metazoa; phylum Chordata; class Mammalia; order Rodentia; family Spalacidae; genus Rhizomys; species Rhizomys pruinosus. The sequence continues at coordinate 2,286,464 of VZQC01010664.1, read as the reverse complement.
TGAGACAAGCAAGACTCCTCCGTCAATATCAGCTACACCTCAACAGCCTGGAGATACTGTGCAACAGTGGCAGCCAAGTGTCTATATATATCCCAAATCTATTTGGCTATTAGCTCTCTCCTTGGAGGAATAACTCACAGCGGATGCCACAAGCTTATGTCCTCTAGTGGTTAGGAGATGTTATAAGCCACAATAAGAACTTGTCACCCTTTATAGAGAAACCACAGTTTGCGGATTAGCATACCATCCAAGCATCTGTGTCTATGCTCACAGCTTAGCTTGACATAATAATTGGTACTGCTTAAATGCCTGTACATCCAATAGCTTGTGCTTTGTTAGTATGACTAAAAAGGGTATCACTGGGAAAGCTGTCAATCCATGAAGGGAAACAACCTGAACAGACTGGAGTCCAAAATGACAACTCCAAAGAAATTAGACTGTTTTCTTCTCACCCACTTGTGCCCCTTTCCCAAAGCCCAGGGAGCAAGCTGCAGAAGAGGAGGCGTGGTAAATTGTAAGGGCTGCGGAGAGATAGGGGTGAATCATGAGACTACAGGAATATAGTCTGGACTCCTAACTGATCAACATGCCTGTGCATACAAGCTTCTCCAACTGGACTATGGGAAACTTGGGTTGTTCAAAATTTGGACATAGATACTTGCAAAATACACCAATTACCTAATTGTATGACATACTGAGTACCATCAAACAACTGTGTCATTATATTGTAGAATCCCTTAAAAAATAAAAAAAAATAAATTAAAAAAGAGAAAGAGAATATGATCAAATTTCACTATACAAAATTCTCAAAGAATTAATACATATTTTATTGGTTAAATGATGCTTCTCACCTGCTCCAAGAGCAAAATAAAGTGACATTATCCAGCACAGTTTTCTTCTACAGACCCATATCTAGCATAATTAGTAGCTATTTCAGTAAAATTTTGAACAAAGTAGGTAAATGTAAAAGCACAGACTGGATATATAGCCTTAGCCTTAATCAATAGAAAATAATTTGATAAATCTGAAAAATGTAATATTTATTGAAACTGACATAAAAAATGTGAGGCCTAGGGGTCAGTAAAGTTTTCTTAGTGATAATATAAAAATATTTGCCAGGAGATGAAAGTAGCTTATTTTTATAATTTAGTTTTTCTATGTAAAAATTTCAGTTTTTCTTACACAATTCCAGTAACTCAACTTATGTTTCTTGTGTTCACAGGAATTTTAGAATCCCACTACTATTGTGATTGAAAAATGTGTATTAAACCAGGCATGATGAAATCCTTTAATTTTAGCACTAGTGAGGCAGAGGCAGGCGGATCTCTGTGAGTTGAAGGACAACCTAATCTACATAGTGAGTTCCAAGACACCCTGGCTTACACAGTAGGACCCTGTCTAAAGAAAACTGAGTATTAATTTCTATGCTGTTACAGAAACATTACTGTATCAATGATCACCAGTAATCATTTAATTTTTCAGATATTTTTATACCATATGGACTTCAATTTAGCATAAAATTTATAATCACTAGCCAATACATAATAGTGACATTTAAACTGCCAGTAACTACTAGATGAATTCTCTAATGTACCTTTTGATTAACCAATTCATCTGCAAGGTGGCTTTACTATTAAACCCAGAGAAATTCTGTAAGTACTTCACTATTATCAACCTTTTACATCGTCTAATTAGTATAAGTGCAGCATATTGAAATAGAACCTAAACTGCCATATTTTGAACATCCACTATGGCCCAGAATCTGTGATGAATCCTTAAGTACATTGGGTGTCATTTACTCTTCATTACATCATGAGATATGTAATATTACTTTAGATTTTAGAATTTCATACAAAAGTTTAATGAGTATACTTTAAATTCTGTAAAATTTTGACAGTGTGTAAGAATGTCTTCAAAGCATGTGAAGTAGACTTCCTTCCTTTTTATTTCTTCACATGAAACTGGAGATTGTTTTCACCAATGAAAGGTCAACTACTAGGAAAAGTAGATTGTGGGCATATTTTGATTATTACAAGGGACTTCAGTGAAATAAAATGGAACCCATGAAGAACTGGGCATTCTATGCATTCACACAGAACACAGGAGAAAGTAAAGAGCTAGGTTTCAGCAAGTTGAGTCAGAGGTGAGGAGAGTAATTCAGCATTTCCTAATCTTGCCCCAGAAATAATTAAAAGCTATGGCTGAATGTTCAAGGATATTGATCTTTATTCAAAAATGAGGTCATTTAATGTTTATCTAAAGATACAGATTTATTTGAAAGAATCTTCTCTTACCTCATTGTGCTTCTTAGGATAGCACTGGCCAGACTTTGAAAATCTACTGTTCTAATCTCTTTCATGTTACTGTCAAACTGCTTGCTCACAGTGACTTTCCTGTCTCTCCCAAGTGGGAGTTGGGGACTAAGGATGAACCACTAAAGACAATATGTTTATTCCAGATATACTCAAGAAGGCAGATGTATCATGAGTAGTGTGTGTAACAATGAGATTGGGCTTGAGTTGGGCTTGAGTTCAATGCCTTAGATAAAGGCATTGATACATTTTAGTAATAAAATAAAGTAGTCGATACATTTTAGACAAAAATTGATCATTTCATTAAACTCCCCAAAGAAGAAAATATCATTCTTGAGTAGCTTCAACCATGCTTCTAGACTAGTTGACAAAATAGACTAAATTTGATTAATGAAGTCACAAATAAAAAGTATTCAATCTCTATTTAACCCATAATCTGAGCAACTATGAGATCCACATCATACTAATAGGTGTTGAACATATCGATATGAACTTGTCAGAACAATTCCAATGAGCTCTGCATTTATAATTTTTCTAAATGTGATATTATGAAGGAAAACAGGATAATATATTTCTGTAACAAAAGGGCCTGCTAATGAATGCATCCTCAAAGCTCTGAATCACCCACCTGAGTGCGACATGGGAGTGCATGTGTGGAGTGCGTGAACAAACATAATAGTTTCAGTGCCTCAGTAGTAATGAACATCTTTCACCATGCAGGGGTAGAGTAGCTGCAGCATCCAGCACACTAGAGGAAACTGCAGAAGTAAAATTAACCTCTGTCTTTCTTTTTTGACAACATAGAACTTTAATTTTTACTCACATTATAATACACAAAGAAGGTTTAAGCTTGCCATGCTGGTCCTGACATCTTCAACTCTTGGTTTCTGTCTTGGAGGCAAAGGAGGCTTGTCTTTCACTTTTTATCTTCACTCGGGATTTTTTTCTGTGATATGTCTTGTGCTATGTATGTATTGGTGATTGTTTTACTCTATTAGAATTACCAACTTTATACCTACCTGAAAGTCATTTAGTAATCTCCCTAACTTGAGATATGGGTAGTAAAAAATCACACAGAGAAACTATGAAATAACTGATCTTTGTCCTGATTCTGGAGAACAGTCAGGCTATGGTGACATAAGTGATTCTCACAACAACTTGAAGTAGAATTCTGTGGTACGTCATCTCACATACTGACCATTTGGTTTTGAGATAGGGTTGTGTGCTCTGTAGCTCAGTCTGGCACCTAATTCGTCCTGCCTGAGTCTCCTAAGTGCTGAGATTATAGGTATGTGACACCATGTCTTGCTACAGCCTGACCTTTTGGCACTGCTTCTAGCATCATAGAATTGAGAACAATAGGAGAAATACCTCTGCTCATTGAATATAATTGTAGGTAATATATCAGAATATACAAGCCTTCCTCAGATGCTTAAAAATGCCAAAATAAAATTCGCTTCTTGGTATTTGTGAGGAAGTTCTTGGCATATCATCTACTTGCATGTCACTTTTCTTCTGGAAGAAAAATACATTATGAAAATTACATAAGTTAAGTAATTTGTTGGCATCTCAGTTGTTACTTATATGGTCAAAGAGATTTTGTCTTTGCTTTTGTTTTTAAGCTAAATATATTCAGTACATTTAGACATTAAACAATAAAAACAGTTTTATTTAACAGTCTATTACACTGAGATGATTGTGTTAGGGTTTAGTTTTCTCTAAAAATCGGGCACCAAGGTTTGAAATTTATTGAATAAAGAGAATATCATATGCAAAATTGAGTTCAAAAGAACTGAAATAAAAACTAGTGTGAAATAGTTATGCATATTTTATCCATCATTATTGTATAGAGTTGAAAATGTCAAAGCTAAAATAAAGTCTTGATATTCTTTTTTCATATATTCATTTTTTTCTTTAAAAACTTTTTATTGTTATTCATTCATGGTACACAGTAATAGGTTTATATTGGTATTTTCATCCAAATATATCATGTTCTTTAGCTATTTTCATCCCCAGATGGCACACCCCTTTTTCCATCATCATGTACCTATCATATTATTCTTTTAATGAAGCCAACTTGGCCAATGACAAATAATCTTTCAATGTGGTGCTGAATGCAGTTTGCATGTATTATATTGAAGATTTCATATCCAAGTTCAGCAGCAAGATTGGTCTATAATGTGTTTTTTCCATGCATCTTCTGGTTAGGGTATCAGGACCATACTGACTATGTTGGATGAGTTTGGTAGAATCTCTTCCTTTTCTATTATATGCAATAGTTTGAGAAACACAGCTCTTTCATGCTAAAGTCCAGTAGAATTAACAATGATTTCCTTCAGGCGTGGGGTTTTTCATTGGGGAGGCTTTTTATTGCTGTTTCAAACTCGTTACTCATTACAGATATTTTAAGTAGGGTGTAAACTACTTGGTTTAATTTTGTAGACATCTATGTCTAGAAATTAATCCATTTCTTTTAGATTTTTCTGATTTATTGGGATATAAGCTTTCAAAATCTACTCTAGTGAGCCCCTGCATTTTCTTATTTTCTGTTAAGGTTTCTGCATGTTACTTTAATCAGTATGAAATGACTTTCTTGATCTCTTCTGATGAGTTTAGGTTGAAAACTTACTTTGCCACATATAAGTTCTGTTGCTTGGAGTGTCTTCCTGACTTTTCCCTCTCACTATGTTGTGGTGCACTGTGAAATAGAGATCCAATTTCCAGGCTTTACACCGTTATCCGGAACTATTTGCTGTAGTGAACCTCTTGCTTAATGATCTGCAGTGTCATCTTTACCACATACCAAGTTCCAAGTTCCGTGTGTGTGTGTGCATGTGTGTGTGTTTCTCTGCTTTCTAATTTCTTTCCTTTAGAGACTATGGAATCACCACATTCTCCTTACTAGTTTATTATATGCTCATGTAGCTGCAGAATATTAAAGTGAGAGCCCATGGTTTTACATTGTTTCCTTCTGACAGAAGAGTTTGTTTCCCTCTGCAATAAAAAAATTGTGCTTTTTTATTCTTTTTTTATTTTATTTATTTTTGTATGTGTATGAATGTACTGTCTGCATGCATGTCTGTGCACCCGTGTTGTGCAATGCAGTGGAGGTCAGAAGAGGGTCTCAGATTCTCCTGGAACTGGAGTTCTCCTGGAATTGGAGTTACAGACGGTTCTTAGCTGCCATGTGGGTGCTGGGGATCAAACCCAGGTCCTCTGCAAGAGCAGTCGGCGCTCTTAACCACTAGGCTATCTCTCCAGCCCCCTGCTTTTTTATTCTTTAGACTGAACAATTGAGGCTTCAGAACTATAGTTGTGGATACTAGCTGATAGATCTCCAGTTACTTTGAGAGTAGAATATTAACTACAGAAGCATCCTCAAATAATCGTCCAGTCCACTATGAAAATACAGCAATATCCTACCCCAAGCAACTACTCCAGTTGTTGACTTCCTCCGTATTCCCACTTAAGTGTCTGCCAGCTTCCAGCAGATAGTTTGAAACCCATGGTGACACAGATAACCCGGGTTAAACTCAGTGGGTCTCAAAAGCAGCAATGACAAGAGCAACAGTTATGAATGAAGCCAGGGTCTTTTTAGGAGAGTCCCTTACAGAGTTGGAAGGGAGCTTAGATTGGTTATAATGGTGGGAATGCACATTACACAATAAAAGTTAGAAACGTCCCCTTCGACTCCAGTACCATTGAGGGAATAAAGGAATAAGGACTGTATACTTCACATTAAGATGATGGTTTCCGTGTGGAGGAATAAAAAGATAATAAAGCAAGACAAATTATCAGTACTAGAACAACAAAGAAAAAAATCTAGAGAAAAATAAAGGAGAAGGAGGGATAATAGGATGAAGGAAGGAGACGAGGCAGCTGCAGTACATGGTGGGGTGAGTAACAAGTGGGGACGAAATGAAGAAAACCCCAAACCATCTCTACCCTTGAGAGGCTGAGGCAGGAAGATCTCAACTCTAGGCTAGGCTATGCTTTATGGAGGAACCTGTTCCAAAATGAAAAAAAAAAAAATAAATAAATAAACTAAACTAAAATATATAGAGAAAAACAACTGGTACAGGACAAAACTTCCGCAAAATTGGACATTAAGTGAGAAAAGCCTAGTAGTACTTCCTCCTGTACTGAATATAGGAGAAAAAGAAGAGTTTATGCAGATTTGAACTGTTCAATCTGATTTATTCAGTCTGATTTAAATAATTCAGTATAGAACAACTCTCATAAGTGAAGACGGAAAAAGACAAGAAAAGGGAAAAACATAGGGTAAGGATACATAATTAAAAATAGAAATCAAAATTAAGAACAAAAATAAAGAAAATTGGAAAAGACATAAAATAAAGCTATAGGGGACTGATCTCATTACCCGGGATGGCACTCGTGTGAACGGTGGGGCAGAGTCTGCCTCTGTACTATAAGAGATCCAGAAACTGTTTCTACGCCATCTCACTTTTCCACAAACTGTTTCTATGCCATCTCGCTTTTCCACGTCCACTGAGAGTAGAAGGTTTGCACTGCTTTACCTCCCCAGTTGATCTTTGTCTTGCTTACTCCACAGCTGGTGTCCTTGGTCAGGGAGGCGGTGCCCATTACTCTAGAGTTCTTTCTGCCTCTAGATACTGGGTAGGGATGATGGAAATCTTTCCACAGCTATGCCTGAGATTTGGCAGATTTAAGCACCGGTCACTGCCACTGCTGTCACCTGTGCTAGGGAGCTAGAGAGTCTCAATCTAGTCTAGGATTCACATCACATTTCCAGCACATGGCATACCCCGTGGTTCTGATTCAGATGTTCCCCTCTAGCTATGGATATCCTGGCACACTCTTAGAATATACTCTGCTGGTACTGTCCCTGAAATCTAAGAAACAAACAGGCATGCCTGTCCTCTCAAGCTGCCTAGGAGTCAATTTAGCAGGGACCTTAGAAAATGACAAATTGCCACTGCTCAGATCAAATACTGTAAAGGGTAGCTTCCTGCCAACTATGGAGTATGGAGACCCCAATACCCTTGCCTAGTTGCACTGGACATCTGCTCAGTGTGCCTGGAATCTCTCTCTCTCTCTCTCTCTCTCTCTCTCTCTCTCTCTCTCTCTCTCTCTCTCTCTCTCTCTCTCTGTCTTATGCTGCTGTATACCATCCGTCACCCTCACTCCACACTTGGGGCTGAGTCTGCCAGCCACTCTCATTCTGTTTTGCTTTATAAAGTTTCTTCTCTTTCTTTGCTATGGAAATGTCAATGTTTTCCCCCATCACTCACCTCAGAAGGCCTAGGTCTCTGTTCTCCAACAGCTCCCACTTTATTACCTGGAGATTCTAGCAGTCTGCACCTGATAATCGTTTTAGTACTAGCTATGAGTGGAATATTTCAATACATCCATAAAATACACATGGCATGGTTGAAACAATTGATATAGTAATTTTATTCATAAGAGTTGATATTTTAAAAAGGCACAGAACATGAGAATTAATACGATGTACGGGTCAAATTAATAAAATCAGTTAGAAAATGAAAGGTCAACTGTGATGGCAGACATCTATAATTCCAGCACTTAGGACACAAATACAGGAGGAATGGCAGTACAGGGTCAGCTTGGAAAGGATTTAGGCTATCCTTGGCTACGTCCGAAGTCCTGGTAAACAGTAAGTTTATTTAGCAGCTGCTACCTTCTGCCTATAGCTCTAGGAATGCACAAAATAACCAACGCCTGGAGATTTGAGAGAGGCAGTGTGAGACAGCACAGGCTGTCTGTTTCCTTAGTGAATAGAGTATCACTCTCAATCTTGTTTTCACTGGATTTTCAGTCCTCTTACTGTTTTGAAAACATTCTGCACCAAGAATAAATGTTGAAATACAAAATAAAAGCAGGTAAGAAGAAGCAAACATTCTGTTAGGAATAAAACATTTTGCCTACTCTTTCCTTTTTCTCCCTCTTCCTCAAGACTTCAGGGACTTCTCTGGGAGTGGGGAACTATACAGTTTTTAGCATCTGTTCAGTTGCTGAGCATTGCTCCTTTTGGTTTCATTATGAAGCATTCAGGGATGAGGTCTAACTGGCTGTGGTCACTGGACAAACACTAGCAGAATGGCCAGACCTCAGAGGAGATGCTCTCGTTAGCCCTGCAGCAGCTGCACACCATATTACCCAGCTCAACCTTCTGGAAAACACACATGCACATGATTTCTGAAGTGACAGATACAATTAAATCTACTGCAGTTTATGCCTGCTGGGACGATGCTGGAAAATGAGGACATGTTTTTTTGTCGTTTTATTTTTTTCCTAGTGATACTAGACTGGACATGGTAGCTTATAACGAATATGCTTCCCTCCACTTGACTGCTGATTTGTTTCAGTTGTTTGTGCCTATGGTGATAAAAATGATGGTTCCTTTTCTTCCCCAGCAGATTTAAAACTATTTATTTTCTTTGAAGAGGTAGAATGTCCTCAAAGGTAAATAAGCTCCAAAGAGATATACCTGTTTTAAACTTATAGTTTATGTGTTTTATCACCTTCTAAAACTTCGAGGATGACTCTGATGAGTTTAGCTTCACCAGCAAAATGTCATCTAGCCAAGGAGTGTCTTCATTTTGCTTCTTACTCAACTCTGTTGCTTTCCTGTTATTTCTTAAATTATATCCCACAAAATTATATCCCAGAAAACCTCAACTTCTTGGTTTGACAACTCCATACAAACCTGATATGTTTTCAGCAAACTGTCAAACTACTTAAATCTATTATTGGGTATTTTCTTTTAAATCCATTTATGTATACGTGTGCTAATTTTCATAAATTTTAATACCTAGTTTTTGGTTATTGTAATGATGTAAGAAGAGTCAAAGCAGCTCCTATAGTGACAGCTTTGAAGTTTGAAGGTGGAAAGGCCTGAGTTCTACTCCCATGTGGGGCTGAGTTAAGGTTCAGGTACCTGACTCACTAGCTATGTGATCTTAACCATACTTCCTGACTCTGTAGATATTAACTTCTTCTAAGACAGAGACATAACACATAATTTACTATGATAATTTAAAGATTGTAGATTATATCCATAGTGTTAATGAGACATTCTAGAAATGACACTGCTGTCTTCATCACCACCATTCTTCCAATCTACTTATTTCAAGAATCTGAAATCAATGCACAGCTGTTAAAGTTAGCCCAAGATAGTCCTCACATAACAAATAGAAGAGTAAACTGGAAGTCTTGGTGAAATTGATCAAATACTGGAGAGACGTAACATGGGAATAGTGTAAATCCTACACTTGATAGTGTGGAAAGGAATTAGAACTGTCATACACTAAAGCTCTATGTTCCATTTTAAAACAATGAGTGTTTGATTATTAATTCATCAGCTATTTAGGCATTAATATACTAAAGCCACTTCTGAGTGATATGGCAGCACAAAGCAGAAATCCTTGGCAGAATTGGGGAGATATGGATGGTAGCTATCACATTAATGGTTACATTATTTGTTTTTCACTTAAAGTATTATTGAGTGTGATGAAGGAGAAGTGCAGAATGCCATGAAATCCTGCAAGGAGCACCCAGCCTAGCCTGGGAGAGGACTGCAGAATGTGACAGTATTTTCTGCAGCGGTATCATGAGGATTAACTATTCCAAAGTGCTTAGCACATGACCTAGCACAGAATAAGAGTACATCACTTGTTAACTAATAAAATTCTATATATTAGGGATATAACTGAGAGATTTTACAGAGATCAAACATTCTAACAAGCATGAAAGAGAGATGGTTAGGCTGTAGGCTACCCTCTTTAAGGAGTATAAAGACCTATGGAAGATTTAAGACACGATACAAATATGGAATTAAATGCTCAATCACTAATCTATATTTAGAAATATCATAAATTTATTCTGAAATTAAAAAATATGGCCCCACTGAAAAAAAGAATACAATCTAGATCTATCCTAAAGGGAAGAGTGAAGAGAATAAAGACAGGGCTTTATGGGAATGTGGGCTTTCTCTATTCACCCCTCATGTAAGTGAGCTCTATTTAATCAATCACTTGGTAGGTGATTCCAGGATGGTACAGCAGTTCAATGATAAATACCGTCAAGGGCTGGTGTTCTCTCCATCCTACAATCCATCATTCTTGGGGTGTTTGGAGTATTTCCAAAAGAGGAAAATAACTTCTGCTTCAAGCATGTTCAAGCACTTTCTGAGAAAAGACAGAGAGTTACTTTATCCTACCAGGCTTTCTCAGATGGAAAACACCTTTCAATGAGAACCTTAAAGATTTGTCACATCCACATTAGACAAAAGTGGATCTCATACACTTCTCTACTAATCAGTTGATGCAGGGTGAATGTTCTATGAGGTAAATAGATAAAACATGAAATGTAGTTTCTCTCTTTAGCAGAATATCTATTTTAAAAAAGCAAAGCTCAAAAAAACAAAACAAAACAACAACAAAAATACAAAACAACAACAACAAAAAAAAAAGCCGGTCATGGTGGCGCACACCTTTAGTCCTAGCACTTGGGAGGCAGAGGCAGGCGGATTTCTGTGAGTTCAAGGCCAGCCTGGTCTACATAGTGAGTTCCAGGACAGCCCAAGCTACAGGGAGACACTGTCTCAAAAAAAAAAAAAAAAAAGCAAAGCTCAAAGAATTATTTTTTCAAGTTAAAAGATAAAGGGGCAAATGTCATTGAAGGAGACAAATAATGACCACAGCTCTTCTTGCTTACCCTTCACAAATAAATTCTCTATTCATGTTCATCTGCTCTGAGAACCAAAGGGACTCAGATTTCAGTCTCAATTTATTAATTACATTGTCCACATAAGAAAACAGCACTTTCTTCACCAAGAACTAACCAGAGATTTTTTGTTTTCATCTAAAACCCTAAAGTATTTTCAGATAGAATTTTTTCTCAAAGAGACTTCAGCTGGACATGGTTATGTAGGAGAGCTATGGAAGAAGATGTACACAAATGGAGAAATGTGGTGAAGTCATGGAAAAGAAGGCCTCATTGCTATAGATTTAGAACAAACCCCTTTGCTCAGAGGTGTGATTATTAAATAACCTAGAGTGTCATGAAATTTGGCAGTCCACATAAGCTAAAAATTAACAAGACATGAATAAATAAAATGTATATGCTATCTAAAAACGCTCTTAATTTTCCACAAGTACAATTTTCGTGAATGAACATCATATGAGTTTGTCTCCTTTTTGCAAGTTTCATAATAATGCAATAAAAAATCCTATACCTATAGGGTATTCATGCTTGGTCTTCATGCTGTGATAGTTATTGATATAAAAATCACTTGTGGTCACAACACTAAATCTTTAGAAAGTATATTGGTAAAACAAGAAATTACTTAACTGGGCATGGTAGTGCATACCTTTAATCCCAGAACTGGTCTACCTACTGAGTTCCAGGCTAACTGGAGCTACAGGGAGACCCTATTGCAAAAAGATGAGAGAAGAGAGAGAGAGAGAGAGAGAGAGAGAGAGAGAGAGAGAGAGAGAGAGAAACATGAAATGTCTAAGAGCTGCAGATGGATGTGGATATAAGATACAAATTTAAAGGGAAGTTTGATACTATGTCCATTTAGCAAAATAAAATTGGCAGATCATCCTGGAGCCTTATGAGCCCTGCAACCATGGGTTCCTGGACAGTTTATAGTATCAGGCATGTACCTTCTCCTATGCAGTGCTCTTTAAGTACAATCAGAAAGCAGTTGGCTACGACATTCATGATTCTATTGTACCCATGGGAATATCAAGCCATGCTGGTCATTATTGCAGCTCTCAGACCACATCAAAGATGTTTCTTTCTGCAGTAGATAGTGGTTAACATGTAAACTCACAACTGGTCAAAGTGTAGAGAATAAACATCAGTGGAGTACTCAGCCATAATGGGACATTGACGTCAATCCCACAGGGTTCCCATGGAAGAGGGACTGGAAAGATTGTAAGAGCCAGAGGTTGGAAAGTAGCTGGAGAGAAGTAATGTCTTCTAGACATGTGAACTCACAGCAGCTGTGGTTGCCTGTAAAAGACCTACAAAGAATAATAGAAACTTCATGAAAGTATATTTTAGGTGTTTTTCCATAAAATAATGAAATTACTGTAATTTCCTTGACTATAATCATTTTATTTATTTTTTTAATTTAATTTTTATTGATGCTTTGTGCATTTCGTACATCATTTTCCAATTCAGATCAGGCATATTTCCCTTTCCCTCCCCCCCCACCCCCACCCCATCCCAGATCATTGCCATAACTGTCCTGCCTCTTTCTCTGTTTTTTTTTTTCATTTTTTAGCTATAAGTGATAATCCATGAGTTCAGGCATCCTTCGTGCAAAACCTTGGTTTTGCACAAAGGATGCCTGTACTCATGGACTGTAATCATTTTATTATGTATTTATGATATATATGTGTTCACTAAAAGTAATGTTGAATATCTTAAACATATGTGATACCAAAAGTTTTAAATAATAAAAAGATCTTCCAAAAAAAATGCCTGCACAGGATCAGGTCAACAAACATTCTAGCAGGAAGTGCTCACAAGCTCTCACCTCTAACCACGGAGCTATTGACAGTTAACGACTTATGGCGAAGGACAGTCAGTTTTCTTTAAGGATGTGATCCTTGGCAGGTCACATTATTTCATGGATTTCTCCACACCCATGAGTATATGGGCATCAAAAGCTGGAATTGGCAGGTTATTAAGAATAAGAGGGGTTCTTTCACAAGTAAGGGTGGAACTAGAAGGAGGTAGGGGGAGAAGAGTAAATATGATCAAAATTATATGATATATTCTTAAAGAATTAATAAAAATGTTGTATTAGAAAAGAAAAAAGGGCTGGAAAATGGCCCAGCTGTTCAGAGCACTTCCAGAGGACCAAGGTTTTATTCCCAGCATCTACATACTGGATTAGAAACTGTCCAGTTTCAGAAGATATGACTCCCCCTTCTGGCTTTTTCGGGCATTGCATCAAAGGAAGAGCCTACCTACATGTAGACAAAGCACTCAAACACATAAAATGAAAATAATTTTTGACTATAGTGACACATATATATCAGAAGGTCATAATGAAACAAGATTGTATGTTAATTAATTTTGGTAGATGTATAAAGAAAATCATTAGCAAGGAAAAAGAAGTCAAGAATTGTCATCCACCCAACCTGCTCAATCTGATTTTCTTTAACAGAATACAGTTTAAGATATCTTTACAGTTGTGTGCAGAGCATGGAAGGCAGGGTTCAAGTTTAACTATCATGAAAAGAAACATATGGGGTTGAGGTAATGAGAAGCCCCAACGTTGACTGAGAAACTATTGGCAATTGATAGCTAGTGGAAGATGGAGAGTCAGTTTTCTTCAACGGTGTAACACCAGGTATTTTGATCTGGCTCCAGGGAATGAACCTACAGCAAAGACCATTTGGGAACACAAATTAGACAAGAAGCATGCAGGGGGATTGTGGTGGGGATGGATGTGGGGAGGAGCTCTGAATATGATCAAAACACATTGAAAGAAATTCTCAAAAAAATCAAAACACATTTCTTGTATTGTTTTATTTTAATTAAATATTTGCAATTTTCAGACACTATAATTTGATTGAATTTAGATAATTTCCCTTATCCTCTCCCTCTCTTATTGACCCCACCCAATTTACTAGATTCTAATATATATATATATATATATATATATATGCTTATACAGTCGAATTTGCTGATCCCAAAGATATTTCAATGTGAGGCCATCCACTAGAGGCTGGTTAACCTACCAAGAGTCCCATTCTTGGAAGAGACTCTCTCTGCCATCCCAGCCCCCAACCTTTGACACAATTTCTAAAGAGGGACTGGAGCTTCTTTCCTGCTTCCTCGTAACTGGGCTTGGATTTTTCTGGATTGAGCTTGCATAGGACTTGTGCATGCTGACACCATTGCTGGGAGTTCATATAAGTAAATGAACAGCTATCTAGAAAGCTACCTTTCCGTGTGGTCATCTACCACCTCTGGCTTTTTCAATCTTTTTAAAAATTTTTTAATTTTCTTAAATTTTTCTATGTTTTAAACATACGTTTTCAGTCAGTCTTAACTGCCATTATACCAGCTTCTCCCTTGGCACCCTCTGGCAGTGTCCCCCCACCAACCCAGAGATACCCTTGTGTCATTTGTGCTAGAGTACATTATGCCAAATTATTCTCCCTGCTGGCTCATCCCCTGAGCTCTGGTCAGCCTATCCAGAATCTCTTTTCTAAAGAAGGCCTGGTCTTCTTCACCAGACCACCATCTGCTGCCAATATTTCCTCAGTGAAGGTTTGCTCAACTACCCATTTTTTGCAGTTTTGTGTTAGGTTTTTGACCTGCTGAGCTTGCATGGGTCTTGCCAGGCCTGTTGTTATTTAGTTCACAGGATTCATAGCTGAGTAAGGTTGATGATTTTTTTCCTTCTGGTAGCTTGCATAAAATCTTTCAGCCTAAAAATAAATTCTTGCCACTAGAGAAGAGACTCTTAAGTCAGCACCAGCTTGATTTCTCCTTGTTTGTTCTATAGCTCACGGATGTAGTGTCTCCAGCAGGGGCAATGGCTAGAATTGTTTCAAGGTCTATGGGATCCCTAGTCAAAATCTTCTAGGGATGGAGTCCATTCTTGGCACTAAGGATTTTTTCTTTTGCCTTTGATATTTAGAAAGGACAGTATCCCCACTGGTGTAGTGTTTCCATATGGCTTTTTATTTATTTATTTTTTTAATTTTCTCTTTTCACAAACAAACCAGAACAATGCAAAATGATAATGACAAAACAAAGCTTTTCTGGTGAAGTAAAGAATCAATCTATAGAACTTGGTATACAATTCTCCATTTTTTCTCTTTTCCCTTTCTTTCTCACTCTTTTTGAGGCTACAGAAAGATAAATGTATACTGGCTGCTCCAGGAAGCCTTGATTTCTCAGCTGAGAAAATATCTGGTTAATTTGGGAGGTCTCATCCATAAACTGCCTAGTCAATTTCTAGCTCCTGTTTAGTTATATTACCCTCTGAAAAGAGTCACACCAATTGCCAGAAGGCAATTTGGGACGCCAACCACTCTGGTTTCGTCCAGGATGAAAAGGGACATTGGTGTGGCAACTGGGGTTTCCCACATTCAGAAGGCCTCTCTAAAGGACCACCAAAAGATAACTGTAGAGGGAAAAAGAGTCCTTGACTAGTGCCTGTGAAAGTGAAGTGAAGGCTGGAGTAGTTAGGTACATGATTTAGGCAGGAGACTAGGAGAAGTAAGAACAGGGTGGATCCAAATGTCCAACTTAAAAGTCCATTAGAATTTCTTAACCAGGCCTTTCAAAGTGTCCATTTATTAGGTTTCCCCTGTTCATTTGGCCATGATGTCTGGATTCAGGATCTGCTTCCCACATATTTTAATATTCAAGATATGAGTTTCCACTTAGATAGTTACTAGAAAGAAGGAGGAAATTTTATTATTGAGCATTAATTGACAACAATAGTGGACTTGTTCTTTGGCTTCAGGTGACCCTACATTATTAATCAAGGCCAAGATCTAAGGTTTTGTGTCTGCTTAAGACTATT
Source organism: Rhizomys pruinosus (assembly GCA_009823505.1). Lineage (NCBI taxonomy): Eukaryota > Metazoa > Chordata > Mammalia > Rodentia > Spalacidae > Rhizomys > Rhizomys pruinosus. The sequence goes on along the minus strand of VZQC01010664.1, from coordinate 2,270,585 downwards.
TCGTATAACTTTAAGCCTAATATCTGGAGGCAAATTTTTTTCTGGCATTAAAAGAAATATATTGACTCTCTTTTTGGTTCAATATATTGACTTTCTTTTGGGGTGCTTAAGTCGAGATTAATCAAACTTTGTTTTCCCAAGGTCAGTTGAGGTTCTGGTCTTCAGGGGAAACTCAGGTCTTTGAGGGGAGAGTGGAGTGCCTGGCTCCTTCTGTCCATTCTTAACCAGTTCCATCTACAGAGGACAAGGTCAGGTCTTGCTAGACCAGGCTTCTCTTTGGAGCATGAGTCAGCTTTCCTCTATGTTGAGCTTCCTCTTTATAGACTGGACACTGGCTGGAGTTCTGTTAGTGGATCTCCAAGACCTCCCCACACAGGAAGCCTGGTGACTCACAATTGCAGAACATTTTAAGAGATGCCTCTAGATAAAATCCCCTGGGACTAATTGATCACAGAGGGCAAGGAACAATATTGATCCTTAAATACCTTGGTTGAATTGGTATGGGCATTAAGTATGGGCATTAAGCATCCAAAAGGTAAAGTTACACCAAACTGATAGTTTTAATTACTATATTGTATTTAGATAAAGCTTGAAAAAAAGCCTAAGAAGCCTTGCATAAATGTTGACTGGAAGAGATTTAACACCATAGGATAAGAAGACAAAGCTAATGAGATAGATTTAAACAATTTTAGGCACATCTTAAATGTAAATGGTTTACTACAAACAGAAGTAGTTGCTTTACTTTCCCAAACCTCATATCCTGGTTTGTAGTTTTCCAATAACAGAAAACATACCTACTGACTGGAATTAAGCTGATAAATTTTACCAAGTCCCTCCAAACTATCTCCTTCTGGGCTGCATGACACTGGTTCAGGGAAGTAGACCTAGCTTTTCTTGAGTCAAATTATCTTGAAATGGGGAGAGCAGATATCAAAAGTGACACATGCACAATAGACAGAGACAAAGAATATCTTTCAGTAGTCAGAGGTAACCTATTACTTGTCTACACCCCTTGTGGAAAGTCCAGTACAAGCCAGGAATGCAATGTTTATACTGATCCAGACAATGGGGGCAGTTCCCCCAAACACATCACCACAAATTAAGAAGCTTAAAGTGACCCATATCTGCCCCCCCAATACAACCAAAGGCCTTGAATTCTGTTTTATCTAGTATTAAAACAGTGACTCCTCCTTATTTCTTACTGCTTGTTGTAGTAAATGCTCTCCTTCCATCAGAGATACAATTTGAGTCTGCTGGATGGAAGGGAAGGGGGAGGATCTGCTTGTGGCAACCTGTGGGAAGCTGGTGCACAAGGCAGTATTCCAACGGACTGCAGGAACATTTGCCCTGAAGTCCAATCTGAGTGCCTTTCTGCCATCCCAGACTCTTGGCCTGGAGTGTTGGCCACCACGCTGTAATTGGCCATCCTAAATACACCTGTTTGGGTGGGCTGGAAACTACCCAAGGCCGGAGACCCAAAACGACAAAAATGACACTCTCCAGGCTGGTGATCCAACAGACAGACATACCACTAGCACTCAATACTCAAATACAAGCCTGATGGGCTATCAGTTACACACCTGTGGAGTAATGGACCCGGGACTTAACTGGTGACACTGAAGATCCACTTTATTGTAGGCAGTACATCCTATATATAGTCAAGATGATGTTACTCCTTACAGCCAACCCCAAACCTCTGCCTCATGCGTCCCTGCCCCCCCCCCCAATCCCACCATACATCATTCGTTATTGTTCTGCCCTGTATCATGTGCTTGGGTCACAAGTTGAGTCATGAGTTGCTGTTTTTCTCTCCGTATCAAGTGCTGCTCTTACCTGCATGGTGGGGTCCTGGAATTCTTATGACCCACACCTATGCTGCCTGAGAAGCTAGCCCATTCATACTTAACTCATACTGGATTTTCCAACAATTTGTATTGTATTTTTTACCCTCCTTTCACCTTGGGATAATATCTATCTTTAAAGGTGAGATAAATTTCTTGGAGATAAGAAAAAGAAAGAATTTTTTTTCTTAATCCATTCTGTCTATTACTCTTAGTTGGAGAATTAAGTCCACAGATATTTAAAACTGCTCTTGAAACAAATTGTTTCCAATCATTCTGATTTCTAGTACATTATTACCATAGGTTTTTATTTCTGTAGTGATAGTATCATTTGTTTTATGGGGTTGATTGATTATAGTCATCCATGCCCTCTCCTCTTTGTATTGCTTGGAGTAGTCTATGCAGGGATGGCTTATTGGAGAGGAATTATTTCAACTTATTTATATCATGGAACATTATCCTTTCTCCTTCAATTATAATAGACATTTATGCTGGATAAAGTACTCTGAGTTGGCATCTATTGTCTTTTAGAACAGAGGCATATTTTAGACCAAGCTCTTCTGGCTTTCATTCTCTGCATTGAAAAATCAGCTGTAATTCTGATAAGTTTGCCTTTGTAGGTAACTTGTTTTTCTTTTGCTGCCCTCAGTATTCTTTCTTTGCTTTTAACATCTTATGTTTTTTCTGTGATATGGTGTGGAGAATTTCCTTTCTAGTTCTATCTTCTTGGTGTTCTATATGGTTCTAGTACTTTTATAGGTATCTCTTGCTTTAATCTGGGAAAATTTTCCTCTAAAATTCTGTTGAAAATCTGAGCCAAATCATTATCCTGTGAGTTTTCTTTCTCTTCTCTCCCTATAAATCATAGGTTTGGTCTTTTCATAGTATCCCAGAGTTCCTGATTATTCCATTCTTGTGTTTTTTTTTTTTATTTTCATAATCTTTACTTGATTTATCCAATTCTTTCATATTGTCTTCCAGTCTTGATAATCTATTTTCTACTTCATCCATTCTATTATTAAGAGTTTCTCCCATCCTTTCCAAGTTGTTTTAGGAATATCACATTTCTTTTTTCATTTTGACTTGTTTATAAGCTCCTTAAATTCCCTCAGCTCCTTCGTTTCTGTAATCATATTCATAATTATTCTTTTGAGATCTGTAGCCTGAGTTATATCCAAGGGGTCTTCACTAGAGGGTACTTGAATAGGGCTATTTGTATTTGATGGAGATCAACCTGAGTCTTTTGTATTATTGTTCTTTCATTGAGCATTAGACATTTGAGTAGCTTCTGTTGGGATTGGTTCTAATGTGAAGCTTAGATGTTTATTGAGCTGACAATGATTTGGGTTATAAGGAATATAACACCTGAGGAACAGGTGTTCTTTTTGACATCTTAATTGATGTACAGGTGTGGATACTTTAGGCTCCAAAATCTCAACTCTGCCCTAACACTGTACAGACCAACACCCCTCACTCAAGCAGCAAAAAGTTCTTCCAGTGAACTAAGACGTGCAACACCCAAGGTGACCTGTATCCCACAGGCCTGTGGAACCAGCACCCCAAGGGCCCCAGACTCCTGGTTCTGTGGGCTGGAAGGTCTGTACCTCTGCTGCTGGAGTCTCCCACATCCAAGGTGAACCCCAATCACCCACCCGGTGAGATGTACTCAACCACTGTACACTATCGATCCCCCAGGGACAGGTGTCAAGATCTACCTGGGTTCAGTAGGAGAAAGGCTCGGCCAATACTGGAGATTTACCTGTTGTTGTCTCCTGACACCCTCGGACAATGTCTACAGTCAGCTAGGATCCAAATGCCCTTGGATCACCTCTGATGCTTCCCAGTGCTCTTGGGGACCCCGAAATCCCCCTCCCAACTCCACCATTAGCTACTCAGAATACACTCGCCACACTGGCAACGGCATCTTGGAAAAGCCTCTGTATGGCCTTTTCTTTTCTTTTCTTTTTTTCTTTTTTCTTTTTTCTTTTTTTTTTTTTTTTTTTTTTGCGTCTTTTCGAGACAGGGTCTCCCTATAGCCCCTGCTGTCCTGGAACTCACTCTGTAGACCAGGCTAGCCTTCAACTCACAAAGATCCACCTGCCCCTGCCTCCCAAGTGCTAGGATTAAAGGCGTACACCACCACACCCGGCTCCATATGGCCTTTTCTAAAGGCTTTTATTATTTCTTATCCCTCCCTAGCCTGCCCCGCTCTTCCACTCTCCACCCTGTTTAAGTCTCTGTGGTCTAATGCTCACCCTTCTCCCTTCATATCACCACATTCCACCACCCTCATAGGAATCCTCCCCCATTCACCCATGGCTATTATTTAGTTTCTTGACTACTCTGAATTTTCAAAATGATATATGGATATCAAAGATGTCAAAGCTAGCATCCAGCTATAAGAGAGAACATTGGTTTGTCTTTTTCAGTGTGAAATACTTTACTCAGGATAATTGTTCCCAGTTCTAACCATTTATCTGTCAATTTCATAATTGGAGTTTATTGAACTGAACAATATTCCATTGAGTATATGTACTTCACCCTATTATCCATTTATCAGTTGATGGACATCTAGGTTTTTTTTTCTTCCAATTTCTGGCTATTAGTTAAAAGGGCAGCAATGAACATGGATGAACAGGTATTTCTGGAGTAGTGTTTAGCATTTTGGGGGTATATGCCCAACAGTCCTATGGCTGCATTATATGGTAGATGAATTTCAATCTTTTTGAGGAATCTATACACTGATTTCCATGGTGACTGCACCATTTTTCAGTCCCAGCAACAGTGGATAGGAGTTTCCCTTTCTCCACATCCTCACTAGAATTTGTTTTTGTTTTTAATCTTCATTATTCTGAGACGGGACGGTGAAATCTCAAAGTAGTTTTAATTTTCATTCCCCTATTAACTAAAATGTTGAATATTTTAAAAGTATTCCTCAGCCATTTGTACTTTGGCTTTAGAGAACTCTCTGTTCAATCTTTGTAACACTTTTTAATTTGTTTGGGGCTTTTGTTTATTTATTTTATTTTTTAGTTATTTTTATATATTAGATACTAACTCTCTGTCAGAAATATAGCTGATAAAGATTTTTTCCCATTTTTTAGGTTGCCTCTTCACTAGAATGATGGTGATATCGTTGATGTACAGAAGCTGTTTAGTTTCATGTGGTCCCATTTTATAGTTATTGGACTTAATGCTTGCACTATAGAAATCTTCTTCAGAAAGTCCTTTCCTGTGCCTAGAGTTCAAATACATTTCCCACTGTCTCCTCTTTCTAAGTCTTATGTTGAGATCCTTGTTCTGTTTGGAGTTGAGGTTTCTGTGTATTGAGAGATAGGGGCTTAGTTTTATTTTTCTACATGCCCTTATCCAGTTTAACCAGCATTATTTGTTGAACATGTTGTCTTTTCTCTAGAGTGTATTTTTTTACTCCCTTGCCAAAAATCAGGTGGTTGTAACCATGTGTGTTTATTCTTGGTCCTTGATTTTATTCCACTCATAATATGCTAGAAACATGCTGTTTTTATTACTATAGCTCAGTAGTATAATTTGAGATCAAGGATGGCAATGTCTCAGTAGTTCTTTTACATATGAAATTTAAGGTTTCTTTTCAATTTCTGAGAAGAATCCTGTGGCATAAAGTTGTGACGTAGTTGAGGGAGAGGCTCTGAATACGATCAAAATAGAAACAAAAATTTCAAAACAATCAATAAAAGTATTTAAAAAAATAAACAAGAAAGTAAAATGGGAACTGTGAAACTTCTAAGAGAAAACAAAATTAAAATTTGTAATGGAGAGAGGTTTAACAAATTAAAGACAAGAAGAGAAATGTTTAAAAATTTGCTTACAGTGAACAAAGTGACATCCTGTTGAGCTGTTTCATGTCTGTAACCTTCAAATTCTTCTCTAATCTTTCTTCTTGGAGTAGAGAAAAGGGTAATCACTTCTCATTTATCTATTGTATAATTTTTTCATGCTTTTGTATACATTGGATCTAAAGTAATCACAAGTGTTTTGTATCTGAATTGGAGAAAGAGGTAGTTGTGCTAGTCTTTGGACTCTGCAGTATGAGGCGAGATGGAAACATGGGAGAATCAGGGCGTCTAGCTCCAACGCAAGGGAAAACAGGCAGCTTGCTCACTGCTTGCTCCCTTTGACATCCTTATCATAGCATAAACAATTATCAGCAGGAACCCTGCTCTTGTGCTGTCCTTTCTCCATCAAATACACCCAAGATCCCATTTATTTAGGACTCTGATCTCTGGAATATGATGCTCTATTTGATGGGAAGAAATGAGAACAAAATGAAAATTAAAAAATCCAGGTGTGGTGGAGCATGCCTTTAATCACAACACTTGTGAGACCAGGGATGTGTATCTCTCTGGGTTTGCTGTTAGCTTGTTCTACATAGTGAGTTCAAGGACAGGTAGGTCTGCATAATGAGACCCTGTCCTAACCAAACAGAAACAAGTGAAGACAAAACAGAAAACACAGAGGAACATTGTATAATATTTTAACGTGAGCAGAAAGTCAATGAGAGCCTTAAAAACCAAGCTGTAGCACATTTCCCCAAGAGATTTCAAGTTTTGATTCAAAACAAGTATTTCTTTAATTCTTTTTTATTTATTTATTTATTTTATTTATCTCTGTATGTGTATGAATGTACTGGCTGCATGCAAGTCTGTGCACCCGTGTCGTGCAATGCCGTGGAGGTCAGAAGAGGGTCTCGGATTCCCCTGGAACTGGAGTTCTCCTGGAATTGGAGTTTCAGAGGGCTCTTGGCCGCCATGTGGGTGCTGGGGATCGAACCCGGGCCTCTGCAAGAGTGGTCGGCGCTCCTAACTGCTAGGCCATCTCTCCAAAACAAGTATTTCTAAAAGTCTCTAGTACCTTCTGGAGGTACAGATGGAGAGAAGAAGGATTTGAAAGTCTGGATCTCTCCTCACTCCCTAAGTTACACGTCTTCAAGATTAGAGGCTAGCACTAGCACCATTGTCATGTGTTTTGGAAATGGTAAAACAATGCAAACCACGGTCCTGAGACTAGGAAATGAAGTGTATCTGTGTGTACACAAGTTGTGTGTGTGTGTGTGTGTGTGTGTGTGTGTGTGTGTGTGCAGGTGTTAAAGATGGATTGCAAAAAACTATGAAAAGATATTTGACAGTGAAGAAAACAAGTAGTCACCATGTTTGAAGAAAAAAGTACATGTAAGGCTTTTTTTTTAATTTTTTTTTAATTAATTTATTTTTTTTTATGTGTATGAATGTATTGTCTGCATGTAGGTCTGTGCACCCGTGTCGTGCAATGCCGCGGAGGTCAGAAGAGGGTGTCGGATTCCCCTGGAACTGGAGTTCTCCTGGAATTGGAGTTACAGACGGTTCTTAGCCGCCATGTGGGTGCTGGGGATCGAACCCAGGTCCTCTGCAAGAGCGGTCGGTGCTCTTAACCGCTAGGCCATCCCTCCAGCCCCCGTGTAAGGCTTTTTATCTTTTTAAAATTTATTTATTATTTTTATGTGTATGAGTGTACTGTCTGCATGTAGGTTGGTGCACCCGTGTCACGCAATGCTGCAAAGGTCAGAAGAGGGTGTTGGATTCCCCTGGAACTGGAATTAAAGATGGTTCTTAGCCACCATGTGAGTGCTGGGAATCGAACCCTGGTCCTCTGCAAGAGCAGTTGGCACTCTTAACTGCTGAGCCATCTCTCCAGCCCCAAGGCTTTTTTTCAAAATTTTAAAATTTATTTTGATTTTATGTGAATGAGTGTTATGCCTGAATGTATGAGTGTACTGTCTGCATGTAGGTTGGTGCAACCGTGTCATGCAGTGCCTGTGGAGAACAGAAGAGGTCATTGGATCCCATGGAACTGGAGTTACATATGAGATGGTTGTTAGCCGCCATGAAGGTGCTGGGATTAAAATTTGGGCCTTCTGCAGAACAGCCATTTATGAGCCATCTCTCCAGTCCCCACAATTAAGTTATAAAACAGAAAAGAAATAATAGAGTCATGAGTGGGATCCAAGTACTTAAAGTTTATTTGGTCTGTCCATATAATAAGTGCCTGTTCCTGTGAATTCATCCAACATTTTAATCTCATTGATGTCTTTACAAAGCATATGATATTTAATTGTTAATTATAGAATAGAACACAGTAAGATAAGCAGAACATTTCATGACTTTGAGCTACACAGGGTGGATTTTATTATTTAAAAAACCACATTCTGTCTAACACCTACCACAACAGTATTTTACATTTATACAATAAAAAGCTGTTTCTGTGAACTTGGCCTAAACTCCTGCACATCATCCATGAATTCACAAAGATGGATAAAATCAATTTCAAATCAGTGAGCTGAGTTGGAGAAATGTGAACTAAGTATAAGCTGTCATTCTACAACCTTGACTGGAGAAAATCAAGTCTTTAAAAAATGCACTGTGATTGTAGTGGGACTTAAGTGAAGAGGGAATCTACTGAGGCTTAAATATGCTTCTATAATACACTTGACAGTAAAGCAGCAACTGACGATCTGATGAATAAAAATAGCTTCTATCAGAAATCTGAAGCTACCTTGAAAAATCATTGCTCTCAGTTCTGCATAGTGACTCATGGCATAGAAATAGTATGCTAACATAAACAGCTAATGTGTACTTAGCAATTATACTATGAATCTTAGATAATCAATCTAAGCTTGATTATCTTATTGGAACTTAATCCCTGTAAGATTAGCGCTACGAATATCCTTATTTTAAACATTTATTGAACAGATGATTGAGTTTGTCAGTATTAGAGCTAGAATTGCAATTTAAATAATATTTTTCTTAGGCATAACTACTTATCTACTATGTTTACTAAAATATCTCGACAAATCCTAGGTTCTATGGAGTAAAATAACAACCTGCTCTCTATACTGCTTTGAATTTCTCTGTATGTATTCCATGCATTTATCCACATATGTATTTTGTAAGTTGGCCTACAGGGCTAATGGGCTACAGTCATGAAAGTAATTCTATGGATCCTCACACCCCTATGTCCACGAATGTAATTGTAGTTTTCTCTTCAACAGGTTTATTTTTAGCCTGTTCTTATAATGAAACCACCACCCCCTATTAGAATATTATTGACAATTATGCCTTTCTTTTCTGATTATAATATACAAGGCCTCAAGCCATTTTTACTAATATTAATGTAAATCCAAATATATTATCTTTAGTCTTGTTTTACTTTTCTGGGCCTGCCATGACCAAGACCTCCAGATATAAATACAATTTCTTATGATGCTTCAGATGAAAGTCTAGGACCAAGGTGGCAGCAGAACTCATGGCTTCTGAGATCCTTGCTCCAATCTTGCAGGTGGTCAGCTTCTGCCTTTGTCTCCATACTGTCCTTTCTCTGCGCATCCCTATCTTCTTATAGGATACCATTCAGACTGCAATTGGACCTACTTGGCCACATTTGAATTTAAGCATCTTCTCAAAGATTGCATGACTCTCCCAACACTTATATTCTTTTTTTAATAAAATACTTTTATTGATGTTTTGTGTATTTCATACATCATTTTTCAGTCCAATTTAGACATATTGCCCTCCCCACCCTAGTTTGTACATGCCATACATGTCTTGCATCTTTCTCTCAGTCTTTTTAAAGTTTTTCTCTGTAGAGTTTTATTGTTTTGGGCATAATTTAACTGTATCAGTCAGTTCTTTGACCCCTTCCTTTTGCTGTTGTTGATCACTCCCATTTGTATTGCTCCAATACAAACATATAAACATCACATATGAACCAAAATTATGTTCTCCAGACATAAACTGTATGTTAATTCCAAAATATATTTAGGAATTCACATTTTCCCTTTAATTTTATATTATTCTAAAATATGAATACATACCTTCCACCCATATATGGTAATTACAATGTCTGAAAATATCTTGTAAGCTAATTCTGGGGCCTGTTAAGAGATTCACATTATAACAGCACAATTGCTTTCAGATAAAAAGAAATAGAACAGCAACATTGCTCAGCTTGCCTTTCAACTGGGGGATTTGGTACTAGCATCCAGAAATGAGAGAAAACACTCCCCATTTGTTTTTTGGGGGGAGAGTGCTGACCGTGTTACTTCACTTAGCATAATGGCTTCGAATTCTGTCCATTTACCTCCAAAGTTCATGATGTCATCTTTACCCCTACCTCTTACCCTGTATAAGCAGTTATATTCTGATATTCAGTTTGATTACAGGACTCTCTCTCTCTCTCTCTCTCTCTCTATATATATATATATATATATATATATATATATATATGCTACAATATAATTCAGCCTCTAATACTCTTGAAGACTCAAACTGTTTGCTGACAGAATGTCAAAATAAAAGAAATAGTGCTTTACACTTTCTAGAATCAAAATAAGTACAAAATGTTCAATTTATGTGGTTTTAAGATAATGATTTTCAGTTGGAATGTCAAATTTCTTCTAGGCCAAGAAAATGTCACCAGAATACTTTGTGCTCAGTGCTATCATCCAGTTTTGTTTAAATTCAAACACAAGCAAGTGGACTGCCAGTATATATTCTTTCCATATTAACTTGAAGTATTGTACCCAAAATATTTTAAGTATCTAAATGGTTATTATTTTCATTAATTAATTATTCATTCTAACCATGTAGACAAAATATTGAACTGTCTTCAGGACTGAAGGCAAATGACTAGATCAGGCCCAAACATTTTTACTTTCTTTTTCAAAGTCTACATCATTTGTCAACAAATAGTAACAACAGAAATATCCTTTGGCTTATGTTAGTAATACAGACTGTGAAGCTCTACTCTCCAGGTTGGCTGGATACATTTGGTGTAGTGTGATGAGGAATGGAGAAAGGAAGAGACCAGGAAGGTTTTAAATGCCAAGAATTTGGACTCTAAAATTGGGAATAAATTTACAAAATGCGTGTTTTGTTCTGGACACCATTTAAAGCACTAAATATAAAGCAATTACCATGACAGAACTAATTTTTTGTCCTCAGGGAACATGCTTTCTCATATGTGTAACACAGAATGGTCCTGGATGTGGAATCGTTTGAAGAATTTTATGTGGTGCTGCTACAGGATCTCTGGACCCTGCTTTCCTAGGAATAGCTCTCTTTCAAATTGAATTTAGTTTAATTTTGAAATTAATTCCAAGTGTAACTATTTTTCTTAGATAGAAAATTGAAGACATACATTAAAATCCTAAATATTGATGACTTAAAAGTTTTGAGAGTTCAAAATCAACCCTCCCCTTTCTTTGAACACACAGAAGGTGGCCTGATTTCAAAGGTCCTACTGATAAATTCCCTATCCTAGGATCCTTCAATGCTCAGTTGAGTCAGCATTAGGGGTAGCCCTAAGTTCCTAGGATTTTTTGTTTATAAACAAAGGCAAAATAATTTATACACATTTTTCTTTAGAAAAATAGTTATCTGGAGATGTTTTGCGTCTTTTCTAATAGTCCTGACTTTTAAGAACTCGTTGGAATTACTTTGAAAAGCAATTTAAAATGGCAAAGCAAGCCAGGGTCATTCTTCTTAGATGACTCATGATTTCCATGTGGTCCCTAGACCAGCCTGTGCATCATTTAGGAATTTGCTGAAAATGGATTTCCAGTTCCGCCCTCCCCACCCCCAATCTGGTGAATCAGAAACTCTGAGGGTGAGGGCTAGAAATCTAGGTATTAAAACTCTTAGAACTTATTCCAGTTCTACTCTGACAATCATTGTGTGATTTTGACCAAATCAATATTAACCATTTTGATCACTCATTCATCTTACCAACCAAACTCTCCCTAAGGAACTCAATAGCTTCTGGAAAGACAGCCTCTGAAAACAAGTCTCCTTGCTATAGAGGATATCCAAACACAGTGTCTACAACAAAGATACTTATAAACGCAGAAAAAATATTTATAAAGTTCAAGGGAATTATGTAGACAGATGAGATAATAATTATTTAATTAAAAAAGACATAATAAGTCTTACAGCATAGTATAGAGAAATCTCTTCTATAACTCAGTTTTGATAAGAAGTGAATTCAATTTTTTTTTTATTTTCAGATCTGGCTTCTGTAATGTTTTCACCATAAATATATAGACACAAGCTATCCAACTAGTACATCTTATCCAACAACAACTTATTTTGCACAGCAGGATTGATCCTAAACACATTGTTCATCTTCATTGTTTCATCATTTCCCCTCCATAATAATAGTGCTTACTGAATGCAGATGTACAAATTTCTCAAGTTCTATGTGGAGAAAAAGGATGGGGATTTTACATTCTGCAACATGGGAAACTTACATAAGAAGAACTAGAGTTCCACATGGCAGCAGCTTTAAAAATATATGCTGTTTCTTGAAGGGTTTAATTTATCAATTTCATTTAAATGTTCAGTAATTATTTTAAAAACGTTAAAATATTTGGTATTATAAAATGGTTCTCTTAATTGCAGAGCTAGGAATCATATCTACAGTGGTAAACAAGTGGTACATCTCCTGTCTTAGTACTTATTTTTATTCGTTTTAAGAGAAAAAATATTTTGTTAGAAATCCATTTTAAGTGATTTTCTGCCTCTTTCAAACTCACAAATTCAGGACTATGGGCAGAAGGCAGCTATGGTTTTGCTAAGTGTGTGAAGTTGTGGAAATATTACGCAATCAAGGTTTTATGTCTAATACAAGTGGTTAGAATTCTAAATAGCTTTAAAGTTCTCATCTTTCAGTTTATATTCAGAGATAAAGCAGAAAAGAACAAACGTGTAGACAGATAATAGCTCTGCAATAGCTGCTGTGTCAGCAGTGCTCTGAACACAGATTAATAGATGAAGGGATTCTTTCCTGACATCTGTGTGTTTATTTGCCACCCACAAGACAAACCATGGGCCACACTTATATTTCTTGTCACTATCATTAGGGTTAGTACCACTCGGAGAAATATAAAGCCATTTTTTTTAAAAGAACAAAAGTGTGGACCCAATAAACTCTCTTTGAAATGAAGACATTCTGTATTTTTATTGAATGTCCTTTAGCGCTTAGTCTATTATTTCCTTTTAAATACCAAACTCCCTGGTATCTAGGTGCCAGGGAAGTAATTCCCTGTGAACTTTCAGTGACCCATTCTATGATCTGGTTTATGATGGAGAGAAAGTATGTTAGATCTCAGGGAAGAAAGAGACAATTTTATAAAATGTAGATTTAATTGCTTAAAGAGAATTAGACCTCGATCCTCTTTATGCCAATAATCAAAGCTTTTTCTCATTAGGTATCCAGGATTCCTTTCATTTACACAAGAAAGCCTTCATTGCCTGCAAAATCCGGAAGGACTCTTCTACTTTCTCCCACTGTATCGCCAAAAGCCAAAGTTATGTAAAGAATAGATTGACAGATACAAACCAGTGTGGGTTGTTCACTGTGAGAAAAGTCTGAAACCAATATTTAAGACATTACCAGAATCCTTGCCTTTATAGAAAACTTTTTCTATTGGAAAACACAATGTTAATAGTTGGAATGACTCAAGTTTTATGCACTTCTATTCTTATTTAAACACAGATAAGCTATATATTTAAAATAACTAATTCATTATAATGAAGGGGCAATAAGAAAAAAAATATGGTCATCTTTAGATGTAACCTAGGAAGAAACCCAATAGGGTTATTTACCTTCTCACCCCTTCAGCAAGGTAGGATTGGTTTTATGACTCTCTGTGTTAAGGAAACTTTGAGCTTTATCAGGCTGGAAACAAGGAAGACATTTTAGTTTATTTATTGGCGATTAGGTCTTACTGTGTAACCTGGGTTGGCCTACAACTCACTATGTAATCCTCAAACTGGCAGTGCGGGATTCTAGGCATTCACCACTACACTCAACCACAGAAGGCATTTTATATTATGGATAGGTGTTGTGTATGAGAGAGGGCACTAATATTCATTGGTTTGGCAAGGAGTTGCTAGCCTTCAAGCGAAGAGGTGATTATATAGCTGACCTTCACTCCGATGTCTAGTGAGTCTCTCACATCATATTACCTGCTTATGAAATGCTCAGTCTTCTTTACCAATTTGGTTGACTCTACTTGCCAGCTTACCTACCTGATTTGAAGTCAACTTCATCCTCCAGCTACTAAGAGCAAACACCTTGGAAACATCCGTGAGTCCTCTTCTTTGCATCCCTTGCATCTAATCATAGCATACCCAACTCACACAACTTTCTAAATAAATTCAAAATCTACTACTATCAGTGATCTATCTACTATTACAGCTTTTAGGAGACCTAGAGTTTCCATATATCTGAACATACACTCCAAATATAATATTAGAATAAGACAAATCTTTGAAAAGTCCTAGATCTATTCATGCCATGCCCAGTGTTCCTCTGACAGTAGCCTTTGCACTGGTGGCTCCTGCTTGCAGTGCGTGTCTCTCCTCTTCAGGAATCTCCAAGGCAAACTGCCTCTGCTCCTTCTCCTTTCATGTTCTCAGTGATGCTTACTGAGTAGCCCTCCCTAGTACTCCTAATTCTCTTTAACCTGATCTATGTTCAATGATATTTGCATGTTAACATACCATGTGTTACTCATTCACTGTTTTTTGGTTACCGACTCTTCATCTTAAGTTAGAATGCATGAAATGAAAGGAATTTAAAGCTCTCCTGTCTACAAATGTTAATGTATTGCTAGTGCCTGGAATAGTAGTTTCTATGAATTAGGCATTTAATTAATATCTATTGAACGTAAGGATAAGTTATGTTGGCATGTTCGTGTTCAGTGCTATATTCAAACATTAGTATGGATATCAAACTCTGACAAACAGAATATAAATACTGAACACACACAAATCTAGGTTTTCACAGTAATCATTTCATTGTACCCCTTATTTATTTAAGGAACTATATATGTGAAGATGGAGTGAGTGGCAAACTCATATCAATAGTGACAAATTTCACATTACTGTTGAAGCTTGGTAGTACAGTTTTGTCAGTAATATTCAAAAATTATAGTAGACAAATAAAATAATGAAGTTACATTCTAAAATAAAATTGTATACTTTTGTTTTGAGAATTATATCAGTTTAGTTATTACAGTACTGTGTCTCTTTTTAACTTTCCAGACTGCGAATTTTTATTTAAAAAGGCCCTTTTTATTAAACCTGTATACTTTTTCTTTCAAATTCTTAATTAAAAAAAAAAAACACCTTTTCCTACTTAAAAAATACATGAATCAAACAAACAAAGGGAACTATTAGGACATGATTAATAGTGATAAGAAAGGAAGCTACTGAGAGGACAGAAGCAGCCAAAAAGAGGCTCTGGGCGCCTGCCTTTCCTGTCGGGGTGTCTGAAAGAAGCCCGGAAGGACCAGGGAGCCCTCCCTGCTGCACAGAGTAACTCAGACCACAGTCCCTAGTGATCTCACAGGTACAAGCAACTGCTCTATTTTAAAGCACACGTGTTCTCCCTCCCTCCCTGGGTCTCCTGGAAGCAGGGCCTTTACAGGACATAGGTGCTCTTCACCAGCTGTTCCTTGTCCTCCATGGTGCTCCAGACGGCCACCCAGATCAGGCAGATGACAGAGGCTCCCAAAAGGACTATCAGGACCATCACGAGCTGGCCCACCAGGACCACCACTTTGGTGCCAGGGGTCAGGACAGGATACACCTGTGTACCAGAGCAGTGCTGCATGCACTCCTCCTGGGACGGGTAGCTGTTCTTATTGCCCTGGCACCCGCCATAGATGAAGCTGTTACAGGAGCTCTTCTCAGCATCAAAGTACCAGCATGGGAAGGCTGCTCGGCAAGGCCCAGTGATAGCTTTTGGAAGGCAATATTCTTCATAATTGAAGATCTCAGTAGAAGGGTCATCAGAATCCTGCTTTCTGGAAACACTCAGGACGGAGGACTCAACTCCATTCCTGCTGCTGCCCAGAACATCAATGGAATTCTCTGTGATGCCGGCACACTTCTCCAGACACTCCTCCTTGGTCTGGTAGTTGTTGTTTCCTTCACAGCCTCGGTACACAAAGGGCTGGCGGGACCCGTCAGTGACATTGTACCACCACCTGGGGAAGGATGCCCGGCATCTCCCCACGGCATCTCCCCACTTCTTTCAAGACTCATGGATGCCTAGGTCCCCATCGGCTGCCTGGGCCCTGGAGAGGAGCGCCCAGCCCTGCCGAGGCCCACACAGCTGTGCCGTGACCAGCTGCCCGCGACGCACGCCAGGCGGCGCCAGGCCTCGAGCTGCCAGCCGTTGGGTGTTGGGGTTAGGCCCGGGCCGCGCAGACTGCAATTTTTATCTCTAGAACTTCAATTATGTGTATTACATTTTCCATAGGGCCTAGGTGAAGGCACACAGGGGCTATAGAAGAGTAATAGAAAAATAATGGAAAACCTCTTGGTATCTGGGAATGGGAGAGGTCCAGCGTCAAGGGCTGAAAGCCTAGGACTATGTATGGAGTCAAGACCACAGTTAGGCCTAAGGAAGTCCATTCTAGATAATTAGTCTTCTGAAAATGACAGAGATCTCTCCTGTTCCTAGCTTAAACCCAACCTAGAGGCAAAACTACTGCCATTCACAATCTGGGACCTTGAGGTCATGGGGGTTTCTGTGGGAAATTCAGAAAACCAAAGAAGGCTAAAACTGCTACCCAGTATCAAAAAGTCCTCCAACACAGACTCTAAACCATCAGCTTACCATCAGAGTAATGTGGAACCATGGCCCATGGTAGGGGACCAAAGCTCCAGGTTCATGTGAGGGAACCACAGTTCCTGTTCATAGGAGGGGACCATAAGTCTATCTCCCTAGAGGGGACAACAGTTTCAGCTCCCAAGAGGGAACCACCACTCTAGCTTCCAGAGAGAAACATAACTCCAGGTTGATGAGAGGGGACCACAGTTCCAGTTTCACAGAAGATCACAAGTCCAGCTCAGAGGAATGAACCACAACTCCAGGTTTACACTACTGAACCACAGCTCAATTCCCAGGAGGGGAGCACGGCTCCAGGTTGTTGGGTAGGAAATACAGCCCCAGCTCACAAGAGGGAAGCACAAGATCGGCTCCCTGTAGGAGCCACAGCTCCAGCTCACAGGAGAGGACCCCAGCCTCAGGTTCACTGGAGAGCATCACAATTTAAATTATGTTTATTCCTCTATTTTCATGTCTTCAGTGCTCTGTCCACATGATTATACTTGTATTTAAGATAGAGCAGTTTTTGCTTTTGTGCAGCAAACAGAGGCAACATTTACTTTCTGTCTTGAATTTCTGACTACTTGGATATCAAGATTGAAGAAAACTATCTTTTGCTCAAGGAGACAGATGGATAACATGGCTTTTGTGTTTTGTTTTGTTTTTCATGGTCAAGTTTTTGGTTGGCATATTTTGCATTGTGAAGTACTCACAGCTGTCTCCTTGATGCACCTTCTGCCCAGTCCCTGCATCCTGAGAGAGGTGCCCAGGGATATACACCCTCTGCCAGTACAGGCCTGGCACCTAATGAGTGCACTGAAATGAGTATATCTAATGTAACCATCTAAATTTTATGAAAATTGTCTTATAAGCCTCCTGGTTCCAGGCTACATTCTTTACTCAATTGGATGTTGATGATCAAATTCCCCTTTGCTGAGAGGAGAAGTTATCCATCTTCTAGCTCTTTAGAACTTCCCAGCCAACAGTTAGAAAGAAACACTAGAAAGAGAGTCTCACTGAAAAGTAATTGACTTGTACTGTGAAGATGATTTCCATGTTATTTGTATCCACTTGGAAACAACTTTGCTAACACTATTATACTCATGAAATGTACCAAGTGATATAATTAGGCACAAAGGAACATAGTAAAATAGGAAGAACTTTGTGATTCACTAAAAAAGTTGCACCCAAGATTAAATCCCAGCAAGATATCATTCAAAATCAAGATATACATTTCAAAGATAAAACATTTTCATTAGCAGGGTTGTGGTGGGAAATAGGTGCAAACTTCTTAACCCTTTTGCCTTTTCACTATAGCAAGCTTACTCTTATGGCCATACCATGAATGGCTATACGGCTTTGACTTTAAAAGGCATGAACTTGACTAAGATTCAACAGCAATATTGGAAGAAAGCATGAGTTACTCCATTCAAGGTAGTCTAGTGTCAGGTAACTTTCAACAGACATTTGCCCATACCTTAGACAGTCTGAACAGGATCTTGATGCTGACTCCTCCCATGATGCTAGCCTTGTAAAGTGAGCAGAGCAATAACTTCCATCTCAGAAGGCTGTGTTGGATGTGACAGAACTTAATAAATATTCACAATTCATCCTACATCATTCTTTATATATGGGTGTGCTGGATCAATTTAGTTGCCAACTTGACACACTTGAGAAGAAGAAATCTTATCTGGGGAATTTCCCCCATTAGATTGGCCTCTGGGCCTGTCTGTGAAGCGTCTTCTTGATTGCTGTGTGATATGGGAGGCCACAGCCTCTGTGGGTAGTGCCACCCTGAAGAGGTAGTGCTGGGTTGTTGAAGAAAGCCGGCTGTGCACAGACCAGAAGAGCAAGCCAGTTAACAGAGCTCCTTTTCAATCTGTGCTTCAGTTACTGCCTTCAGGTTCTCTCTCTGTTTGAGTTCCTGCCTTGACTTTCTCCAGTGATAGTTCTTCAACCTGGGAGTTGTAAGATGAAATGAACCCTTTTCTCCCAAGTTGTTTTAGGTTAGTATTTCATCATCTCAGCCATAGGAAGCAAAGTAGATGGAAGTTGTTACCAGGATTGTGAGGTATTGCTGTCATGGACTGAACATGTTGTTTTAAAAAGATTGTGGACATTTTTGGACTTTTATTCTAGAGAAGCCATTGAATGCTTGAAGCTGAGTGAACTGTTCTGTGGGAATTTCTAAGATAATACTGAGAGAGGTATAGACTATGATGGCCTTGCTAGTGAAGTTTCAAAGGATACAAACACTACCGGAGCTATCTATGTGGTGATATTTTAGATTAAGAGTCAGTGGAAGTAAAACTATTGCTTTATTGGGAGATCAGATGCTGGTCAGTGAGGCCACAAGAATCAGCTGTGATTAATAAGAGACCAGCTTCATTGAGGTGAAATAATCTGTGAAGTATTTCCCCAGGGTCACCATATAGAAACAGTGGAACAAGGTAGGCCAAGGCTACATTGCAAGCTAGAAGCTAGACATGGTAGTGTGTAAGTTTCCCACATAGTACTGATTTTGGTAACACGAAAGCTGTATAACTGAAGAAGTCATAGAAAGACAATGAGGCATTGCCCCATGAAAGGTCAGGAGATTCCAGTGATAAAAGTGTAGCCTCAGTTACAGGGGAAGCCTTAGCATTGAATGGAGATCCCAGTACTATGGGATGACTGCTGACGGCAGTGGCAGGCATGGAACAGGGCTGGCCTGAGTCTACGAGATAAGCTGTGTGTGGTGTGGATAGCAGGACCAGAGAAGCCAAGCTGCAACCCAAGCCCTTTGGAGCCCAGAGGATCCTGAGTCAATCCCACATGTCTATGCTCCTGGACTTTGGTTTTGCTTAATCGTGCCTCATTCTCCCCTTTTTAGACAAGAACACACTTAAACTATTTTTGATTTTACAGAACCTCACAGTTAAAAGAACTTGGACTTATAAAGTATTGGAATTTTTAAGGATAATGGGATTTTCAAAGTTGTATTATGTTGTATTAGTATTAATATGAAACCTTGGGGGACAAAAATTAGAAATTATGGGCTAGAGCCAGGCGTGGTGGCTGGTGCATGCCATTAATCCTAGCAGTTAGGAGGCAGAGGCAGGCAGATCTCTGTGAGTTCAAGGCCAGCCTGGACTAAAGAGTGAGTTCCAGGCCAGCTGTGGCCACAGGGAGACACTGTCTCAAAAAGACACCCCCCCAAAAAGAAAAGAAGTTATGGGCTTGTAACACTGACAAGCAGTCAGTTGTGCTGGATAACTTGTCACCTTGACACACCTAGCAAGAGGGAACTTCAATTGGGGAATTTCCTCTGTCAGATTGGCCTGTGGACATGTCTCCAAGACATTTTCTTGACTGCTGAGTGCTGTGGGAGGGGAGGGTAGTGCCATCATTAGGCAGGTGGTCCTGTGATGCTGGAGAAAGCAGGCTGAGCACCCGGAGGAGCAGGGCAGTAGGCAGAGATCCTCTGAAGTCTGTTCTTCAGTTCCCACTATCATTCTCCACTTGAGTTCCTGCCTTGACTTCCCTTGTTGATGGACTATGACCATGGAATTGTAAAAATAATTTAACCCTTTCTTCCCAAGTTGGTTTTGGACAGTGTTTTTATCACAGCAATAGAAAGCTAAGAAACTGGGCTTGTGAAAATGTGTCTTTCGAAAAGAACGAAAAAGGTTCCAATGTAGAAATTGTGAAATTTATTTGCTTTGGGAGAAAAATACAATTAAATAGGTGTTTTATTTTTGTAAATGAAAACTTGACTGGATCCAGCAAGGTTTCTGGAACTCAAAAGACAGGGAAACATCTACATTAGCTGGTAACAAAAGCTATGCATCATATCATAAGGCCAATATTGGTCTTTTATTTAAATTAAATTTATTAAGCAATAAAAAGCCATGAATATCCACATCAAGTTAACAATTCTGTTGTAAAATTATACTAATTACACTGGTTTTAATAGGAGTCTCAGACTTCCTGAAGCATTTGGTGAGCTAATAAAATCCACCTACATTCTGAGTATGATAATGAAAGATACACACTGTTAGAATAAGTACCTAGGTACTAGGCGATTAATGTATTTCAATTCCTGGAAAATCAAAATTTTCACTTCTCCACATTCTTATAATTTCTTAAAACATTTAAACATGCTTCGTTGTTGAGAAAAACAAAAGTAATAGGAAGAAATAATCCAAATGTGCATTGTTAATGGACAATGGTATGGCTATATTCAATTTACCACATTTTTTTTTTACTAAGGAACAAAATTGACACTATTATCTCAGAGATGAGCACCACATTGCCCCTCCCTCCCAGGATGTAACAGAGACATGACTGAAGGCATTCTTGCAGGAAGCATAGTTGTTAAACAACCATCTCTAAGGAAGAAAGAGAAAGAACTCTCATATGGAAAGAGACAATTGCTTGGGAGAGTAAGACAACTTTAGGAGTACAACTGGAAAAGGGCTTTCTGCACAATGGGGCTAGCCTGCACAAAGTAACAGTGGCAGGAAGACTTAGGTGCATCCACATGCCTTCAAGAAGTTCTGTTTGGCTGGGATGTAGCTTGGGGGACTTCCTCTTATGTACAGTACCCAAATACTGGATTTTGAAATAACTGAAGTATTTATTTATTTATTTATTTATTTATTTTTGGTCTTTTCAAGATAGGGTCTCCCTGTAGCTCCAGCTGTCCTAGAACTCACTCTGTAGACCAGGCTGGCCTTGAACTCACAAAGATCCACCTGCCTCTGTTCCTGAGTGCTAGGATTAAAGGCATGGGCCACCACACCCAGATGAAGTATTTATTTATTATTTTTTTTTAATTTTTTTTAAATTTTATTTATTTCTGTATGTGTATGAATGTACTGTCTGCATGCAAGTCTGTGCACCCGTGTCGTGCAATGCCGTGGAGGTCAGAAGAGGGTCTCAGATTCCCCTGGAACTGGAGTTCTCCTGGAATTGGAGCTTCAGACGGTTCTCAGCCGCCATGTGGGTGCTGGGGATCGAACCCGGGTCCTCTGTAAGAGCGGTCGGAGCTCTTAACCGCTAGGCCATCTCTCCAGCCTGAAGTATTTATTTTTAACTCTTAATTTTGATATTTGTAAGAGTATTACTTCATTAAGTCCCGTCACATTTTTAAACAAATGTTTGAGATGTTTCTACTCCAAAATAGAGCAATGTGTGGGGCCTGGTACTCCATGATGGCTGAGCAGGAAGTGACCTGCTTTGCCCTGATAACCTACAAAGGCTGGAAGGAGCTGGAACCATGGAGCCAGCCCCCACTGGCCTGGTGGACGTTCAGGTGCCTGCAGCTCATCCTCTGGGAAGTGTAACATAGGGTGTAACATTCCTGAACCCCTCACCTCTAAAGCACACCTTGGTCTC
Organism: Rhizomys pruinosus; assembly: GCA_009823505.1. Lineage (NCBI taxonomy): Eukaryota > Metazoa > Chordata > Mammalia > Rodentia > Spalacidae > Rhizomys > Rhizomys pruinosus. The sequence continues at coordinate 2,248,674 of VZQC01010664.1, read as the reverse complement.
TGGAACCAAATGGTGCCTCCACCAGATAAAGGCCTAATCTCCAGGAAACAAATGGTATTGTAAAAAGTGCACACAGACTTCCTTTGCTGTCTCCCCCCCCCTTGCTAGGAGCCCACCAAAGCTACTATATAAGAGCCTAAACTCCTCAATAAATGAGTTATTTGACCCCTTGAAGCCAACTCCAAGTCTTTCTTTGATCTGCTGGGCTTGCTTACCTGCCACTCAGAATCCATCCCCTCTCCCTCCCTGCCTCCACGCCTGTGATGTCTAGATGAGTAGACACCAAGGATCCCACAGTAATGATGCACAGGGTGGGGACTGGCTGCCTTATAACCATATCCCCCAATTCTTATGCAATTTGCCACTCATCCAGCTTCCCTCTGTCATTTGCTAGGTAATTTTGATAATTTCCATTTTATTGTTGCTGCAGATATTGCTGCTTATCTCCCATTCCACATCTGTATTGAGTTCTACATCGAATACTTTCATCTTAATGTTAATTGAACATAATCGTATACAACTGTGTAGAATATTATTGATAAGAAAAAAAAACAGTTTGCAATGTGAAACAATTTTTTCCCTTTTCTATTGGTTAATAAAATGAGAGTAGAATGGAGCAGCAAAGGTTTATATGAAGGAGTTTGAGCCCCACAAAGATAGGTTTAAGAAAACTGTGTAACACAAATACCTAAACAATGGCCACTCAGATACCTCATTTGAAATGAAAGGAGAATTATACCCATCAATACCAGGATGTGGTTTAGTTCTAGTGTGTTGGGATAATGAGTAAATGCAGAGAGTGTTTGTCTGGTGTACTGGGTAAATGCAATAGGCTTTTTAAAAAATCCCATCATGGCTTACTCTTAGAGAAGTAGGAGAGATTAATACTGAGTGGAAACCTGACAGTCTCAAGGCTGTTAGGAGCTGCAGTGCCAGGGTGATTAATACTAATAAAATGCTCCAAGGGAAGCCATGAAGATATAATAGGTCAGAGATTGAAAGTAAAAGATTTTACAAGAACATGTGAGACAGTCCATGAGATTCACAGAAATAATCGGCAAAAATCCAGAGAGTCAGTGACCATTGCTAGATATTCAGGAAAAATGGTGAAATTAGAATTACTATTATTGACACCACTTGTGCATATTGGCAGAGAAAGCTTAAAGAAATTCAAAACATTGGGGCTGGAGAGATGGCCTAGCGGTTAAGAGCGCCGACCGCTCTTGCAGAGGACCCGGGTTCGATCCCCAGCACCCACATGGCGGCTGAGAACCATCTGAAACTCCAACTCCAGGAGAACTCCAGCTCCAGGGGAATCCGAAGCCCACTTCTGACCTCCGCGGCATTGCACGACACGGGTGCACAGACTTGCATGCAGACAATACATTCATACACATACAGAAATAAATAAAATTAATAAAAAAATAAAAAAAAGAAATTCAAAACATTAAAAATTGAGCTCACACTGTACATATATTTGTAGATGTGTATGTGGAGATGTGAGTCCAATGAGTGCACACATGTGTGGAGTCCAGAGGTTGATGTCTAATGTTTTCATCCAGGTTTCCCCATCCATCTAATTTGGGGGACAGACACTCAGTGAAATAGCTCACTGATTCACTAGATTGGTTGTCTGGTGAGCTTTGGGGTTCACCATCTCATTCCCTCTTCACAGCACCTAATTTCTTGCACCCAGTGCTGAGATTATAGACTCATGCCACAATGTGGAATTTCACATTGTTGCTGAGGATCTGAAGTCCAGTCCTTACACTTGGCGAGCAAGAACGTTATTGACAAATCATCTTTCCAGGCCCCAGACCATATTTTTAGAGAAAGAAGAAAGTTAGGAATAATAAAAAAAAATATACTTCAAGGGTATTAGGTGAGAAAAAACCTCAAGAATTTTAAGTTCATGAGATCCTCAGAATACTGCTCTGTGGTGTGACTTTTCATCGTAGGATTCCATTGAGAAAATTCTCATCCACCTGTGCCCCTTTTCTAAGCCTAGGGAACAACCTGCGGAAGAGGGGGCGTGGTAGAATGTAAAGGCTCCGATTGGGGTGAATGGTGAAACTACAGCGATGTCGTCTGGACACTCATTTGATCAACTTGATTGAACAAACAACATGTCACCCCCCACTGGATGGTGGGGCTGTGGGGGTTTGGACACAACAGCCTGTAGATTGGTTTTGCACGAAGGATGCTTTTACTCATGGATTATCACTTATAGCTAAAAAAGTAAAAAAAACAAAAAACAGAGAAAGATGCAAGACAGTTATGGCAGAATACATGATCTGGGATGGGGTGGGGGTGGGGGGGAAGGGAAAGGGAAAAATGCCTGATCTGAATTGGAAAATGATGTACGAAATGCACAAAGCATCAATAAAAAAAATTAAAAAAAAATAAGAATAAAACTGCTATGAAAAAGGTAGAGAAGAAAAAAACAAAAAGAAAAGTCAAACACACAGTAAATTCCTTGCTCTGGTCATGGGATAGTCAGTAGACTACGTTGGCATTAGGATTCTCCTACCTTAAAAAAATCTGTTTTTTTATACTATAGAGGCTCAGCTTTCATTTGGCTTATAGCTTCAGGTAGGTTCTTTTTCATAATTTTATTGACTTGCTGAGTAATTCATATAGAACCTCTTAATCATCTTTATATCCTCTTTCCCATTGGCACCTGTCAATAAACCCCACCCTTGCACTGGATTTCATGCATTCTGTCATTGATGTTAAGGCCTATTGACTCATCAAGTAGGGTCTCCAAACATCCCTCAGTGCAAGCTCATCTACTGAGCTCTAGTTAACCTATCTAATATCTTTCCCTTTAAGAAGATCAGCTGTCCATAACCTAACAGTAATCAGCTGCCAATCACTCTTTGGCTATGATTGGGGCCTGCTTCCCATTTCCACAGTTCTATGATGGATTTTTGTCTGATTGGGTTTGCATGGGTCTTGTGCATGCTGGCTCCATTGCTGTATGTTCATATGTCCAAGGTTCCAGGAGCCTCTGAGATTCTATTTCTATATGATCATGCACTCTTCTCTCTATGCTTGGTCATCTCTGACCTTTTGTGTTCATGGAACTCTGTTGTGTGAGGGAGCTTCATGGATGAGAATTGAGAGATGCATTAGTATTCTCTCTACCCCTTGTTCTACTATTTCCATAAACCTTAGGTGTAGAGATTCTCTTGTAGATGTAGGAATTTCACGGACCACCTCTGTATGTAACCATTTGTGGAACTCCATAATAGTTGCTGTGATTTGCAAGAAATACTTTGATGAGAGGTGACTGGCATACTTGTCTCTAAATATAATGATCCATATTCAGCACATAGTAAGAGACTACTTTTGTCTAGGGATGTTACAGCCTTGGGGTTTTCTCTAAAATCTAGGACCTCTCCAGCCATGTGTATTTTGTTGTGTTTATAGTACCGTGCACATGAGTTTCCTCTCATTGAGTGGGCTATAAATCCAATTAGGTAGTTGTTGATTACTCCCAAGATAAAAGGGCCACTACTGCCTCAATATAATTTGCTGTGTCAGTCATTGTTGTGATTAAAGCTGGGGTTGGACCATCTATTTATGTTCTCCCTTAGCAGTTTGCGTAGTGTTCTCCAAAATTATGAGACCTAGCCTTCAGGGAAGTGACTTCCAGCTCAGTTCAAGCTCCATTGCTCCAAATCCTGTGTCCAAAGTATGTCCTGTCTTCAGAAGTTGAGACGTACCTTCAACTTTGGGGAGGCAGTCAAGGGATATGGCAATAGCCTGAGTAATTTCAGGAGTCTCTTGGACTACCCTGGCCACAAATTATTCTTAAGTTATAAGAACATCAGACTCCAACATCATAAAGGTAAGCTATATTCTGAGGTATTCTCAGTGCTCCAAAATTAAAGTTACCAGATTTAGCAAATAAGAATATGGACGTCATGCCCTAATCTCAGCCAAAGAACCTGTACCACCTAATTACTGCTTAGAGAGGAAGAGCTGATCTTCTAAAAGGAGGGAATCAAGATAGACTGACTAGACCTCAGTGGGTAAACTTGTACTTAGGGACATTTGGGGACATGAACTTGACTCTATAGGCCATAACACAAATGACAGAATGCATGAAATCCAGTGTGGGCAGGTGACCATGGGAAAGGGGGTATAAAGATGATTACAATATTCTGCATGAAACTTTAAATAAAAAATTACAAGTAAAAAAGAAAAAAATTATATTCATTATTATATGAATCTTCTGGAGGAAAAAGAATATAGATGTTTAAATCTAAACTTCACATATGATTATATCTATATCTATATCTATATCTATCTATCTATTTATCTATCTATCTATCTATCTATCTATATCCATCCCAAATGTTTATGGTAAATGTTTTGTTTGTGGTTTATCTGGAATTCAAATCCATCTATCAAATCACACTCAATATAAAAATTGTGGTATTCATTCTACTGATTTGTGTTCAAAAGGGTAAAAATGGGGGCTGGAGAGATAGCTTACTGATAAGGGCACTGGCTGGTCTTCCAGAGGACCCAGGTTCAATTCACAGCACCCACATGGCAGCTAACAACCATCTCTAACTCCACTTCCAAAGGATCCAACTCCTTCTTCTGACCTCCATGGGCATTGTACAATACAACATGGTTCTACTTACACACATGCAGGCAATACACTCAGAGACATAAAATAAAAATAATAAGCAAAATATGTTTTAAAAATCATGAAAATGAAAGAAAATATCAGGACTGATATGTTCTGGCATAGTACCATTTCTTCAAAGCACTAGATATTAGCTATGTGTTTTCTGCTGTTTCACTTTGCAAACTAGAAAATATGCTCAGGATTTTCTCGAAAATTGAGTAGACTGTTGAGTAGATCTCTAAAACAACTCTAATATTGGATAAGAGCCTTCAAAGATATTCTTTTCATCTTGCCTACTTATTGTAAGCTATTATAGGGATTCTCTAACTTGTGATTCACTCTGTAAACAAAACCAAGAGAAATAATAGATGTTTATGGAGACTAGTGTTTATCAACATCTATCTGCCAGCATTATTTATTCTATGCCGAATCCCAGGTCCTTCTTAGCAACCTGGATGAAAGAAAACATCACCAATTCTAACAGACACTGCAGCAAAAAGATCACTCTTTGCCTTTGGAATGTAAAATGACCAGTTCAATGTGTAATTAAGAACTTGAGGTTCGAACTGAATTCTGGGAATTTAAGAATGTTGTATGTACTCAAAATTCTAATTTTGGGCTGGAGAGATTGTTCAGGGTTTATGAGCAATGTCTTTTCCTTCAGAAGCCCTAGGTTCAAATCCCAACACCCACATGGTGGATAGCAGCTATCTGTAACATCAGTTCCAGGGGATCCAATGTCCTTCATGAGCACTGCACATGAGTACACTTACATACATGCAGGTATAACACTCATAAACATAAAATGAAAATAACAATTTTAAAAATTATTATTTAAATCTTCTGTAGTTAGCCACTTAATGTTTTTACTGGAGATTGTAGATCTGAATACACTTAAAGAAGTCCTTAGTCATTTTCAAATTTCCACAGAATCTGCTGATTGTGGAATCACTGAAGTGGAAGAAGAAGCAAGCCATAGGATCCTTTGGAAGCATTAGACATACAGGAAGCTCAGTATAAGTGTTAATTGCTTTAATTCCTTATCAGAATTATCTCATTATACATAATATGTTATAGAGATAAATGCAAATAATTAGCCTGGTGATTTTAAAATAATTGAGTATCCCAATTTTCATGGCATGGGGAGAAAATTTAAGAAATGATCACTAAAGAATTATATATAAAATAATCCACACTTAATTACACTTATTACTATTACTAATCATTGTAACACAATATCTTTGAAAGAAGTCTCAGAGAGTTAAAAAGATCAGAATTTGAACATGGATACTAAAGTTAAATGCTCTTATTCATTGATTAAATTTCTGTCCAGTTCTCCCAATATTTGATCCTTCTCCAGAACATTAGGAAAAGTGAGACAGAAATAGAGGACGGTACATAGTGAAATCTTGAAGCTGATAGAAAACAAAAAACACAAAGGATCCAAGAGGTATAGCACCTTCCTCAAGTGCATTCAGTAAGTTGCTGACTGGTTAGCACCCCAAGATGTTCTTCCTCTCCATATCCCCATCACTGGGTATTCTTCACACACTTGTACAGACCTCTCTGGTTGAAGACAATGTAGCCATGGTGATTGGTTTCTAATAAGACTGACAGAGAAGTCAATATTTAACTTTTTCTCTACCCACTTCATTTTGATGTAAACTAGTTGTCAAATCATGATCAGGGGAAAAAAAGAGGCTAGCTGGGAAAGAACATAGCCTCCTGGCAACATCCGCGCTAATGAGTTTGGAAATGGATCATCCCATCTTGAGTTCTCCTGTGAATGGTTCTTTAAGTAATGGCTTGATTATGTCCTCATGAGAGACTCAGGGTTGAAAACATCCAGCTGGGCTGCTCTGCATTCTTCACACTTAGAAATTCCTTGAATGGATAATTTTTGTTTATTTAAGCTATTGACATTTATGTAAGCTTGTTATGTGGCAGAATGATGATACAAACATAAGGTTGTTGAGATAACAATTCCTTGGAGTAAAGTGTGAAAGAAACAATGTAGGTGCCTATGTTTTTACAACACATATAGTATAAAAACTATATAGCTCATATAAATATGTAAAATATTATGATTGGGGAAAATAGTTTGCTATGTGGGTTTTTCTCTATTTCTTAGTCTTTTATTTACTATCAAAATTGATTGAAATTCCCCCTCAAAACTGACTCAAGCTCAGGTACAGAATTGAAAGTTCTGACAACATAACCCTCTTTAACCCCACTGAGATGCTCTGTCTCATGTCAGGCTTAACCTAAACAAAGCACACCTCAAATCCACCTCTCCCATTAGGGATACATAAATACTTCTTAGAAATTCTGCAGCTGATGACAATTCTTGCAAACACATTATTCACAGGTGGATTGGACTCTAAATATTGTGACAACAAAACTCAAATGATTTCTGAAAATAGATTCTATTTGTTCAGAAACAAATATTTACATGGCAATCTTTTCAAGCATATGAGTGTTTTAATCCTGACTTTACACTGTGAGAAATAAACTAATAGTCCTCCTAGGTCATTAAACATAACAACAAGCAAAAATTGGAGACCAAAATGAACCTATGGTAAGTCAAAGTGGCATTATGTAATCACAGGTAAACAGTGGCGAAAACAAGATGACATGCAAGACTGGACTTGACTTACTACTTAGAGAAAAGTTGGTATAATACAAATGTGCTCAGAATAGGAGATGACCACACGAAGAGAACATTTCCTCCAGGGGAAGCTACGGGGTTGGATGCAATATGAATACCATGGCTGCCAGAAGGGGACTCCTCTATGACACTGTGGCATCTTCATTGATATTGTCCTCCAAGCATCTTCCCTTCATTTGGATTTACTCTAGCATTCCAGAAATCATAGAGGAGACCTAAATAAAGCATGAGATTGCCATGTTATAAAAATTTGGTGATATTGGAAGTCCTGCCTTGTAATTCATTTACCATAGCAACATAGTAGTAAAGAAGGGGCTACTCTTTTCTTTCAAAAGTTAACATGAAAACTGTGAGTCTTCCAGCTCTGCAAGACATTAGCCCAGTATATTGGACCTATAAAATATTGCAGAGAATTTCAGGGTATATTCCCTTTTTAGATGATAACCATGATACAATTGTTAGATCGGTGGCTTGTCTAGTTTCACTGATATATTAAAATGTTTATGATCATTGAGTTATGGAATGCCATAAGAATTATTCATTCATTTTAATTCTGAATATACAAGTTTGATTCCCACTGATCAGGAAGTTCAACTTCTTCCTCCCTGAATCACTGCTGTCTGAACACAGTACCATCAGACTCTCCTTTGCCATCTCTGACTTCTTATATTTGGAGTATTTTTTCCCTTTCATGTAGCATTTGGTAAATTTTTTCTCATTTTTTTTATTGATGCTTTGTTTATTTCATACATCATTTTCCAATTCAGTTCGGGCATATTTCCTTTTCTCTTCCCCCCACCCCACCCCATCCCAGATCATGCATTCTGCCATAACTGTCCTGCATCTTTTTCTCAGTTTTTTTTTTCATTTTTTAAAATAAGTGATAATTTATGAGTACAAGTATCCTTCATATAAAATCAATTTGCAAGCAGTTGTGCCCAAACCCACACAGCCCATGGGTCCCACCATCCAGTAGGGGGGGGGGCTTGTATGTTCAATAAAGTTGATCAAATGAGTGTCCAGACTATATTGCTGTAGTTTCACCATTCACCCCAATTTGAACTGACCTTCCTATTTACTATGTCTTTAAATCTTAAGATATTCTTTATATTATTTTTAAAAACAGTTGCTAGGGGACAGCTATATTTATAAAACCAGAGAACACAAAACCATCAAATTTCCTTATTTCTATCTTATTCTCCTAGCATTACAGCTTGATTTTTAAAAAATCAAGTAAGTCTACTTACCCCTTCATCCAAGCAGAGCTATAAATGGAATCTCTCTTTAGTTGTCTGCTCTGCTTCATGAGCTCTTTTCAAAGAAACACATTTTAATCTCCTGACACTAAGGTAACTACGTAACATTACTGTGGATGAAAAATCTAGCCAATTACACATTTTCATGGGCTTACTATTAAATTTCAAGTAATTGCTCAATTCTTGCATAACATGAGCTATTAACATAGCTTATCATGTAATATGTAGGTATTGAATTTCCATCTAAGGGGTTATTTAATAATGGCATTGAAATAAAAAAATGAAATCTCTAGACCTTGAGCAATATCGCTGCTTTTTACATGTTCTGCAGTCTATAATAGGTTATTAGAGGAAAGTTAGTAATGTATTCTGGAAGAGCAGACCCATTGACAATGAATAAAGGGTGTGATTTTATTCTGGCTTCAAATTGAATGTTGTCTGTATCTTTCTTGAAAGAATTATAGTCATTAGAGATCAGCCCTGCAGTGCCTTGCAGTTTGCATATACTTTTGGTACATTAAGTGGATCTAGGAATATTCTATTATGTATAGAAAGATGTGTAGCAATACCGGTGCTGCAAAATGACAAAAGTACCTAGAATCAAAAGATAAAATGACTAACATTTTCTCTGTAGAATGAAGAGTGGGAAGGGATGAGATGTTTCTTCAATAACATAATATTTAGTATACAAAATTTTAAGTTTATTTTCTACTAATAAAATATATATTCATAATACAAATATTTAAAATTGTTAACCTTATATAAGTATTTGTGATACTCAAAATCACTACGGTAATTTGATTATAAATATTGATGTTATATTTTCAATGTTCTAAACTAAATGCATTAATAGTTCTGATTGACACTGTTGTTTCTATGATCAGCCAAGCACTCAAGCGTAGGCAGAGAGATTCAGAGCCATAGAACACATGCCAATCACACTCTATTTCCACCACTCATTCACCCTGTAATGCGCCTTTATCAGAGGGAATTTGAAAAAGAACCTTTGCTTTTGTTTAAAACTCATAGCATAATCTCAAGTTACCATGGCAATATTTTAAGCAACTTACAAAGGATTTGACCATGGCCTGAGATTCCTGTTTACAGTGATCATTTGAAATTATTATTTGGCAGAGGAAGAAATCATTAATTGCATTTTTATCAATTTGAAACATTGAGAAAAATGGGAATAAAGGATGAAACTTACTACTAATTTCGTAGAGAAAAAACTTTGAGTACAATGCTGCACTTTAGTCTGCAAAGAATCATTTGAATCCCATATTGAATTTCACTCCAGATACGCTGTCTTTCAGTTGATGCTAGATTGGGGCAAGCTGCCTTTGACAATTTGGAACAGACCAATGTTGCCAGTCAATGTTTTGACAGAAAGAAAAAAAGTATTTATTTATTTATTTATTTATTTATTTATTTATTTATTTACTTACTTACTTACTTTTTGGTCTTTTTGAGACAGAGTTTCCCTATAGCCCCAGCTGTCCTGGTATGCTCTCTGTAGACCAGGCTGACCTTGAACTCACAAAGACCCGCCTGCCTCTGCCTCCCTAGTGCCAGGATTAAAGGTGTGCGCCACCACACCCACAGAAAGAAAAAATTTATATGACCCTCCCAGTGCCTTCAGAGTGCTTCCAGGGAAACTGTTAAATCCAAAATCTGTGACCACTCAAGCCCTTTGTATAAAGTGGCATGGCACTGCATAGAACCTAAACATATCAATCCCATATACTTACTGTAAATTAATAATGCCTGACACAACATAAATGTGATGTTGCTACACTGTATTAAGAAAAAAAATTCTTCACATGTTGGCGCAGATATTATTCAAAAATGTTTTCAACTCTGTATATGGCTTTGATTACATTAAGGTATGATCCCTCCAATCCAATTCCCTCTAGTACTTTAAACATGAACTGATGCTAGATTTTGTCAAAGGCTTTTTCCATGTCAATTGAGATGATGGTGTGGTTTTTGTCTTTCAGTCTGTTTATATGCTTGATGATATTTATTTGTTTTCATATGTTGAACCATCCCTGCATCTCTGGTATGAATCCAACTTGGTCATGGTGGATGATCTTCTTGATGTGGGTCTGTATGCGATTTGCCAGTATCCTATTTAGAATTTTGGCATCTGTGTTCATTAGGGAGATGGGTCTATAGTTCTCCTTTTTAGTTGCATCTTTGCCTGGTTTTGGTATTAGAGTGATG
>VZQC01010664.1:2111922-2232551 GCA_009823505.1 Rhizomys pruinosus | reverse complement strand
GAAAACCTGCAGGGCAAACACCAAGTCCAGTAGCTCCATGTGCAACTTCTGGGACTTGACTTCCAAAGGGCTTAGATGGCTCAGCTCTTCCAGCTTTGCTTGCAACATACATCTCTTTCTTAGGCTGGTACCACTCCCTGTATGCAGCTCTCCTTGGCAAATATCTCACAGGTCTGGCATCTCGAAAGTCTTCTTGGGGTCTCTGCTGCCAACCAGACTTCACATTCACAGCTTCATGCAATAGCCTATCAGGGCCTTCTTTATGCAGGGACACCCCTGCTGCACTCTGCCTGAGCTTGGCAGCTCTCTGAAACCATGGAGTAAGAACTGAAGACCTCTTCACTCTTGCAAACTTCATGCCTCTAAAGCCAGCACCAGGTGAATGAAACTGCCGAGTTTGGCTGCAAGTTTGGGATGGACCCTGGCTTATTTCAACCACATTTGCAACTTTTCTCTGCCCTGAACTTGGAGCAGAAAACCCTTTCAGTATTTTCCTTTCAAAAGTTTGAGGATTAGCTGGGTGTGGTCTTGCCCTGAAGGTACTATTTCTGTTGTTTACTTGTTGTGGTAGTTTGAATGAGTGTCCCCCATAGGCTTTAAGTATTCAGAGATTTTGTCTCCAGTTGGTGGCACTGTTCTTGGAGGTCTTAGAAGGTGTGGCCATACTAGAGGAATTATGTCACTGGGGGCAGGCTTAGTGAGTTTAACAAGCCTTGTGGTCTCCAGTCGCTCTCTCTTGGCTTCCTGTGCTCATTGTGAGATGTGACCCTTGGCTTGCTGCTCCATCCCCAGCCACCATGCCTCCCACCACAATGGTCTCTAATTCCCTGGAACTGTCAATGTTAGGCTCAAATAAACTCTTCCTTTTATAAGTTCCTTTGGTCATGCTGTTTTATCACAGCAACAGAAAAGTGACTAATACATTTATTTGGAACCAGAGAGTGGGCTGTTGGCTGTGAAGAACCTGACCATGTGGATGTTTGGAGAAATGTGGAAGATTTTGGAACTTTGGACTAGAAAAGCTGTTGACTACTGTAAGCAGAGCTTAACAGGCCATTCTAGTAGAAGCCTGGAAGAAAGCATGGCTGCAAAAAAATGTAGTTCCAGAGGAAAATAAAGACTTCGGCAGCAACTGGGATATTTTGATAAAGAGTACGGCAGCAGTTTGCCCACAGCCCAAATGCTTGCCTGATGCTAAGTTGAAAAGCAATGGACTAATGTCTTTGGTAGAAGATATTTCAAGACAGCCTAACATAGAAATGGTGGCATGGCTTTTAATGGTGAATATTGTGCAGATCTACAGTGAAGAAGAGCAGATGAGGCAGAAAGAAATGCAAAATGTACAGTTTGGATCTGCAAACTGCACTAGGAAGATTAAAGGTGGGGCTAAGGCATGTGAAGGAGAGGCTCTCTTTCATAAGAAGACTAAAGTGATTAAGGAGAGGCCTAGCTATTTACAAGTAAACAATGGAAAAGTTAGATTAAAGTGATTAAGGAAGGGCCTCGAGATTTTCAAGTGTATTAGTCACTTTTCTGTTGCTGTGATAAAACACCATGACCAAGAAACTTATAAAAGGAAGAGTTTATTTGAGCTTATGATTGACGGTTCCAGGGAATTAGAGTCCATTGTGGCGGGAGGCATGGTGACTGGAGCTGGAGCAGCAAGCCGAGGGTCACATCTCGCAATGAGCACAGGAAGCAGAGAGAGGGACTGGAGACAGAAAGGCTTGTTAAACTCACTAAGCCTGCCCCCAGTGACATACTTCCTCTAGCACAGCCACACCTTCTAAGACCTCCAAGAACAGTGCCACCAACTGGAGACAAATGTCTGAATACTTAAAGCCTATGGGGGACACTCATTCAAACCACCACAAGACCCAACTGCTTCATTTCCAACTAGAAGTCATCAGCAGGGCCTCCTTTCCATCTCAAATGTCACTACTTTGGTAGTAAATCAGGGTCCTTTCTCCCTAAAGGTGTTCTTGTAGTCTCCTGATTAGGGCAAATGTCTTCTTTTAAATCATTTACACTTTTTTTTTTTTTAGAATGTACTGTCTGCATGTAGGTTTGTGCACCCATGTCATGCAATGCTGCAGAGGTCATAAGAGGGCATCGAATTTCCCTGGAACTGGAGTTAAAGACAGTTCATAGCCACCATATGAGTGCTGGGGATTGAACCCAGATCCTCTGCAAGAGCGGTCAGCACTCAACCTCTAGGCTATCTCTCCAGCCCCAAATCATTTACACTTTTAAGAGCATAACCTAGCCAGGTGCACACCTTTAATCCTAGCTCTCAGGAGGCAGAGGCAGGTGGATCTTTGTGAGTTCAGGCCAGCCTGGTCTACAGAGTGAGTTCCAGGACTAGCTTGGTGTACAGGCGACCCTGGCTAAAAAGGACCAAAAAAAAAAAAAAAAAAAAAAAACAAAAAGAGCATAACCTTACCTATCAGAGAGTCCTTTTATGTCTTAAACATTCAGGCATTATTCCTTTGATTTTGGCATGATATAAAAAGTTTTTTTTTAATGTAAAAATTTTCAAAAAGCTAAGGCCAGCCCTGTGGGAACTGACATCTTTTGGCTTCTCTAGCCTCATCTCCTTCCAGTCACCACCCAGTTCTCACCAGTTTCAACTTTTTCTCTCTTGGTCACTGGAAAATTTGTATCTCCCTCATTGTCTTCTCCAGCTTTTGTTTGAAATTCCTTCCCTTCTCTCTTTGTATTTAATTTTTTCTTTCACCTCCGTTTAAAAATATGTCCGTTTATATACACACTGATTTATAAAAAGTTAATGCTAAAATATTGTCAAACAAGTTTTTACTACTTTAAAAGCTATATTAACATCTGCTTTCAATTTATTGAAGTACATTGAAATATAACCAGCCTCAACCAAACTAAACAGCTCACTGAATTTTTTTTTTCTTTCTATGAGAAGGTACTAGGTAGCCCACACTTGTCTCAAAGTCTCAGGCACCCTGCCTCGGCCTTCCAAGTACAGAGATTATGATACAATCCAGGTGTGGTGGCACACACCAGCATGCTTTTAATCCCAGTATTCTGGAGGTAGAGGCAACAGGGCCTCTGTGAGATCAAGGACAGCTTGGTCTACATAAAGTTATAGGTCACCTGGGGCTGCAGAGAAACACTGTCTCCAAAACAAAACAAACCAACAAACAAAAATCTACACGTACTACAATCTCAGATGCGTGCCCTCAATCCTAACTCCATGATAAGTTACCATACACATTTACGGACAAAATCATCTGTGTTAGTTACTTTTCTGGTTCTGTGGTAAAACACCATGACCAGAAGCAATTTAATGAAGGGTTCATTTTGGTTTACTGCTCTACAAAGATGAGAGACCATCATGACTGAGCTGCATGAGAACAGGGGCAACAGGATGGTGGCAGGAGCCGGAAGCTGAAAGATGCATATTCAACAGCAAGCAGGAAGCAGAGAGAGCAAACTGGAAGTAGGGCAGAGTTATGAACTCTCACAGCCTGCCTCTGGTGACATGGTGACATGGTGCCATACTTCCTAAAGATTGCACAACATCCACAAACAGTGCTCTAACTGGTGACCAACTCTTCAAATAGTTGCCTTTTCACTCAAACTACCACACCATCAACAGTTCAACACGAAGGACATTATATACAATCCTCTGAGTCTCCTTGTGCCCTTTGTAATCTTCTCTCTTATCCCCACCACCCTGCCTCCAGGCCACCTGCATTCTGCGCATTGTATGTAATTACAGATTCTTTTTATAGGTCTTTTATAAGCTTTTATATACTGTATAGGTTTCTTGGCATGATGCATGCTTAAGGAAAATTCTCTTCTCAATTGTAACTGCTGTTTCATATTTTTTTTTTGAGACAGGGTCTTCCTGTAACCCCAGCTGTCCTGGAACTCACTTTGTAGACCAGGTTGGCCTTCAAGACAAAGAGATCTGCCTGTCTCTGCCTCCTGAGTGTTGGAATTAAAGGCACATGCCACCACACCAGGGCGTGGTTTCATACATATTTTTAATATTTTTATTGAAGTTCTGTGCATTTCATACAACATTTCTCAGTCCAATTTAGATTCATTCCCCTTCCCATACCCCCACCCCCACCCCATCAGAGTTCATGCATTCTGCCATAAATATCTTCTCTCTCTTTCTGATACTTTTTAAAGTTTTTCAATGCAGAGGTTTATTGTTTGGGGCAGAAGTTTATTGTTTCAGTAAGTTCTTTGTCCCAGTCCTTTTGTTGTTGTTGTTCCCTCCAATTTGTATTGCTCCAAGTTGTGCATATATATATCAAATATACCATAATTATGATGTCTGAAAAAACTGTATTGCAATTGCAAAACATATATAGGAATTTTATTTTTCCTTTTAATTTTACATTACTCTAAACTATGCATACATACTCTCCACACATATACCAAAATTACAAAGTCTGAAAATAAGTAGTAAGTTAACTTTAGAGCCCGTTAAATTATTCACATTTTTTTTTTCTTTTTGAGACAGGGTCTCCCTGTAGTCTCAGCTGTCCTGGAACTCACTCTGTAGACCAGGCTGGCCTTGAACTCACAAAGATCCGCCTGCCTCTGCCTCCCAAGTGCTAAGACTAAAGATGTGCGCCACCACGCCCAGTAGTATTCACATTATAAGAGCACTGTTGCAGGGTCTAGAGAGATGGCTCAGAAGTTAAGAGCACCAACTGCTCTTGTAGAGGACATGGGTTCGATTCCTAGTACCCACATGGTAGCTAAGAACCATCTTTAACTCCAGTTTCAGGGGAATCTGACACCCTCTTCTGACCTCCATGACATTGCACGACACGGGTGCACCAACCTACATCCAGACAGTACACTCATATACAGAAAGAATAATAAATAAATATTTAAAAAATAAGAGCACAGTTGCTTTCAGAAATAAAGATATAAAATATCAACGTTGCTCAGTTTCCCTTACAAATAACAATTTGGTGCTAGCATCTACAAATGGGGGAAACTATTCGTCATTTGTTTTTCTGGGACTGTTTTACTTTACTTAGCATAATATCTTGTAATTCCACCTATTTACCTGCAAATTTCTTGATGTCATCTTTTTTTATTGCTGCATAGAACTCCATTGTGTAGCTGTGCCACATTTTCTCTATCCACTCATTGTTTTAGAGGCATTTGGGTGAGTTACAGTTCTTCCCTATTGTGAAGAGAACTGCAATAAACATAGATGTGCATGTATCTTTGTTGCAGGATGAATCTTGTGGGTATATATACTCAGGAGTGGGGTATGTGTGGGTCAGGTGGTAGGCTCATTTTGAGACTTTTAAGTGTTCTCCACACTGCTTTCCATAGTGGTTGTATGAGTTTACATTCCCACCAGCAGTGGATGAGTGTTTCCCTTTCCCTACAACCTCTCCAGTATTTGCTGTCATTTGTTTCCTTGATCCTAGCCAGTCTTATCAGAGTGAGATGATACCTTAAAGTGGTTTTAATTTTCATTTCCTTAATGATTAGTGATGTTGAACACTTTTTAAAGATGTTTCTCAGCCATCTTTATTTCCTCACTTGTGAAGTCTCTGTCCAGTTCTTTATTCCATCCTTTTGAGTGAGTCATTTTTCTTAATTCTTTGTTTTTTGGGTAATTTATATATTCTGGAAGTTAATGCTCTGTCAGTTGTATCACTGATGAAGGTTTCCTCCAACTCTGTGGGTTTTCTCTTTACTTCACTGATTTTTTCTTTTGCTGTGCAGATGCTTTTGAGTTTAACAAGGTCCCACTTGTGAATTTTTGACCTTATTTCCTGGACGGCTGCTGTCTGATTTAAAAAGTCTTCTCCTAGGTCTATGTCTTGTAGGTTGCTGCCCATGATACTGATTTTTCTAGGTTGATTTTGTATCCTTCCACTATCCTGAAACTCTTAATCATTTCTAAGAGATTTCTGGTGGAGTTTTTAACATCCCATATGTAAACTATCATATCATCTATAAAAAGGGATAGCTTGACTTCTTTTTTTCCAATTAGTACACCTTTAATTTCTCTTTCTTTCCTTATTGTCCTAGCAAGCATTTCAAGCACTACATTGAAGAGGAGTGGCGATAGTGGGCAACCTTGCTGTGTTCCTGCCTTTAAGGCGAATACTTCTAAGTTTTCTCCATTTGGGATGACGTTGGCTGTGGGTTTGTTGTATATGGCTTTGATTATGTTGAGGAATCTTCCCTCCAGTCCAATTCCCTCTAGAACTTTAAACGTGAAGGGGTGCTGGACTTTGCTGAAGGATTTTTCTATATCAATTGAAATGATCATGTGGTTTTTGTGTCTTTCAGTCCATTTATGTGTTTTATGACATTTATTAACTTCCATATGTTGAACCATCCCTGGATCCCTGGTATGAATCAAACTTGGCCGTAATGGATGATCTTTTTGATGTGGGTTTGTATGCTGTTTGTAAGTTTTTTTTTGTTTGTTTGTTTGTTTTTTGTTTTTGTTTTTTTTTTTGAGAATTTTGCATCTATGGTCATTAACGACATGGGCTTATAGTTTCTTTATTTTTGTTGTTTTTGGTTGTATCTTTGCCTAGTTTTTGGTATTAGAGTGATGTTGTCTGCATTTGGGAGATTTGGGAGATTTCCCTCTGTATCCTTCTGAACAGTTTGAGTGGCATTGGTTCTAAGTCATCTTTTAAATATTTTATAGAATTCTGCTGTGAAACCATCTGAGCCTGGACTTTTTTAGTCAGGAGATTTTTTTTATTACATTTTCAATTTCCTCATGTATTATGGGCCTATTTAATATGTCAATCTCATTTTTGGTTAAGCTTTGTTGGTTCCCAGGATTTCAGATATTCATCCATTTCTCTTAGGTTTTCAAATTTCGTGGAGTATAGGTTTTTGAAGTATTCTCCTATGGTTGGATTTTTTCATTGTCTGTTGTGATGTTTCATGTTTCATCACAAATTCTATTGATTAGGAGTTGATCTTTCTTTTAGTTAACTGGGCTAGAAGTCTGTCTATCTTGTTTATTCTTTCAAAGAACCAACTTTTGGATTCATTGATTCTTTGTATTGTTTTCTTTCTTTCTATTTCATTGATTACTGCTCTGATTTTTGGTATTCTTCCTGTCTCTTGGATTTAGGGTTCATTTATTGTTGTCACTCAAGTGTTTTTAGCTGCAGTGTTAGACCATTTATTTATGCTTTTTAATTTTTTTTAAGTGTAGGCACCCAAGGCTATAAACTTCCTTCTTGGGACTGCTTTCAAAATGTCCCATACATTATGTTGTGATGTATTGTTTTTGTTTCTTTCTTTATTTCTTCCTTGACCCATTCATTATTCAGGAGTGTGTCATTTAGTCTCTGTGTGTTCTTGTAGGCAGTAGGGCTTATTCTGGTGTTTGTATTGAGCTTTATTGCATTGTGGTCTGATAGAATGCATGGAATTATTTCAATACTTTTGTATTTGTTCAAGTTTTTTCCGTTTCCCACTATGTGGTTGATCTTGGAGAATGTTCTGTGGGGTGCTGAATAGAAAGTATGTTCTTGCCGGGTGTGGTGGTGCATGTCTTTAATCCTAACACTTAGGAGGCAGAGGCAGGCCAGCCTGGTCTACAGAGTGAGTTCTAGGAGAGCTGGGGCTACAAGGAGACCCTGTTTCAAAAAGACAAAAAAACACAGTATATTCTCTGGTTTTGGGGTGAAATATTGAGTAAACACTTGTGAGGCCCATTTGGTGTGTTGTATTGTTCAGTTCAGATATCTCTCTGTTTATTCTTTGTCCTTTTGAACTATCTAAAGGGCTCAGTGTGGTATTGAAGTCTCCCACTATTACTGTGCTGGGATTAATCATGCCTTAATGTCCTGCAGGATTGCATTTATAAATTTTGGTGCACAGGAGTTTGGTGCATATATATGTAAGACTGAAATCTTCATGGTTAATTGTTCTTTTGATGAGGATATAATGACTCTCTTTGTCTCTTCTGATTAGTTTTACTTTGAAGCCCATTTTGTCTGATATTAGAATAGCAACTTCTTCTTGCTTTTTAGTACCATTTGCTTGAATTACTTTTTTCCATCCTTTTACTTTAAGTTGATGCCTGTTCTTGAGGGTGAAATGGGTTTCTTGTAGAAAGCATATAGATAGATTCTGTTTCCTACTCCATTCTCCCAGTCTATGTCTTTTGATTGGGAGTTTAGACCATTAATATTTAAGGTTATTATTGAGAGATGTGTGTTGCTTCTTTTCACCTTATTTTCTGTTTGCATTGTTGGTCTAGGTTTGTATTTTCACAGTTATACTTTTATTAATTTCTCTATCTAGCTACTTGGAGATAGTTGCTCCTTTCCTCTGTCCTTTGAATTGCTTTAAGTATTTTCTGATAGGCTGGTTTTCTGAACATGTATTCTTTCATCTTGTTTATGTCATGAAAGATTTTTCTTTCTCCTTCAACTATAATTAGCATTTTTGTTAGGTATAGTAATCTGGGATGGCATTTATAGTTGTTTTGTACTGGGAATACTTTTGTCCATGTTCTTCTGGCTTTCATAGCTTGCACTGAAAAGTCATCTGTAATTCTGATGGGTTTCCCTTTATATGTATCTTTTTTTTTTCTTGCAGTTTTCAGTATTTTGTCTTTGTTTTGGGAATCTAGAATTTTGACTATGATATGGCACAGGGAGTTTCTTTTCTGATATTGTCTATTTGGTGTTCTATGTGCTTCTTGTATTTGTATGGGTTTGTCATTTTTTTCAGATTGGGGACATTTTTTTCCATTATTCTGTTGAAGATCTGATCAATAACATTGTCTTGGGATTCTTCTCCTTCCTCTATTCCTATCATGCAGAGGTTTGGTCGTTTCTTTTTTTTTTTAATTTTTTTAAACTTTTTTTATTGATGCTTTGTGCATTTCATACAGCATTTTCCAATTCAGTTCAGGCATATTTCCCTTTCCCTTCCCCCCCACCCCCACTCCATCCCAGATCATGTATTCTGCCATAACTGTCCTGCATCTTTCTCTCAGTTTTTTTTCTTCATTTTTTAGCTATAAGTGATAATCCATGAGTACAAGCATCCTTCATGTAAAACCAATTTGCAGACTGTTGTGCCCAAACCCGCACAGCCCCACCATCCAGCAGGGGGTGAGGGGTTGTATGTTCAATCAAGATGATCGAATGAGTGTCCAGACTACATTGCTGTAGTTTCACCATTCACCCCAATCACAGCCCTTACATTCTACCACACCCCCTCTTCTGCAGATTATTCCCTAGGCTTAGAAAAGGGGCACAAGTGGATGAGAAGCAAAACAGTGCACTCTCTCTGGAGCTGTTGACTTGGACTCTGGTCAATTCTGGCTGTTTCCTTTCATGGGCTGACAATTTGTCCAGGAATAACCTTTCGATCCTACTAATGAAGCACAAGCAATTAGATATATAGGTATTTAAACAGCACTAATAGTTATGGTTGGTTACTTTGGTATAGACACATATGTTTGGATGATATGTTAATCCATGAATTACATTTTTTCCTGTTAAATATGACAGGGTCTTACTGTGGCTTATAACATCTCCTAACGTGTAGAGGATGTAAGCTTGTGGCATCAGCCATGGGTTATTCCTCCAAGGAGAGAGCCAATAGCCAATTAGATTTGGGATATACAGGCATATGGCTGCCTCTGCTGCACAGTATTTCCAGGCAGGTGAGGTGTAGCTGGTGCTGACGGTGGAGTCTTGCTTGACTCAAGGAGACCCGTATTTGCTTTATTGGTTTAGTGGCCTTTGGTAACACTCTCTGGTGTTCCAGAGGCCATCTGTACACTTGCATGTGTGGTCTCAATACATCTTTCCCATGTTAACGTCAGGTCTTCAGCAGCAGGGCCTTATCGCCCCTCTTCTTGCAGGTATCCCAGTTTAGAGGCAAGGAGCCTTTACCTTTTGTGGGGCCTTAGATCCCCTGGCCAACATCTCCCTGGTAGAATAATCCATTACTGATGTCAGAGCTCCTGTATTGATATATTTTGCTTAAGTGCATAGTTTAAGGACTTTAGTATTATATTTGGTTCTGAACAGAGAATAATCCTTTTCACAGTTCTTATGTCTATTAGTCAATTAAAGAAGGCAGTTTTACCAGTTTTATAAGAGATTACCTCTATAATAGTTGTCTCCAATTTACAGTTGGAGAGCGACCTCATCATCGTCATATTTCTCCTTGTTCTGGGGGGGAGGCAAGAAAGTCTCTCATATCAAAACCTTTGCGGCACCTAGAAGGTAAGTTTCATTAGGACTCATTATAAATAGTTGTTACATGTAGGGGCCACAGAGGGGTTCGATGTTTATGGCAATCTGAGGCTTTTCTTCCTTTCGATGTTCAGACGGGTCAACCTTTCAGTTGGCACTTTCTGGTACATCCTACTCAATGCAAAGCTGTATCTTTTCTTTCTCAGCCGTTAAGTTGGTGACATTTTGTCCTGTTGGAACACACAAATCTTTTCCCATAGTTAGTTTTAAGATTTGAATTGCAAGGTTTTTGACGAGAAGGTTTCATGTCTATCTGTATCCCCCCCCCCTTTTTTTTTAACCCATGAGTCTCCAGAAGACAGTTGTATTATACATAACTATAGGGTGGAATCAAGGCACAGATTTCATAAAATTCACCCATGTTGCTTTGGGTGAGTATATATGATTAACTTGGGAAGCAAACTTAATTTTACGTTAAATCATCTTAAAGAGAATGCTACAAGGTGATACTGTACAACAGAGAAATTATAGACAACATTTGTATGTGCCAATCCCAAAGTTATTGCTCTACAGATTTTATGTAGAAGAAATGTGGACAACAGCGATTTATATCTCCATTTAACTCAGATACATTACCATTTTTATCGTTTACAGAGTCTGTAAACCAATGTTGTTTAATATACACATATTTACTTTTACTAAGTCCTAAAAAACCATGTATCCTGTAGACAGTGTCTAGTCAAAACTGGGTACTTGTTGAACTCACATCAATTAAATATTCATTAATCAAATATACACCCGTGTCCCTCTCCCACCCCTCCCCCTTCCCAATTCACCATTTCCGTCCGTTTTCTGATGCAGTCTTTCTGTTATTGTTCTTTTACTATGCATCCCTCTCCACAAGAAATATTTATATCTGGGTAATTGGTACTAGCATCCACATATGAGGGACACCATTTGTCGTTTGTTTTTCTGGAACTGTGTTACTTCACTTAACATAATGTCTTCTACCTCCATCCATTTACCTGCAAATTTCATCATGTTGTCCTTCTTTACCACTGCATAGAACTCCATTGTATACATGTACCACATTTTCTCTATCCACTCGTCAGTTGAGGGGCACCTGGGCTGGTTCCAGCTTTTGCTATTGTGAACAGAGCTACAAAAAACATAGCTACGCATGTATCTTTGCAGTAAGATGTGTCTTGTG
The DNA here is from genome assembly GCA_009823505.1 of Rhizomys pruinosus. Lineage (NCBI taxonomy): Eukaryota > Metazoa > Chordata > Mammalia > Rodentia > Spalacidae > Rhizomys > Rhizomys pruinosus. The sequence continues at coordinate 2,221,127 of VZQC01010664.1, read as the reverse complement.
GGTATATACCCAGGAGTTGTATGACTGGGTCAAATGGAAGGCTCATTTTGAGTCTTCTAAAGGTTCTCCACACTGCTTTCCATAGTGGCTGTACAAGTTTACATTCCCACCAACAATGGATGAGTGTTCCCCTTTCCCACCAACCTCTCCAGCACTTGGTATCATTCGTGTTCCTGATCCTATCCAGTCTTATTGGAGTCAGGTGATATCTCAAAGTGGTTTTAATTTGCATTTCCTTAATTATCAGCGATGTTGAACACTTCTTAAGATGTTTCTCGGCCATCTCTAATTCCTCCTCTTTGAAGTCTCTATTCAGATCTTTGCTCCATCTTTTGAGTAATTCATTTATTTTCTTTTTTCTTTGTTTTTTGAGTAGCTTGTATACTCTGGAAATTAATGCTTTGTCAGATGTATCTGCAGTGAAGGTTTCCTCCCACTCTGTGGGTCTTCTCTTCACTTCCTTGATTGTTTCTTTTGATGTACAGAAACTTTTGAGTTTAATGAGGTCCCATTTGTCAATTGTTGATCTTATTTCTTGTGCAGCTGCTGTCTGATTTAGGAAGTCTTTTCCTATGCCTATGTCTTGTAGTCTGCTGCCAATTCTATCACCTCTTCAGAATTTGGGGATTCGACAGTTGAGGGTCTTCGATCCAGTTGGAGTTGGTTTTGTTACAGAGGTGAGAGATAGGGGTTTAATTTCTCTTCTATAAGTGATGATCCAGTTTGCCAACACCAGATGCTGTCTTTCCTTCATTGTGTCTTCTTGGCCCCCTTGTCAAATATGAGGTGGCTGAAATTGTATGAGCTCAGGTTTGGCTTTGCATTGAGTAGGATGTACCAAAAAGTGCCAACTGAAAGGCTGACCCGTCTGAACATTGAAAGGAAGAAAAGCCTCAGATTGCCATAAACATCGAACCCCTCTGTGGATCCTACATGTAACAACTATTTATAATGACTCCTAATGAAACTTACCTTCTAGGTGCCACAAAGGTTTTGATATGAGAGACTTTCTTGCATCCCCCCCCATAGAACAAGGAGAAATATGACGATGATGAGGTTGCTCTCCAACTGTAAATTTGAGACAACTATTATAGAGGTAATCTCTTATAAAACTGGTAAAACTGCCTTCTATAATTGACTAAGAGACATAAGAACTGTGAAAAGGATTATTCTCTGTTCAGAACCAAATATAATACTAAAGTTCTTGGGCTATTCACTTAGGCAAAGTATATTAATGCAGGAGCTCTGATGTCAGCAATGGATTGTTCTACCAGGGGGATGTTGGCCAGGGGATCCAAGGCCCTGCAAAAGGTAAGGGCTCCTTGCCTCTAAGTTGGGATACCTGCAGGAGGAGAGGCGATAAGACCCTGCTGCCATGGGACAAACCATGGGAGGTTTGTCCATCTTCTGATGTCTTCCTCAATTTCCTTTTTCAGGAGTTTAAAATTTTTGTTGTAGAGATCCTTGGTATCTTCGGTTAGGTTTGTTCCTAGGTATTTTATTGTTTTTGAGGCTATTGTGAATGGGAAGTTCTTGTATTCCTTCTTCAGTTGCATGTTATTGGTGTAAAGAAAGGCTACTGATTTTTCTATATTTATTTTGTATCCTGCCACTTTACCAAAGCTCTTAATCTTTTCTAGGAGTTTTCTGTTAGAGTTCTTAGCGTCCCTTAGGTAGACAATCATATCATCAGCAAAAAGGGGTAGCTTGACTTCCTCTTTTCCAATTAGAACTCCTTTAATTTCCTTTTCTTGCCTTATTGCCCTAGCAAGGGTTTCCAGCACTATATTGGAAAGGAGTGGTGACAGGGGGCAGCCTTGCCAAGTTCCTACGTTTAAGGGGAATGCTTCTGTCATTTCCCCATTAGGATGATATTGGCTTTGGGTTTCCTGTATATGGCTTTGATTACATTGAGGAATGATCCCTCCAGACCAATTCCCTCCACAACTTTAAACATGAAGTGATGCTGGATTTTGTCAAAGGCTTTCTCTGCATCAATTGAGATGATGGTGTGGTTTTTGTCCTTCAGTACATTTATATGTTTGATGATGTTTATTTTCGTATGTTGAACCATCCCTGCATATCTGGTATGAATCCAACTTGGTCACGATGGATGATTTTCTTGATGTGAGTCTGTATGCGATTTTCCAGAATTCTGTTTATAATTTTGGCATCTGTGTTCATTAGGGAGATGGATCTATAGTTCTCCTTTTTTTTATCTTTCCCTGCTTTTGGTAGTAGCGTGATGCTGGCTTCATAGAAGGAATCTGGGAGAAGTCCCTCCGTTTGTATCCTTCTAAATAATTTAAGTAGTCATGGTTGTAAGTCTTTTCGAAATATTTTATAGAATGCTGCCGTGAAACCATCTGGGCCTGGGCATTTTTTGGTTGGGAGGCTACCTAGTACATCTTCAATTTCTTCCTGTACTATTGGTCTATTTAGTCTGTCGATCTCTTCTTGGTTGAGCTTTGGTGATTCCCAGGATTTCAGATATTCATCCATTTCTTCTAGGTTTTCAAACTTAGTAGAATATAAGTTTTTGAAGTAGTCCCGTATGATTGTCTGGATCTTTTCATTGTCTGTTGTGATATTTCCCCTTTCATCACAGATTCTATTGATTTGGAGTTGTTCCCTCTTTCTTTTGGTTAACTGGGCTAGAGGTCTGTCTATCTTGTTTATTCTCTCAAAGAACCAACTTTTGGATTCATTGATTTTTTGTATGGTTTTCTTTGTTTCTATTTCATTGATCTCTGCTCTGATTTTTGTTATTTCTTCTTGTCTGCTCCGTTTAGGGTTCATTTGTTGTTGTCTCTCAAGTATTTTTAGCTGCAGTGTTAGATCGTTCACTTGTGCTCTTTCTGTTTTTTTAATGTGGGCACTTAGAGCTATAAACTTCCCTCTTAGGATTGCTTTAAGAGTGTCCCATAGATTTTGCTGTGTTGTTTTATCATTGTCATTCAGTTCCAGGAATGTTTTTATTTCTTTTTTTATTTCTTCCTTGACCCACTCATTATTCAGGAGAGTGTTGTTTAGTCTCCATGTGTTCCTGTAGGTTGTAGGGTTTATTCTGGTGTTGATATTGAGTTTTATTGCACTGTGGTCTGATAGAATGCATGAGATTATTTCAACCTTTTTATATTTGTTGAGTTTTTCCCTGTGTCCCAGTATATGGTCTATTTTGGAGAATGTTCCATGAGGTGCTGAGTAGAAAGTGTATTCTCTGGTGTTTGGGTGAAATATTCGGTAGATGTCTGTGAGGTCCATTTGGTGTATTGTGTCATTTAGTTCAGATGTCTCTCTGTTTATCCTTTGTCCTGTTGATCTGTCTAGAGGACTTAATGGGGTATTGAAGTCCCCTAGTATTAGTGTGCTGGGGTTAATCTGTGCCTTGAGATCCTGAAGAATTGTCTTTATAAAGTTTGGTGCACTGATGTTTGGTGCATATATATTTATGATTGTGAAATCTTCATCGTCAATTGTTCCTTTAATAAGGATGTAATGGCCCTCTTTGTCTCTTTTGATTTCTTTTGCTTTGAAGTCTATTTTGTCTGATATTAGAATAGCCACACCCGCTTTCTTTTTGGTACCATTTGCTTGGAATACTTTCTTCCATCCCTTCACCTTAAGTTGGTGCCTATCCTTGAAATTGAGATGGGTTTCTTGTAGACAGCATATAGATGGGTTTTGTTTCCTAATCCATTCTCCCAGTCTATGCCTTTTGATTGGGGAGTTTAGCCCATTAATATTTAAGGTTACAATTGAAAGATGGATGTTGCTTCCTTTCACTTTATTATCCATTTGGACTTCTAGCCTTTGATTTTGCTCCTATGGTTATGTTTTTATTAGTTTCTTTTCCTAGGTGTTTGAGGATTGTTGCTCCTCTCTTCTGCCCTTTGAATTGCTTCAAGTATTTTATGAAGAGTTGGTTTTCCAGACATGTATTCCATCATCTTGTTTATGTCATGGAAGATTTTTCTCTCTCCTTCAAGTATAGTCGACATTTTTGCTGGGTAAAGTATTCTGGGTTGGCATCCGTAGTCCCTTAACACTGGGAATGCTTTGCTCCATGTTCTTCTTGCTTTCATGGTTTGAGGCGAGAAGTCAGTTGTAATTCTGATGGGTTTCCCTTTGTATGTGACTTGTTTTTCTTTTGTAGCCCTCAGAATTTTGTCTTTATTTTGGGCATCTAGCATTTTAACTATAATATGGCGTGGGGTGTTTCTTTTCTGATCTTGTCTGTTTGGGGTCCTATGTGCTTCTTGTATTTGTATGGGTTTGTCTATTTTTAGTTTGGGGAAGTTTTCATCTATTATTCTGTTGAAGATCTGATCAATACTATTCTCTTGAGATTCTTCTCCTTCCTCTATTCCTATGATACGGACGTTTGACCTTTTCATAGTGTCCCATATTTCCTGGTTGTTCCACGTTTGTGTATTTTTAAATTTTTCATAGTCTTTATTTGAGCTTTTTAATTGCTCTGTGTTATCTTCCAGATCTGATATTCTTTGTTCTGCTTCCTCCATTCTACTTCTGAGGCTTTTTCCTTTCCTTTCTTCTTGATTGAATGTGTGTTCTAATTCCTTTTTCATTTCATCCTGTGTTTTTTTTAGTACTTCCATTTCCTTTTTGAGCTCCTCAATCTCTTCTTGGTGCTTCTCAATCTCTTCTTGGTGCTCCTTACTTCGTTGGTTGGCTTCCTTTTTCAGTGTTTCTACTTCCTTTCGGAGTTTGTTTTTTTCTCCCTCTAGTTCTTTCTGGAGTTTGTTGGTCTGTTCCTTTAGTTCTTTCTGAAGTTTGTCATTGTATCCCTCTAGGTCCTTTTTGAGTTTTTCATTCTCTCTCTTTAGTTCTCTATATTCTTTATTTTTTTCTCCCTCTAGTTCTTTCCGGAGTTTGTCAATCTGTTCCTTTAGTTCTTTCTGATGTTTGTCATTGTATCCCTCTAGGTCCTTTTTGAGTTTTTCATTCTCTCTCTTTAGTTCTCTATATTCTTAATTTTTTTCTCCCTCTAGTTCTTTCCAGAGTTTGTCAATCTGTTCCTTTAGTTCTTTCTGATGTTTGTCATTGTATCCCTCTAGGTCCTTTTTGAGTTTTTCATTCTCTCTCTTTAATTCTCTGAATTCTTCTTTATGTTCTTTAATTTCTCTGCATAGGTCTGCATTTATTCCTCTAAGATCTGTTCCTTGGGTCTCCTCCAAGGGGTTCCCATTGTAGCTATCTCCTACAGGTTTGGTAAAGCTTGATGCAGGATTATCCTGTGCCTTTCCCATGTTGTCCCTTCGTCATGTCCCTGGAATGTGGGCCTCCCTTTTGTGCTTCAGATCACAAATAGGGGATGGTTTTGCTTTCCTCCTTCAGATGCTTTTTTTTTCCTTTCCTCCTCCTTGTTTATGGAGTATTGACTTGTCTACTTTTCAATTTTGTTTATATATTGGATATTGGAAGCCAAAGCACAATTCTCTTCTTGTTCTGAACGTTCTCCAAAAAAAGTCCACTTGGATTCTCATTGATCTGGGGTGGGGGGCGATATTCCTGATCTAGCTCGCACCCCAGCAGCCCACACAAAGGTTCAGAGCCTCTAGCCCTGGCCCAAATCTGCCGACCCTCTGGCCCAGCGCCCGGGTCCCGCCCAAAAGTCCTCGGAGAGGTTTGATCTTTTCATAGTGTTCCACATTTCCTGAGTGTTTCAGGCTCGTGGGTTTTTTTTTTTTTTTTAATTTTCATAATCTTTTCTTGACCCTTCTAGTTTTCCCATGTTATCTTCCAGGTTTGATATTCTCTTTTCTGCTTCATCTAATCTGCTACTGAAGCTTTCTCCCATCCTTTCCTCTTGATTGGATAATTTTCAATTTCCTTTTTCATTTAATCCTGTGATTTCTTTAGTATTTCCACTTCCTTTTGGAGCTTCTCATTCTCTCCTTCTAATTCTTTGATTTGCTTGTGTATGTGGTTGGTTTCCTTTCTCAATTGCTTGTGGGATCTTTTCAATGATTCTGCTTTCTTCTGAAGTTTGTCATTTCCTTCATCTAGTTCTTACCACAGTTTGTCATTCTATCCCTCTAGTTTCTTTTTGAGTTTTTCATTCTCTCCCTTATTTCTCTGATTTGTTCTTTACATTTTTTTTTATTTCCTTGAATATGTCTATGATTGTTCTTGTAAGATCCATGTCCTGGTTTCCTTCTAGTGAGATCTCATTGTAGGGATCTTCTATAGGACTGGTAGAATTTGGTGGGGATTTATTATGTGCTTTTCCTGTGTTGTTGTTTTGTTGTGTTTTGGGAATGTCATGTGGGTTTGTTTTATTGTTTGTATTATGGTGGGAATCTCAAATGTTTCTTTGCTGCATTGAAGGCTTACTTTGCTTCCTTCAGGTGTGTTCATTTTCTTCTCATTGGTTTATGGAGGGCTGGCTGGTCTAGGTTTCTGGTTTTTGCTTTTGGTTACATATTAGGGGGTTCAGCCCAGAAATCCAGATAGGTAACAATCAGGTAGGTTCCTTACTGAGCATGTACATGGTTGCCCACTCTGGTCACTTCCCACTTCCCACCAGCCATTCCCTCTAGGTTGGCTGTGTGTTCTAGTGGCCCATGACTAGTGTTGGGGGAAGTTCACTGTCTCTTTTACTACCTTGTTCCTGGTGATTCCCAATGGAATAACCCCACTATAGCTCCAGGAGGAAGAAGGCATGCTTCCTGCTCCCTTAGCTCATGCCAGTGCCCTCTAGTCCTGCTGGGTGTCTGGATGGCTAGCTGACTCTGCCCAGCTGCTATGCATATAGGGCCAGGTGTGACGATCTGGCTGACTAGAAGCAGGCCATGCCCAGGGCCCTGCAGAGCCTGTGTGGTTTTCCTGTTTCCTATTTTTAAAGTAAGTTTTGGGGACTGTTGAACTGGTTGCATCTCTTAGGCACTCAGCACCAAACCTACAGACATGTGTTCAATCCTTGGGGTGCACACGGTGAAAAAAGAGAAAGAACTAATTCCTACAAGTTGTCCTCTGACTTCCAAAAAGCATGCCATGATGGCACATGCTTGGACACACAGATCCAAATGCATGAATATAATTAAAAACTAAATAAAAGCAAGTATTTAAAACTTTTTGATGATTTTGATTTTTTGTGTATGAAATTTTTGCCTCCATGCAGCTATGCTGGGGAGGCAAATAAAGATCTGGAGTTACAGACAGTGGCCATATAGGTGCTGGAAATTGAACCTGGGTCCAACACAAAAGTATACAGTGGTCTTGACCTCTGAAGCATCTCTCCAGGTACAAAAGTATTTTTAAAGAAAAGACACAGTTTGTAGGCATTTTCTGATTATAAATTTCGAATCATAATTTTTTTAATTTAAGAAATACATTTCAGGGGGGCCACGGCAACAGGCCTTTAATCCCAGCACTCTTTGGAGGCAGGTGGCAAAGGCAAGTGAATCTCTGTGGGATCAATCCTAGCCTGGCCTTCATAACTAATTCTAGGACATCTGGGGCTACAAGAAAACTCTGTCTCAAAAAAAAGAGAAAGAGAGAGAGAGAGAGGAAGAAGGAAGGAAGGTAGGAAGGAAGGAAAGAGAAGAAAGGAAGAGAGAGAGAGAGAAAAAAAGAAAGAAAGAAAGAAAGAAAGAAAGAAAGAAAGAAAGAAGGAAAGAAAGAAAGAAAAAGAAGGAAAGAAAGAAAGAGAGAGAAAGAAAGAGAAAGGAGAGAAAGGAAGGAAATACAAATCAATTTGAATTCTAAAGTCTTGAAAATTTTCTTGTATGCTTTCTCCCAGATATTTGATAAGTAGTACTTATAGAATCAAAGATGCATTTTAAGCTGTGCTTATATATTGTGTGAGTTCAGAGTTGATATTCTTTTTTCATCAACTTTCATACTTTTTTCAGCACATGTGATTGAATATTTTCCCATTTAATAAAATGGGAAAACCAGCAAAATAGGAAAATCCAGATGCCAGGAGTCAACTAACTCCTGATGAATCATTAATTAAGGAGGTCCCTGTGATCCCCAGTACAATAAAATCAATTGCCTGACATCTAAATCAAAATTTTCCCATAATTGTGTGGGTTTGTTTCTCAACTCTTTAATCCTGGCAGATATGGTAATAAAGCAATTACATTTAATCCCTTAAACATCCAGGTGAGTTTGTATCTGTGAGTTTTCAGTAAGTGATACAACTTGCAAAAGTACAGGAATTGAATATAATTAGCAAATAACTGTTATTATACAAGATAATTGACCTGCACTCCTTAAAATGATTAAAGTAATGAAAGACATATAGAGAAAAGAGAGGAAGTTGTGCTAAAGAACTGATAAAGTTTAAATGTTTACAGGCTCTGAAAATGAAATAAAATGTGTGAATTTCATTGGATGGCATTGTGAAACACTCTCCTCTAGGCATGACATGTTGGTTGTTTTCTTGAACTGTCAGTAACTGTGATTACCTAGAGAGCTGCAAAACCCATGTGGGGGCATGAAGTTCTTCCAGAGGAATTAGGTTATTAAAAATAATCCATAAAGTTGCTCAAAGTCTCTCTTCTAGTTATATGGCTTCAGAAATCTGAATACTACTACTGTCTTCTATTTCTTTTTTCAAAAACTTTAGGAATTTTCTGAATTTCTCTTATTTATTGTGGTGTTATCTTTGCTTTCCTCCACCACGTCTCATACTTTGCAGTCAGTCTAGTCACTACCAGGAGAGTTAGTGAAAGAGAGAGTGGATAAACACACAGTTAAAATTTGTGTCTCTGAGAGATAAGGAGGTAGTAGGAGGGGCCACAGATTCTAAACACTTTTAGGATGAATCTAAGAATTCAAGAAATATAACAAGAGGCTAAATGCCTCTGTTGGTGGTGAGTTCCTTGTCATGGGTGGGATTCAGTTGACAATAAATGACTATTTGTTGAAACTGTAGCAATTCTAGAAACAGAAGAGACAAAATAATATGTGAGTTTCTACCCTCACTGGCAAAATAAGAGAATCCAGATGCCAGGGGTCAACTAACTCCTGATGAATCATTAGTTAGGGAGGTCCCCGTGATCCCCAGTACAATAAAATCAATTGCCGTTGATGTTGCTTGTCTGCCAGAACTAATTGTTAGGACCCTATTGCTGCAGGTCCCCTACACATTCGTCATAGGACAAAGAAATATCAAAGTGGAATTGGGCTGTTCTTGATCTCACTGAGGCCCTCCTACCTCTACCTCCAGAGTGCTGGAATGAAAAGCATTTGGGTATGTGCCACCACACCCGGATTGTAATCTCAGTAACTGGAAGTTTGAGCAAGGAGGACTGAGAGTTTGAGACAAGTGTGGGCTATATAGCAAAAACCTTCTCATAAAGAAAAACAAATCCCCCAATTTCAGCATGTTGTCTAGTTTGGATGAGGCTGATTATATTTCAATGTACTTCAGTAAATTGAGAACAAATATTAACATAGTTTTTAAAGTATTACAAACTTGTTTTACAAAGTTTTAGAATTAACTTTTTATAAAGCAGTGTGTATATGAAAGGACATATATTTAAATGTAAGCAAAGGAAAAAATTAAAAACAGAGAAGGGAAGGAATTCCAGACAGAAGAGGCAGGAATAAATAAGAAGACAACATTCTTCTCTGCTTTCTGCTTCAGGTCCTACCTCTGGGTTTCTGGCTTGAGGTCTTGCCTTGGCTTCTTTCAGTAATGGACTATAACATGTCTGTTCTCTGTGAAGGTGGTTTTGGTCAGTGTTTTATTCCAAAATCAGAACTCAAACTAGGACACAGAGTTTCTAAAAAGAAAATTAACAGAAATTAAAATTTAGTGCTGTGAACCTCTGGAAGGCTGAACATGAACAAAACGTCAACAAAGATATGTTATAGAAGGGTGCAGGTTAGAAAGACTGTTACACTTTTTGTTAAGTACCACACACCACACTACACCCAGAGCAATCTGCATACATTTTCTCCTAAATTCTCAAAGAATCAGTAAAATTATTTTTGTAAAGAAAGTATACATGAGTTGGGAAATTTTAACCAGCAAGGGCCCTCTCTGTAGCCAGATGTGGTCAATGAAGAGGGAGGAGTGAGCCATTGCTAAGCCCTAGATATCGTCAAACCTCAGCGGCACCACAGTGCGAGAGAAGGCAAGATGGATCATGGAGAATGATTGTAGATTGTGGAGCACAACTAAGGCCACGTCAATGTTATTACTAGCAAGCATTGGAGGAAACAATTGAAACAAGTGAGACCACCTTTCATGATGTGTTAGACCTTCCTAACAGTGTTCTTCAATGTCTCCTTAGCTGCTTACTCCTAAAATTATCTGGCACCTCCTTGGAATGATGGATGGAGGGCCTCCATTGATCCATTCCATTCTTGGCAAAAAGATTACACTTCACAGGTGATATAATACTAACCTTTTAAGTATTTTTCAGATTTTAAAAAGTCATCTGAATGACATGCACCCGCACCTAAAAAAAGAGAGAGTAGGCAGGCAATCAGTTCAGACAGGGACATTGGCTAGGCACACTGAAATTCTTGGGAGATGTATAGTGGCATAATGCAGATGACTCAGAACAACGCAAATGAGAAAAATTCTACAATAGACTGTGCTTATAATGACTGAAACAATAAGGAATAAATGTGCCTATGTGTATGGAATGTTCCCAAAGCCATATGTTTATCAAATAAAAATCCAAGTGCCAGAGGTAGGCTGCTCTCCAAAAAGGAGGACTGTTGCTTTGAATGTATCACGTGTGTGCTGCCTTCCACGAGGTGTTCTTCCTCCCTGGCCCAGGGCTCGTAGAACCCAGGTCTAAGCCCTGGTAGGGAGGGCGGGATTTGGAAGTGTGGCTACATAGAATGGGAGAGAGAGAGAGAGAGAGAGAGAGAGAGAGAGAGAGAGAGAGAAGAAACAGACCCAGAGACGGGAACTGGGAGCAATTCCACAAGGGAAATAACACAGTTTATTGCTGTAATCCAGGGTTTTTATACAGAACCTTGTGGATATTGGGACATACAGGATTGGGGTTTGAGACAGGCAAGATTTCAGGACATATACTCCAGATCGCTACAGGAATGTGACATTGCTTTGCCCAAAGCATCAAAGACAATTGGCACCAGACAGGTTTTCACAGGCAAGTAAGAGATAAGCAGGAGCCCAGGCTTGGAGGTTGCTTGCCTCCTGTCTTAAGTGCTTCTGTCAAAATAATACCTACAGAGGACCCTAAAGACTGTGAAGCAATACAAGCTACTGTCACTGCTGTTGGTAACATACCTGCAGTAGCTGGTGAGACTCTCTTGTTTAATATACCACATACCTTGATTGTAGCACAGAAAAAATCACACTCTTCCCTGCTGGCTAACTTCCATAGTCTCAGGAGGTGCTATGTAGGGAGCTGAAAGAAAAGTGTCACCAACAGTCTTATCTGCCTGGTGACTCCAAATGTTATGTTATCAACATATCAAGAAAGATGGACTTCAAAAAGGCAATAATGGCATTACTATAATAGATAAAACTCAAAACTTTCTGATTGGATTTGAGGATGATTCCAGAGGAGGAATCTTATACTGTAAGTCTGATAAAAAGTACATGGGGGGGGGGGAGTAGGCCTCCGTGGGGAAGCTATTGGTTACTATCTTCATTCTAATAGATATGATAGGCTTGTCACATTATACTCTAAATATTTATGGTTTTTCCATAGATTAGTGCCGCTGTCATCTTTTGTCAGAGAAGGTTAATTTTGAAGTGGACAATGGTTAGTGTAGAGACTTATAACTGTATGGAATAAATGACTATTGAATGTGGAGAACATCTCTATCTCGTCCTCCAAGGTCCATCTTAGAAGAGAACAAGAAAGGATGTAAGAAACAGAGGAAGAAGCAGTGTTGGGGGACACTGTGTTCTGGGAATGACATGGCTGATGGCCTCTTGAACAATTGGAAACTGTGATTTGTGGAGGAGACCTGCACTTGTTTGGGCACCTTACCTTTCTGTCATGGAGGAGGAAAAAAAACTCATGAGGTCTTATTCCTCCTCTAGTATTTATAGACACCTAATGGTTGCTGGGAGAAAGAGGACTTTTGTTTCTCTGATTTTCTTAAGTGGTGCAGCTGCATATGCTCCTGCTATAAGTTACATTCATTAGACTACTATAATTGTTTGAAGGGGATAGATTTGAGTGGAATCATTTCATTGGTTCTTAGTCCCTTATCTGTGTTTAGTAGGAAACATTCATATAACTGGTGGAATCCTGAAACATTTTTTTCATTCGTTTTAAACATTTTTGTATATTGTGTAATGGAACTGTACCAGTGTTAATTTGTTATTGTTATAATTATTCTGTGGCACATAATTCATTGTCTTTGATCTTAAGAAACATACACATACATGCCACCTACATCAAAAGGTAAGCATAATATAAATATGGTTGAATATTAACCATTGGGACACATCTGTGTGGGGAGTAAACTCAAATACTTTGTGATATTTTTGCAACTTCTCTAAGGTCTGAAATTATTTTAATTTACAAAGTTACAAAAAAGTGTCATGATGTCAAAGAACTGAGAACTAAAATATTAACTATTCATTTTTAAGTGAAGAAATAGGTTTTAACATTAAATATAAGGTGTCTATCTGAAACACTTAAAAAGAAAAGCATTAACCATATTTAACTTCACAAGATGCTATTATACATGTGATTATAATTTTATATGTATATTTTTGCACCATCATGATACTATAATAGCTACATATTATTTTTATCACCAGAAAAATATTACATGTGCTTTCTAACTAATTACAGAGTTTAAGGCTAAATATCCATTACTTGGAATTTCACAGGTTTTTCACTCTTTGCTTCCTTCTTTTGATAATTAGCCTGCACTTGAGTTCCACCAGGAAAATGGTTTTAACTCTTAAAACAACTTGCTTCTAAAAAAAAAAAACCCTTGCTTCTGAAAGCATAAACTGAGACTCTATGACTTAATTTCATAGAATTAAAATTCTCTAAAAGCAAAAGTGACTAATATTTCAGAGTAAGAAGCTTTGAGTGAAATGAACTTAGGTTAAAACAGGTTTATGAGCAGTATGTTCTAAGTCAAGTCTCATTTTTCAAGGTTTTAAATACACATAATTGAAGAAGAGTTGGGGTCGGTTTGTGGGTGAAGGGAGTAGTTGGAGTAAGAGAGGGAAAGGTGGAAATTACTTAAATACAATACTCATATATAAAATTCTCAAGACAATACTTTCAGGGATCATTTCTATAAGTATGTTACTAGAGAGGTTTCTCTGACTGTGTAGAGTACCAGAAACCAAGATGAGGAGAGGTAGCATTCTCTCCTGAGCGTGAAGCCGCTCTTGGTGTTGCTTTGCTGCAACTGCCACTTGTCATTGATAGTCGTTCTCTTCTTCGGGAGAGTAGAGGGAGAGAATGCAGTCTGAGTGTTAAAAAAATAAAATAAAATTCTCAAAATTTCAAATACTTTGGAATATAAATAAAAGTATATAAATACCAGTAAATATTTTTATTTAATTATGTATTAGTTAGCATTTTATCATTGTAACAAAATGCCTGAGGTAAACACTTTAAAGGGCACAAATATTTGTTTAGTTTTATGGTTCTGAGTATTGGTCCATGGTCACTTGGTCCAGTTGCTTCTAGGCTTGTGGGATGACAGATAACACCTCATGAGAAAGAGCTTCTTGAATTTATAATGGCAGGGAACAAAGAGCTATGAAGGGGCCTGACTCCTACTGTACCACTGGAGGACAGAGCCCCAGTGTCCTGCCTCTTCCAACTAGGCTCCACCTGCTAAAGTTTGAACAAGTTCGAATGAGCTCTTCAGCTGAAGACCACAGAAATTTTCAGGGACATTTAAGATTCAAAGCATCGTGGACTGAGTTATATTTACCCACCAAATTCAAACCTCAAACCTGTTCTGACAATATTTTGGGGAAAAGGTTTCTACATTGGTAATTGGGTTTAAGAGTGACCATTAAGGTGGGCTACCATATAACTGCTGCCCTACGAACACAAAATTCAGATTCAAGAGAAGAAGAATGGGAAAGACAAGGAGAGAAGCTAACCATCAACAAATCGAAGAAAGAGTCTGGGACACACGCTGCCTTCTTAGGCTTGAGAGGAATGCAGGAAGTATTAAGCCAGGCCGGTGGGTTTTGTTATAACAGTCCTGTCAAACTAACATAGGATGGCAGGGTGCATTATACGGAACTATGTTAACAAGTGCTTGGTATAAAATAAATGCATTAAGTGGTGGCATTTGCCATTATTGTTATTAAAATATAGAGCTTCTTGTGTTTAGACACAGACCTTTCTAAATGGCAATTCTACAATAAAATATAATTATTTTTCCCATTAACTCTTAAAGCAAGTCAAAGACTGTGACCTAAAAAAATATCTCTCAAAGTAATTACATATTAGATGTGACCTTAGAGTTGGTTTAGTCTAGGACTTATATTTTTATTTAACTGAGTAGCAGTTACATAACTTTATCCACATTAAAAGCACATCAGAAGCAAACCATGGTTATCACGAAGGTGCCCATATGTTTATTTCAGAATTATTTCAAATTTGTTTATAGGTATGTTTATGTCACAAAAGTGCCAATTTTTTGCATAAATTTCTTACTCCTTTTCTTCAAAATAAATGTTCATTTCCATATATTCATTTTAGAAATTAAACCTTAATAGCCCCATTTTTTATCATATACAAAATAATTCTATCCTTTCAATAGGAAGATTATGTCTATTGGTTGCAGGGATTTGTCCTCCACCTGGCAAGCTATACTGGGCAAGGCTTCTATCCAAGTCTGATTGTTCCCACTTGCGCAGATCATGGCAAACAGGCTTAACTTTTGATGCTCCCTGGGAGGGGAGGTGCAGAGAGAGTTGGCCATGCCTTCCATCCAACCAGCTGGCCTGAGTTGTACCTGGGGGAGGGGTGTCAAAACAGGGAGTAGGGGAGAGGATTCTATTTTCTTCATCTTGGACAGCAGCTGCTGTATGGCCTTAGTAGGTAACCCCCCCCCCATTTTCGTAAGTAACCCTCTCACCCATTGCTAATGACTGCACAATATGTCCAGAAATTGTAATTCTGTCCATTAGTAGGAAAAAGTGATTCTCTGTAGCCACTTATGATAGACCCTAGACTAGATTAGGCCAATAGTAAGAAATATTTCCAAATTAAACAAGCATATAAACAGAAGAAACGCTGATTTCTTACCCATATTTTAGACCCACATCAGATTGCTAAAGAGAAATCTGGTCCTGGCCCAAGTCTTTCAAGAATAGCCACTATCTGGAATATTGTAGGTTTATCTAGAATATTATCAAGCTCTGTGACAAAGGGGCATAGAAAATAGCTTCAAGCTTCATACAGGCATTAATTATTAAATCAGAAAGTGACACATATATTTCTGTCCAAAATTGACTCAATTTAGTTTCTTGACCTTACCCAGGCTCAAAGCAGCTTTCAAAATGCAAATGACTAATTGGTTTTAATGAGAACTAGGAATGCTGTCAAACATCACTAACACCAACC
Source organism: Rhizomys pruinosus (assembly GCA_009823505.1). NCBI lineage: Eukaryota > Metazoa > Chordata > Mammalia > Rodentia > Spalacidae > Rhizomys > Rhizomys pruinosus. The sequence goes on along the minus strand of VZQC01010664.1, from coordinate 2,205,597 downwards.
ATCACAGTGTCCAGGCCGACTACTGCACCAGACTCTGCCTGTGCAAAAGTTAAAAAAAATAATTAAAACAAACCTGGGTAAAGAAGACAAAAATGGAAGGAAAATTAATCCCAGTGATCAGAAAATGAAATGTGGCTGAGAACTTGCTAAGGTGATGGTCAAGGTAAGGAGAAATAAAGTAGAACTGAGAAGCCTCTTAATTGAAAGAAGGCAAAACTGAAGATCAGCAATAGCCATTAGAACAAAGAGCAGAAGCCCGAGGTAGTGACAAGCCTAGACTTGCTCCAAAAATCTCCAATGTTATCATTTTTACAGCTATTAACTAGTCTCCAACTAAAGTTCACAGAAGATTCTCCCATTAAGAAGAGAAAAAAAAAAAAAAGAGCAAAATCATATCTATAGCACTCTGTTCATAAGAGGTTCAGTGTCAAGTCCAGAAACTGGAAGTGTCAATGTCACAGGCTTGGCAAGCCAATATTGGTGTGAAGAGTAGGAAGGAGCAACACTGGTGATCCAGCCATGATTTCTCTTCACATCACAGAATGAGGAGCACTGCATGTGAAGGGACATTGTCACTGTTTCTCCCAGGCTGAGAGTTTAGAAATGAACTCCTGCTTCCACACAGTGTTAATGGATGCCTAACTTCAAAGTCACCTCAGCCCAACCTGGCAGGGAAACCCAGTGGGGCCACACATTGCACAGCATGCTTATTGCTGAAGTGAGATACAGTGTGTCTGAGAGTCTTGCTTTTAAAGATGGTCATTAAATTCCAGCTGGGTGACTTTATAACTTCTGAATGACACAATCTTCAATAACTAGATGAACTTTATGATCATCATGTGAAATCCCTTTAGTTACTTGTTTAGATACAGTTGTGAAATAGTTTATGATGGGCTTTCTTCAAACCTGAAACTAAATACAAAAATGGGTAAACACAACTTAGTACATTATCTATTTAATTGTATAAAAATAACAAGGATGGTACTTAGGACAAGCTTGGGAGCCGTCATTCAGCACTCCAGTCTGCAGTCATTTTTATCGACCATCTCTAAGAATGGTTTTCATAAGAAAGTTAACACATTGCATTTTACCAAAGCTAAAATAAAGATGAAAGACAAGGAACCCTTTAGACAGTATTATAAAGGCATATTCAAATTTGTGTTTGGAGCAGAAAAAAAAAAAAACCCGAAGTCAGGGGAGGATAGTGACCATAGCACTGGGCCAAATAAAAGGAAGGAGGAAAGCTAATACTTATTGCCACTTCCATGAAATGTGTGTGATATTTGGAAGACTATCTCTTCGTTTAAAGTAACAATGGCTTTTATTTGTGTAGCTAGAGGCGGGGAGTAGTTGTGTGAAGTAGAAACAGGTAGATTGGAGGCAGGAATTAGGAGAAATAATCTTTATAGTAGAGTTATACATATGCAATTTGGGCTTGTACCTGTCTTACCTCTTCTAACCAATTTTAAAAGTAGGTGCAAGAATCAAATGAATTATCCATTACTGAAAGTGAAATTATACTCAAGGTCAAGAAATGAAGTTGGTATATGGCTGATATTGGAATGGTCGGATGTTTGGATATCATTTGTTAAAGCTAGGTGAAAAGATAAAAAAAAAAAAAGAAAAGAATGCACTGACTGGTCTAAAATCTTAATTGAGTTTCAGTACTTCCTCTGATGATTACTTGGTGTGCATCAAACCTAGTATTTAATTTCTTTGAAGTATGATTCCTAGGATTTTCTAGGAATCAGACACTGATGTATTAGAGCTTTATAAATTCTATAATTTGACCAATGCATCCAGTCAGAGAAGTTTGACAAATAGCTAGTAGATGCAGAGTTATACTGGTAAAGGTCCTTGAGAAAAGTTTTGGTTGAACTGAGCTGTAGTTTATCTGACTAAATTCAGCTTTACAAATGTTATTGGTGAACTCTGTGCTTAATACAAGTTTAAAAGAGAAGTGGGGACAGTGAAGCATGCCACAGCCCTGAAACTTGGCAGGGTTCTCGTCATTTGTTCTCTTCTCCCAGGTGCCATCCCAGACTACTCACACCTACTCACACCTTCAGAACACTTGTGCTGCATAATTTATTTATTTATTTATTTATTTATTTATTTATTTATTTATTTATTGTTTCCATGGAATTCTTCATCTCTTGTTTCCTGGGCCATCTAACTCCTTCCTTCAAAGACCATGTAATCATTTTTCTTCTTTTATTTCAGTACCAACAATCTGGGCTTCCTGTAGATTACTATGAAGATCATGATGAATCCAGATATCAATTTTTCATCAATTCCAATTTCCTTTGAAGCCACAATAGATTTAGAGAGAAGGATACTTGCTTTTTTACAGAGACTATCTATCATTATCAACATGAGCAGCTGACCTTCAGACCCGGAAGCCTATAAATTAGAGGCAACAGAGCATGTGATACTTACCTGGAAAACATTTTCACAACCTAGCTTTTAACACAAAGTTCAGAATATAAAATGTATTCTCTACTCAATAAATATTAGTTGAAATAAAGAACAAACAGCATTAGCTTCTATATAAAAATTCCATGAAAATAAAAATTTACTGAGAATGTTCTACCAAAAATAAATTTGAGATAGCTGCTTCTTTTTGTCTGGTAAGGCACCAATAGCTCCTGGAAATTTATTACCATGCAAACAACAAACTAATAAGTATGGATGCTTTTAAATACAAATTTAGAACACTATAATTGGTAAACAAATTTAATGGAGTTTTTACTGTACTTGTGTTTTCCTTAAATGCCCTATGGCAGGTATGTGATATCAAATCATTATTAATAATCCTCATATCTAAGTCACACTATGGCAGGGTGACATATTTTTCTCAGTGAATCATCACTTCTACTAATGTATATCTGCCAATAAAGAATGAGAGAGAAAGATGCTGGAAGTGACTCTATAATAATTCAACATGGAATGGGCATCCAGAAGGTTTTTTTTTAATTTTTTAAATTTATTCTTGTATGTGTATGAATGTACTGTCTGCATGTAGGTTTGTGCACCCGTGTCGTGCAATGCTGCAGAGGTCAGAAGAGTGTATCGGATTCCCCTGGAACTGGAGTCAAAGATGGTTCTCAGCTGCCATGTGGGTGCTGGGGATTGAACCCAGGTCCTCTGCAAGAGCAGTCGGTGCTCTTAACCGCTAGGCCATCTCTCCAGGCCCATCCAGAAGAATTTTTAAACATTCTTAATGATACCAAGGGGCCCTTTTCCAGAAAAAGTTATTTAATATTTATGCTTTACTTTTAGTTTTTTACAATAATGTGTTTGTGTGTGTGTGTGTGTGTGTGTGTGTGTGCACATGAGCATGCCATGATGATAACGTAGAGATCAGAGAACAACTCACTAGAGTCAGTATTCTTCTTCCATATGGCTCCTAGGGTATCAAAGTCAGGTGTTTAGGCTCAGCAGTAAGTCTGAAACATCTCTTTGTCCCTCATTTCTTGCTTTTGAAAAAATATACTTATATAATCTTTATATATATATATATATATATATATATATATATATATATGTATCTTTTGTGAATTTCATACATCTTGATCATATTTAGACCCCTTCCTGTATCTATACCCCCTGTAGCCCTCCCACCAGATTTCATGCATGCTGTGATATGTATTAAGACCTGTCAAGTCAAGTTTGTGTCCCCAGATGTCTCTGGGTATGTATGAGTTTGTCCACCAGACCCTGTTCAGTCTATGTAACATTATTCCCTTAAATAACAACAATCCTCTCTTACTCCATAGTGGTCAGCTTCCAATACTTCCTTAGCTAAGGTTGGAATTTCTTACCCATTTTCCCAGTTCTATGCTGTTTATCTTGTTTGAGCTGTACAAGCTGTCACTATTGTTGTAAGGTTCCTATGAGCTAAAACCCAGCTGCCTAGAAAACTGTTTCCTTGTGGTCATCCACCACTCCCTTGCTCTTAAAAATCTTTCTTCCCCTCTTCTGCAATGGTCCCTGAGCCCTAAATGTCTAAGTTTTAGTATAGGAGTCCTATATCAAGGGACATGCACACTATAGTCTCTTATTTTCTACATTTTAGCCTGTTGTAGCCTTCTATGTTAATCTTCCTCTATTACCTGAGTAAGATTCTCTGGTGAGAATTGAGAGAGGGATTATTATTCTCTCTCAATTCTTCTGCTATGTTCCACGCGCCTTGGTTATAGGAGTTCCATTGTAGATGTGTCCCTTAGGGCTCACATACACTTGTTCCCTGTGTATGACCAGTTGTAATATTCTTCATCTGTTGCAAAAAGAAGGTTCTTGAATGAATGGTGAAAGGTATGCTTGTCTGTATATATAATAAACCATGTTTAGTATAGAGTAAAAAGTTATGCTCATATAGGGATGTGAAAGACAGAAATAAATATAAAATCTACAATATAATAGAAAAGGCTAGTCTCCTAATGACAGTAATGATGAAATTCTTTATGACTAATTCCTGAACTATGCTTTTCTTTCAAGTGTTTTGGTTATTCTAGCACAATTTTCTATATAGAGAGATATGTACCTTAGAATATTTTATATGTTTTTGAGATATTCAATCTAAATTCAATATCAGCATCAATGAAACAATCTAGTCATAGTCCTATGTCTAAGGACAAGATAAATTTCATTGAAATTATTATTATTTTATTTTCTACTTATAAACACTTACCAATGTTAATTTATGTTTCAGCAATCTGAAGAGTTTACAGCAGTTTTTATCTTCTCAGATCACTGGTATCAAAGGTCCTGGAAGAGTGGCCCATGGTATCTTCAGGTTGGTCAGCGCTCAGTGCTGGTCATCAACAGGGAGCATTTTTCTTTAAATTAGAAATATAGTAAGATAAAACTTAATTCTTTTCCTCCTGTAACTGTCAATCTTTTAAACCAAAATTTAATTGATTCTCCCATGTTGATTTAATTTTTAATGGCAGTTATTTACTTGGGGAGGGGTATGTATATACCATAGTATATGTGTGGAGACCACAGGACACCTTGGAGGAGTCAGTTTTCTCCCTCTTCCAAGTGGCTCTCAGGGATCAAACTCCGGATGTCAGGCTTAAACTCAAGCACCTTTAACTACTGAACCATTTCACTGACTCTGGAATTGTTAGTCTTAAGGGATAAATATAAATAAATTCCTTTATTGATGCACAGAGGTAACTTCAAATAAAATAGTCATTCAGAGAATCTGAACAAAGGTAATCCCTAATATGACATAACTACATGGTGCTTAGTCGTTTGGGGGGGCAAAATTCTCTGTAATCAGTGTAAATGGATATTTAATTAATACAAAGCAATATTTCCAAACGTATTAGTAAAAGACAGGGAGTTTTCTAGAAGCTGGTACACATACCTTAACAGCTTTTGATATCCACTCAAATACAGAAGGAAGCAAGATTACCCAATGTGAAGAGGAGAAAGATGATGTGTTATGAGAAAGATGTCTGGTAAATTTAACTCTGAAAGTCAGTGGAAATAACTTTCAGTAGACAATTGCGGTGCTTTGAATGAGAATGGCCCCCATAGGCTTCAAGTATTCAGATATTTTGTCCCCAGTTGGTGGCGCTGTTTGGGAGATCGTAGAAGGTGTGGCCATGCGGGAGGAAGTACATCATTGGGGGTGGGCTTAGTGAGTTTAACAAGACTTGCAGGCTCTAGTTGCTCTCTCTTGGCTTCCTGTGCGCATTGGAAGATGTGAACCTTGGCTTTCTGCTCCAGCCTTGGCCACCATGCCTCCCCACTACAATGGATTCATACTTCCCTGGAAAGGTCAATTGTAAGCTCAAATAAACTCTTCATGAGTTCCCTCAGCCATGGTGGTTTTATTACAGCAACAGAAAAGTGCCTAATACAACAGTAGAAGAAAAAGTCAGAACAAAATACAAATGAATTAAAAAAATAGAAATGCTTTTTTTTTTTCTTTTTGTCTTTATGAGACAGGGTCTCCCTGTAGCTCCAGCTGGCCTGAAACTCACTGTGTAGACCAGGCTGGCCTTGAACTCACTGATTTCTAACTCCCAAGCCCTGGGATTAAAGGCAGTTGCTACCAAGCCTGGCTAGTAAAACTATTTTCACGTACGGCAAAAGAAGGGAAAAAATGTAAGTGAAGATAACTTTGATTTTGTGTAAGGATATAAAGAACCTTAAGAAGGGTCCAGGGGCTGGAGGGATGGCCTAGCAGTTAAGAGCGCCGACCGCTCTTACAGAGGACCTGGGTTCGATCCCCAGCACCCACATGGCGGCTGAGAGCTGTCTGAGACTCCAATTCCAAGAGAACTCCAGTTCCAGGGGAATCCAACGCCCTCTTCTGACCTCCGCGGCATTGCACAACACGGGTGCACAGACTTGTATGCAGACAGTACATTGATACACATACAGAAATAAATAAATGCCGGGCGTCGTGGCGCACGCCTTTAATCCTAGCACTTGGGAGGCAGATGCACGCGGATCTCTGTGAGTTCGAGGCCAGCCTGGTCTACAGAGTGAGTTCCAGGACAAACAGAGCTACAGGGAGACCCTGTCTCAAAAAAAAAAAAAGATGAGCCCAGTTGTGGTTGGCCAGCACTAGGCCTTCCTGTTATTTTACTTTTACTTACAACAATTACTTTTATTCATCATTATTTATAAAAATATCTTGAGGGTTGTGTTTTCCTTTCTGTGAGAGCAGGAGACTTAATTGTAGAGAGTATAAGGGATTTACTTAAGGTCATACAGCTTATTTGCTGGACGATTTCAGCCTCGGTTCCAGCGACCCTGACGTCCACATTCCTACTGACACACCCTGGGTTGACCTTTGTAGTTTTGTAATATTGACTGCAGGAAAACAAACAAACAAACAAAAAAAAAAAACAAAAAAACTCCAGAGTCAAAAAAACTGGACTCTGAATCTTAGCTTGTAGCAAGACATTTTCAGCAAGTTAATTAGTTAATGTCCTCTTGGTTTCTTCATGCATTGATTGAATTCTAGTTATTAACATGTACTCTCTATCTACTATAGGAACTGTGTATGACCAACTTTAGATTCAATAAAGGAAATAGATATAATCATAGAAATTATAAAATTGGTATGTTTCAGAGCCTGAAAAATGGAATTGAGTTTATAACTGATGAAGATTTAGAAAAATCTAAGGCTAAAATTCATATTTCTTTTTTGCTTGAGGTTATATTTTTTTTGGTCTTTTTGAGACAGGGTCTCCCAGTAGCCCCAGCTGTCCTGGAACTCACTCTGTAGACCAGGCTGGACTTGAACTCACAAAGATCCGCCTGGAGGTTATATTTTATATTAAAATATTTATTAACTTTGGTAAAAAAAAAATTTAGTCTTAAACTTTGAGTTACCAGTGCAATGCACAAGGAGGTCAGAAGAGGATGTTGGATCCCCTGGAAATGGAGTTAGAGTGGTTGTTATCCACCATGTGGGTCCTAGGAATTGAACTTGGGTCTTCTGCAAGAGCTGTCAGTACTCTTTAGTGCAGAAGTAACTCTATAGTCCCTCCTAAAATATTATTCTTAAAAGTGGAGAAAATAAATGAAAATTATTATAATTATGAAAATGTTATCTTCACAAACAATTTTTTACTATCTATACTAAAATATAAGAAAAATATACCATACAGATTATTACATGTACATTAATTTTCTGAATATTCCCTGATGTACAATATATTCTGAATTTTAGCCAGTGATGTATATTTAAGTTTACTATAACAGAATCAGCAAACTGAATTTTACTTACATAGTTTACTTTTGCTTCATTTTTTTCTGATTTCCTATATCTTAGTTTCATGAAGTTGAGGTATTTATTTTCTTCAGGAAAAAATAAAACATTGCAGGACATTTGATGATATGAATAGTCTAACCAGGATGAATTGAGTGAAATCATCATAATCGCCATGGACAGAGATGGGGCAGACAATTGAAAAAAAAAAAGAAAATTCTAAGAAATTCGAATAGCTTGAGGTGTTTTTCTTATTGTTAAATTAAAATACTTCAAAATTAAACCATGTAAGTTGCACACAAATGAATTTCTGTGATCTTATTTCAAGAAAATTAGTTTTGAAATTTAAATATTCTGTTTAGGTCACAGTAAGATTTAAGACTATAATGAATGATTTTAAGAAGTTTAAATATATCCTAACATTCTTGAACTGAAATGAAATTTCTTTCCTAGATGAAGAATTTTTAAAATATAATTTTAAATGATCCTGCATTGAATTCTACCCATGGAAATTGGCATCCTTTATTTCTTGAAGATTTACTCTAAACACACACACATATAAACATATGAAATATATGCTACACACACACACACACACACACACACATACACATAATCCCTTGGAGAAAAAAAATACATGCTATACATATCTGCATGGAATTCTTACCTTCCTTCATCTATGAGTAAGTTAAAATATCATGATCAAAACTTTCAGAAATGCGAAGCCAGGATCTGAACAGTTGTTCTGTGGCTGCTCAAGTAAATTAACACTTGCACCACTTTCTGAAAGGTCAGATGGGACAGAAGAAGAATGCTCAGAATACTATGATTGGTCTTGGAAAAGGTCAGCTGCAGAATTTGCACAATAAGACTCATTTTGTGGCTCGCTCGTCTCTAACATGGAGTAGTTTTTCTTTTCAAGGGACCCTTATTTCAACAACAAAAAGTTAAAGAAAACAAAATGGGTAAAATTGAAGTTAAAAACAGGAACACATCCCTTCCCCTACAGTCATGTAAGAGAGCTATTACAAAAGCAGGTGTTCCGTGGCCTGGATTTAGCTAAATTTAGGTGCACCAGTGACTCAGTGTTGAGAAAGGTTGACCTATTCAATTGTAAAAATAGCACCTCTTCTTAAATTTTAGTTTTAAAAAAGAGGATACAAAGTTGTGTGTGGAGGAAAGGGAAACGTGGACTTGGGAGTAGTTGGGGGGGGTGCGTGTGTGGGGGCAGTAAATGTGATCAAAACACATTGTATGAAATTCTCAAAGGAATAAAAGTGAATAAAAATTGTAATTCTTGAATAAGATGCCTGGAGTGAAGTTAATCTAATATCATCCATTAATGGCATAGTTTTACATTATTTTTTGTACTGACTTACCTAAGTGTTGAAGGAAATAGCAGACACTACACATTTACTTATCAGGTACCTTCTTTGCGCACCACCTCAAGTTTCTAAGATCTGCTCTTTTGGGAGCCAGACTGCGTACTGGTTTCATGGGAGACAGCAGATTGGTTGTGTCCATTGCCTTGCTTTCTTCAACAATTTTCAGTGTGGAAGACACCAAGTTTATTCCCTCATTACAGTCAGATGTTGGCGTGAACACCAACAGTATATTTACTGCTACAAAGGACATTTTGTAGGAACTCTCCATAGTCTTGTGTTTCATAAACTGCATTTTTATAACTTCATCTCCATCACAAAGAGTACCTTTTTTTTTTTTTTTTTGCTATCCAAGACCATCACATGCCAAACAGAACTCTGGTCTATTCACAATGAATATGCGTGATTTGCATCAAGTATTTCACCACACAGAATTCTAATTCACCTACCCATTGTTTTTGCTGAGTCCATATTTATTAATCTTCTTGTTCCTCCTCCCTTGCCTGTTGAACTATTATACTTCTTCCTACCAATATATTGTCTTTCTTTTTTTATTTATTTAAAATTATTTATTATTTACTATTTCGTGTATGAGTGTACTGTCTGCATGTAGGTTGGTGCACCCGTGTCGTGAAATGCCATGGAGGTCAGAAGAGGGCGTCGGATTCCCCTGGAACTGGAGTTAAAGATGGTTCTTAGCCGCCATGTGGGTGCTGGGAATCAAACCCGGGTCCTCTGCAAGAGCAGTCGGGGCTCTTAACCACTGAACCATCTCTCCAGCCCCAATATATTGTCTTTCTAACCGAGGGTGAGAATTTGCACGCCTGCCTCTTTCAGGTTGTGTGCACCTTTTGGAATACCTGTTCGCTTCACGGTTTGTGCACTACGGTGATGGCTAACTTCATTGTCAGTGTCACAAGATTTAGAATCACCACGAAAAGACACTACTGTGTGTGTCTAGGAGAGTTTTTCTAGAAAGTTTTAACTAAAGAGAGAAGACACTTCCTCATTGCAGGTACCTCCATCCCAGGCTATGGGAAGTGGTCTCAGACTGAATACAAAGGTAAGAACATGTGGGCCACCAGCTCTCATCTCTACTTCCTGACTGCAAATGCAATGTGATCAGCTGCCCCAGGGTCTGGCCACCACAGCTAGAGTTCCTCTTGCCACCGTGCTTTGTCCACCACGATTCACTGTCCCTTAATCCATTAGCCAAAGTAAAACTTCCTTAAGCTGCTTTTGCCAGGAATTTTGTCAGTAAACAGAAAAGTAAGTTATATAAACCTTTCCCCTCAAGTTCTTAATCTCTCCCATCACACAGATCCTTTCTGTTTATTTTGTGTTGGTTCTTAAAGTTGATTCATTTATTTCCAGAGCCATCGAGATAGGACCTTCATTTTCATCTAGATACAGAACATTGTGGAAGTAGTGCTATGACTATTCTTTCTTTAATAGAACCTAGAGCCTCATGTGGTACAATATCTGGACCTATTTCTAACCGATCTATTCAACTTTTCTATGTTTGTCTTTCTTTCTTTCTTTCTTTCTTTCTTTCTTTCTTTCTTTCTTTCTTTCTTTCTTTCTTTCTTTCTTTCTATTCGAATGTACTGTCTGCATGTAGGTTTGTGCACCCATGTCGAGCAATGCTGCGGAGGTTAGAAGAGGGTGTCAGATTCCCCTGGAGCTGGAGTTCTCCTGGAATTGGAGTCACAGATGGTTCTTAGCCACCATGTGGGTGCTGGGGATCGAACCTGGGTCCCCTGCAAGAACAGTCAGCGCTCTTAACCACTAGGCCATCTCTCCCGCCCCAATCAACTTTTCTATGTTCTACCAATAGGATGTTGCTGTCTATACAATTACGTAAGTTTCTAAAAGTTTGTTTTTTCCTTCCCTTTGAAATATCTAAAAAAATAATATCTAAAATTATTCAAAACAATTTTCCAGTCCATGAGATACTCATTAACACCTACCATTTAGATGGATGTTCTTCAATTCCCATCTGTGCCCAAGTACAATCAGCCTCTTTTCATCAATTGATTCCACAAATGTGCTCATTTGGAACATTTGTAAGTATTCTTTTAGTTGTTAATATTGTTTTGAGCAGTTTTATTATGTCAGATATTCCAATAGTGCTTTATATAATAATTCTTAATTTTCTCAATAGTCCTACTTGATACTGATTTTTGCTGCCAGTATCTTTTTAGAAATAAGGAAAATGAGAGTAAAATGATTATGTCTGGTGTACCCTTGTACAAATGAAAAATGCCAAACCTGTAAGTCAAGAATGTGCAATTGAAAATGGCCTGCCATTAGCCAATCATGTATATGGCCTAAACTTTGCTTACATCTAGTCTGCTAATATAAGTGCAGGTTGAGAGTGGTAACAGTGACTGTCAACTGGAGTTGCAAATAAAAGGCTGCTGTGCCATTCTTCTGGATGTGTGAATGCAGAGACAGCCCTGGAGGTAACAGGAAGCATCATTTCCCAAGTCTGTAGCAGCATATCAGAGTTTAGGTTTTCATTGGTGCTCTAAAAACTACTTGGTGAGCATTTACATTGCATAGTGAATCAAGTAATTGCATGCAATTTCAGGAGGAAGGAAAACAAATAATCATTAAATATTTGAAGGAATAGTCAGTGACTTTTATAATAAATAATCATTAACATGATATGATGCTTTTACTTATCAATTTTGTAAAGATATTTAAAGCTTAAATTTTTATTTAATTATTCTATTTTTATTTTATGCATATGAGTACTTTCCCTGCATTTACACAATCCACGGAGGCCAAAAGAGGACATCGGATCTCCTGGAACTGGAGTTGTGGACAGTTGTTAACAGATATCTGGGTGCTGGGAATTGAACCTGGGTCCTCTGCAAGAGCAACAGTGCTCTTAATTGCAGAGCCACCTCTCCACCCATTAAACCTAAAACTTTTAGATTCTGTACTACCAAGATGTGGTAGGGAAGGAAACTATGCATGCACTCACATATACAAGAAGAATTGTTATAGCAAATTTTCTGAAATAATACCTGATTAATTATTTTTTCATCTTGAGCTTTTAACAGATTATTGGAAAAATAAAGTGCAGAAAGTGATGGGACACGGGTGTATCGGGTACTTTTGTATCACTTGGCAGAAATAAATCAAAGAGGAAAGATTTATTTCAGCTCATAGTTTCAGAGGATTCAGCCATCTTGGTAGGGAAAACATGGAAGAGTTCATGGTGGCAGCAGCATGTGGCAGGGCTTCCTCAGATGGGAGCAGAGAGGAAACAGAGAGAGTAGGCTGGAACCATGGCAAGAAATCTCCCCAGCCAGGCCCCACCTCCTGAAGTCTCTACACCCTTCAAAAGAGTACCAGAAGCTGCAGACTAAATATTCAAGGCATGAGTGTACAAACACCATTTCAGATTCAAACCACAACAGTTTGTAAGCTGGCTTTTTATGTCAACAAAAACCCTGTCATCAGTTAATGTTTAATTGCGTCATAAGCTAAACTAAAAAATAATTTGCCATCTAAGGCATCAAAAATTTATTGCAAATTTTAGATTTATTTGTGCATGTCTAATCAGGTATAGAAAATATATTAACATGTTTTAAAAATTGCTTTAATGTAAGAATTATAGGTTTGTTTCTTATACTTTATACATATCGCATGCATTCTTCTTATAAAACAATATAAATATGAAGTATGATCAATATGATGGAAAATTAGTTAATTTTCACTTTTCTTATTGGCTGAAGTGTTATTGACTACTGTTAACAAAATCCATATTACAAGCCTGATACCTTCATTCTGCAAAGCTGATATCATTTGATATGAGAGCATCGTGCGTTAATGGGGAAGAAGAGCAGTGATGCAAATTACAAAGCAAATGTCAGTGGAGTTCTGACCCATTCACCCACAGGTAACCTCTATATCAAAGCGTATTTCTTTACATACACTTGATTGAAGGTCTCAGATGATCAAAGGAAACCTGGTAAGTTTGCTGCTGGACAAGCTACGCCAGAGACCAGCCTCAGCTCCACAGCCCCGTTTCCACATACATCCACGCCACCACACGTAAATGCAGGTCAAGATAGTCGGTCAAAGCATATGAGAACAACTGGAGTGCACGTTGTTAATATGTGTCAGTTTTTGTTTTATGTAGCACAGAGCCAGTTTACAGGATTCTAAGAGCCAGCTTTCATGTTATCCCACTATTTATTTATTTATTTATTTATTTATTTATTTATTTATTTATTTTGGTCTTTTTGAGGCAGGGTCTCTCTGTAGCCCCAGCTGTCCTGGAACTCACTATGTAAACCAGGCTGGCCTTGAACTCACAGAGATCTGCTTGCCTCTGTCTCCCAAGTTCTGGGATTACACCTTCTTTTTATCTCTCCAGAGCAACCAAGCTTCCAAATTCCTTCAATCTATTTGCTGGGTCAGAGGAAGTTATAAGCTCAGAGAGTGTAGTCTCTCAGAGTGGAAGGTCCAGGCAGATAACAGAGGCCTGGAATAATATACAACAGAAGAAAAATACTAGACAAATTCTCTAAGAAGAGGATTGACAGCTGTGATGGCCAATACTGGAAGAGTGGATAAAACTAGTAAATATGTTATAAATAGTGGTTAAGGAAGGAAATTAAAATGTGAGATCAGGTTAGAGCTAAAGGCTCTGGTGTGAAATTATGGTGGATATGGATAATGATAGATGTATAAGTCAGTGGTGCAAGTGTTTGCAGACATACATATGTACACACCAGTTTGTTCCTAGAGCAGGATGTGATTTATCCCAGGAAGAAACCAGATATTCCTTTCTAAGCAGCAATTCCCACTTAAACTCTTGAGTATCAAGAACAGAGCAGGGGAAGTACAAGGTAGACTGGCAATACTTTGAGGTGAGAAAGTAAAGAATTGATGCAAAAATGATTAAGATATTTACAAAACCTTAAAGGACTCCTAATGACCAAATCAAGAATAATTTGAGCATGAAAATTTTATGTGACAGAAAATAATGCAATGCATAGTGGAAAAGCTTAGTGACAGCCACATATAATAAACAGAGTATATGTATAAATAAGAGAGATGTTTACTCTAGAGTAGAATTATCAATAGTCTTGCAGGATGATAAAGTTAGGAAAAGCCTCATCTGCACTCATCATTATAGCAATAGCGAACAGCAATAGAAACTTAGCTCATTAGTGTTTCATGAGAACTTTATCACTTACAATTATGAATTTACAAATATTTATATATACTAGTGGAGGAACATGCTAAACTACCATGCTACCCAACTAGAAAGATGGTATTGTCAACTGACTTGATAAAAGAGGAACAAATTAAAAAATTATTTACCCCCCCAGCAGATGCAAGGAAAGTAGGAGGCCTTTTTCTGTAGTTTAACCATCAAACATGCACCTTTAGTGTGACAGAAGAGATAAACCTGAGTTGAGAATATCCTACCAAGAATCTGGCTCCTTATCGTCAAAACTGTTAAGATATTGAGAAACTAGGGAAGAATGAGGAAATATTCCAGATTAAGGGAAACTCAAATAAATGACAGCTAAATGGATAGCATGAATTTGAATCAGATCTTTTTTTCTGATTGGTACATTTCTTAAAGATTAATGAGCACTATGGACACAGTAGCAACCCATTCCATGTTAATCTCCTGATTTTGATGTTTGTGGTTTTACAGAAGGTTTTTGTTGCTAGGTGATACAAACCCAGGAGTTTGGAATAATTGGGCTGAATATTAGCTGTATATGCTTAAGTGGTTCAGAAAAAAGTAATTTTTTGATAACTTTGCAATTGTTTTAGTTCAGAAGTTTTCAAAAGAAAAAAATGTACAAAGCTTTTCTTTTTCTCTCCTTTCTCCCTCCCCTACTGTAGAGCCAGAGTCAGACAACTCTCCCATCACCAATGAATACATTTTTCTTGAGTCGTTCCTCTATAAAGAAACATAGCATGTATGTATGGCCTAAAAGGGAATCTCAAAATGGAACATACAGTCTTGCTGGCTATCATTGGCCTACATTCCTTTATTGACTGCTAAGCCAGCCAGGACATTCAACAAAGAAGTAAATTTTTCAGGCATTTTGTCTTGCCTCTGGGGATCTAAAAATATTAGTATTGGATGGAGATTACATTTATAAAGTAGTTGATATACTCAGTCACTGGATAAGAAGGAACACACACCCTGTTTGCTCCCATAATTACTAACTTTCCCAGGGTAATTCATGACAGTAAATCAGTAAAGTTTATTCAAATAAACTTAGTTGCATTCAATTATGCATATTCCTGGTAAATTGTAATATACTTACAATATAATATTAGTGTGTCTTATAATAAATGTTCTTCTTGTGATAAAATCTGTCCCATGATCTGATTCCTCCCTCTCTCTCCTTTAAAATACAACCATTAATCTCTTTCTTCTGAAAACAGTGTGTGTGTCTAGTCTATTATTTTGTTCTATTTTTAATGAAATATTATATTGCTGTTCTGTTTAGTACTACAAAGTCTCTTTATAATAGTACTTTTTTGCACACTTAAATTTTATGTACACACAGAAGCTAGGAACTATTTGTTAATCTACCCATTCATCATCCAGCACAAGAGCATCTAGGATCCCGTGGACATCAAATTATAGAAAATATGTGATCAAAAAAAAAAAAAAAAGAAAAGAAAATATGTGATCAGATCCTTGCCCTGGTAAGCCATGTTTGAACATTAGATACTTTATGTACATTAATGTTTTTCTTTACTGGTGTCTCTCATAGATGCCTGAATAGAGTGCACTCACTCGTAAGTACAGCTTCTTGTCCTTGTCCTATACATTTGATTTTAAATATTGACTTGTCTTTTAACAATAGCAGTTAAATATTTCACAGATATCAAAGTGTCATTACAAAGTTATACTCTTAGAATCATTCAATTTTCATGAAATGCAGTTAACTTTCTTTATGGAATGTACTGCTGATTCTGTGTATATTATAGCACATCTATATGTGGAATTAAAAATCTCTCCCTTAGTTGAAAATGAGTATGACTACTAGATTCTCAGTCTAATTTCCCTGCCTTTGAAATTACTAATCAGGCAACCAAGCACTCTATAACACAAATTTCCTACCAGACAGTAAAAAATGTAAGAAACAAAGCATACTATATTTTATGTTATGGTTAATTCACGTATATGATAAAAATTACGTTCTAGATTACAGCTCCTATTGCCCTACAGAACTCAACTGTGGAGTAGATGCCTCAGATGTGTCTACATACACCTACATACAACTATAAATCATGGAAAAGCCTTCTGCAATGGAAGCAGGTGTGAATTCCTTCCTTTGTTACTAGTAATCCCAGATTATTGTACAGCAGAAGGAAGATTTTTGCTACTTGAGAGCCTGTCCATTTGTTCCATTTGTTCTGAGACCATTGAACATTTCTTATGCATGGGCTTTTTTTCTCTGTCTTTATTCTGCAGCTGTTCTGTGAGGTGACCTGAGAAGAATATGTGGGAGACATATTAAGGAAGTGTGGATGGGAGTCAACACAAAAAAGCTCATGTTCTCTAAGCTATCTTTTCTTTCAAAAGAAGCAATTACCTTTGAATTTTCAACAGGATACAATAAAATCTACACATGAACTTTGCCTTTTTTCATCTGAGCAATGGGTTGTAGCTTGGTTCCATGTGCTGCTATAATGTAAACCAGTATTCCTTGGGCAATGTTATAGTTGCGATTAAAATGTGGTGTGTATACAGGTTTTATCCCCTATGAAGAAGAGGTTATGATTTTCAACTTAAAATGAAGGGAGATAAAACGAGAGAGAGAGAGAGAGAGAGAGAGAGAGAGAGAGAGAGAGAGAGATTCTTTGGAAGAAAATCTACTGAGATTATTTTTGTTTCCATTCTATGCCAGTTCATGCTCAATACATGTAGAGATGTAAGAGCTGATTTGACAACAGAGTCAGAGGGATGTAATAAAATGGGGAGTTGAGGGAAACAGCTTAATATAGTATGGGTCCATTAAGGATTTTGACCTACTAAAGGGCTTCTGAGTTTTAAATCTTCATATAGGATGTTGTCTTTGTTTACATGAGATTTTTTCCCAAAATAATCCTACTTATTATATATAAATGAAGATGGAAAATACAAGAAGTAAATACATAAAAGTGCTACAGAGAAAATAAATTAAGATAATATGATAAAAGTAATATTTTATAAAGTTGTAAGTTCTTCTGTCTCAGTGGCATAAAAGCTGAGACTCTGCATGAGAGAAACATTCCTGGGAATGTTTTCCATACAGCGTTAATACAGAAGATATAAGGGAAATCCTTAGATAGTATTGGTCATAGCCTCACTAGCTGAACGCTTTTTTATAAGATCACTAACATCTATATGGGAATATAGACATAGATGCTAGCTGCTCAGTGGATTTGGAGGCAAGGTGGAGGAGGTCCAGTCCACATTCCAAATGGTCAGTGGCAATGACTTAGTACCTCTCTCTCTCTCTCTCTCTCTCTCTCTCTCTCTCTCTCATCTCTGTGTTTGTGCGTTTATGTTTAAAATGGAATTTTGAAGAAAATGTAAGCAAATAAATTACTGGTTATGAAATTGGAAAAGCTGATAAGATGGTCAAACATATATAATTTTCCCATATCATTTAAATACATTAATTATGAAGATAAAATCAGATCAAATACATTAATTTCTTGGATGCAGTTCACAAACAATGATTTATGCTATTACATTTTGAGGTGCTGCTATTTAATTAATTTTTAAGAGCAAAAGAAGAATGGAAAAATGAATTAAAATGATAAAATGGCCAGTAAATAGCTTTCAGTTCTATTTTCAAGTGCTGAGAACTCATTATTATATAAAATGTTGTATACTAAATGAGACATTTTGATAAGTTTTATCATATACATGCACCAGTGAATCTATTATCAAAATCAAACAATTAATCAAGTTAATAAACAATTTCACATCACTAAAATTCTTTGTGACTTCATCAAAATATTTCTCATATTTTTCATATCCTATCTAGCCAAAAGCAGTAGAACTATCAATAGATCTTAATTTTTATTTATTAATATTTTATGCATTTGGAATAATAAAATTTGGGGTCTGGATTCTTTCACTCAGAATTGAGATTTTTTTTTTTCTTGTTGGATGGATCAATAGATGTTCCTTTTATTTCTGAGTAGAATACCATTTTCTATCCATTTGCCTGGAATTAAAACTTGGGTTTTTCCTACTGTTTGGCTTTTACATTCTGAAATAGATTTTAGGACTAGTGTGCAGTTCTCTTGTGTCAGTTCCTAAAAGTAGGAGATCAGGGTCCTATGGTGAGTGTCGGATTGTTTTTGTAAGAAACTAACATTGCGGGGCGTGGTGGCCCATGCCTTTAAACCTAGCACTTGAGAGGCAGAGGCAGGTGGATCTCTGTGAGTTCAAGGCCAGCCTGGTCTACGGAGTGAGTTCCAGGCCAGCTGGGGCTACAGGGAGACCTTGTCTCAAAAAGACCAAAAAAAAAAAAAAAAAAGAAAGAAAGAAACTAGCATGTTGTTTTTTAAATAGTTTATATTATTTTGCATAAATGCCCACTGTTGTACATACTAAGATGACACATTCATGCTAATAATTCAAATATTCTATTAATAATAATGGATAAAAAGATTTCCCCTTGTAACTTTTATACATGTTCTAGATGATTAATCATGTTGAGGGTGTTTTATATATATCTTCATTTCTCAATGGTTTTTTTTTTTTTTTTTTTTTTTTTTTGAGACAGAGTCTCTCTATAACCCCAGCTGGCCTGGAACTTACTCTGTAGACCAGACTGGCCTTGACCTCATAGAGATCTGCCTGCCACTTCCTCCCAAGTGCTAGGATTAAAGCCATGTGCCAAAACACCCAACTTAAAGACAGTTCTTAGCCACCACGTGGATGCTCTTACATGCTGAACCATGTCTCCAGCCCTTCCATGTATTTAAAAAAAAATTTATAAATTTAAAATGTTTTGCCTGTTTTGTGGGGAAAACATTGGATTCTTCGATTTTATAGTTTTGAGAATCTTTATACATAAATATAAAGCCTTTAGCTTAAATGATCTACAAATGTGTGTCACTGTTTCTATTCTTTGTTTCTAGGGATCTGTTGAAGTTTTTTAGTTTTAGAATGTCCTTTTATGTTTTTGGATCAAGAAATGCAAACAAGCTGACATTCTTTGTTCAGAAAGCTGTGTGTCTATCAACCCTCTCCACAAAAAGCTGTGTCTCCCCACACTTGTCAAAAATGCTTGAAAAGAGCAATGGAGGGTCTGAGATTTTACCTAGTTTAGAAAAGAACATGTAGCCTAATATGATTTCCTGGATATTATTTCAAAACATGAGATTTGTGAGTCAGAGACAAAGAATAATTAATCACTCCCAGAATTAGCATTATCCAGAGTTTCACAATTTTTATGCTAGTCCCAGAGTCCCAACTTTAATAAAGAGATTTGAAGAGAAAAATGAAAATTTTACATGAGGTGTGTTGTGTTACATCAAGAGAAACCCAAACTGGGGGAAGCCAAATGTTTTATTATGGCTATTAGCCATGACTGCCCTTTGCTCCAGAGGGAGACTTCACTGCTCTCCATTAAAGTATCTTAACAACGTAGGCCCCCAAAGTTGTCACTTAATCCCTTGTTTATCGAGGCTTCATTTTAGGTCCTGAGTTGACAGTGATGGGGCCTGTAGTAATTTACTTCAACTTTTAATGCTCATATTTTGATGAGCCTCTTGTCATCTGAGATATCTATATGCCACACCTATACTACCATTATAGTATTTTAACAATATTTTATGTATTCCTGAAATATGATTTGGAAATACATAAAATATTTTTAAAATAATAAAATGTGTGGGAAATATTTTTTAAGATACTGGACATAAAATGATGCAGGAGAGTGGTCTCTGAGAGATGGAAAGCAAAGAGGCAAAAGCCACAATCTTCTTAGATAATTTGCAGAGCATCCCATAGAGAAGAATATTGGCAAAGCTGAACTAACTTTCTCAGTGTTTACAATTAATCTGAAAGTTTGAAAAGAAAAGAGCCATTAGTGTTTTCAGTCTGAGTACCAGAGACGAGAGAGCTTCACTGAGAGAGAACTCTCAATATTCTTAGAAGGTCTCTTTACTAGCTTAATATGAAGATAAGTCAAAAAAACCCAAATGAAGGGGCTAGGGAGATCCTTCAGTTAGTACAGTGTTTGCTGCACAAATAAGAGAAGAGCGTTTAGCATTTCAGAACCTGTAAAAATGCCAGTATGCTTCCACAGTCACAGTGATTGGGCAGCGGAGACAGAAGGACCCTGGGCTTGCCTGTCAGCTAATCTAGAGGAACTGATGAGCTCCAAGTAGAGTGGGAAGCCTTGTCCAAAACACTAAGCTAGATAATATTGAGGAAGATATCTACTATCAACTGTTAGCTTCCAAATACATGAACACATATGCACATGTGTGTCACACACACACACACACACACACACACACACACACACACACACACACAGAAAAAAACCCAGGAATGATTACAAAAGTTCTTTTCAACAGAGTTTATCCTACATAGCAAGAGTGAAGCACTCATGAATCACTGCATCATGAGGGAAGAGAACATTGTTTCATTAGGGACAGCAACATTTAAAAACAAAACTAGAAAGAATAAAACAATATAACTAACCATTATTCAGAATAAATGTAGAATATATATATATACATATATATATATATATATATGTACATATATATGGTTTGATTTCCAATCAAACTTGTAGAGAAGCATTTTGAAAAATCACCTGTAATCAAAACCACTCTGAACTGATGAAAATGTTAGAACTAGCATCAAAAACATTTAAATGTTATTAATGCTGTGTACCATTTGTTCAGAAAGGCAGATGAAAGATTGAAAATGTCAAATAAAGATGTGAAAAACATAAAAACATTCAATGAAATTTGTGTAAGTGAAAAATTCTCATGTTAGAAAATATTTTTTAAAAGACACATTTATTCAGCGTCATGATCAGACTATTACATTTAGCAATCAACAGCATTGGTGAAAAGTCTACATTAAACCACTTTGTTGGAATGCTTTCCACTTTCCACAGAACAAAAACTAAAATAGCCTGCTATACAATTAGTCACAAATACAGTCCTGGAGTTTTTTTGTTTTTTTTTTTATTTTATTTTATTTTATTTATTTCTGTATGTGTATGAATGTACTGTCTGCATGCAAGTTTGTGCACCCGTGTCGTGCAATGCCGTGGAGATCAGAAGACGGTCTTGGATTCCCCTGGAACTGGAGTTCTCCTGGAATTGGAGTTTCAGACGGTTCTCGGCCGCCACGTGGGCGCTGGGGATCGAACCCGGGTCCTTTGCAAGAGCAGTCGGCGCTCCTAACCGCCAGGCCATCTCTCCAGCCCCCAGTCCTGGAGTTTTTTTGCCCATACACACGAGTATTGTCTGAAACATGTCTTCTTTTTAGCAGCTGGGCCCTTCCACCACTGTGCTTGGCTGAGTTCGCAGATCTGTTAATCTGTGGCTTCCCTGTCACTTCTCTGGCTCTCCCCTCCTGCTAAGATTTGTTTCCTGACAGTAATTAAAACCTTCCGCTACCATAGTTGCTGATGCTGCTGGAACCACCATAAGCGCCTTGGTTTCATGGTTTAGCAAAGTACTGGCTTCCACCATCATAAGGGCCAGAGCTTTTGTCCCCAAAGTGTCCTCTCTTCATAGGTCCAACATTTGAAGACTGATTGTGGTAATTTCCAAAATCACTGTAGCTTCCACCACCTCAAAAGTTGCTTTGACTACCACCGCCAAAGCCACCTCCGCCTTCTCCACTGTTATAGCTGTCATAGCTGCCATTCCCACCATAGCCACTACCCTGGTTTCCATAACCCTGTTCACCACTTCCACAGCCTCTGCTTCCTCCAGAGTAACCAGGACAGCCTCCTCCATGAACACCATCATTGCCAAATCCGTTATGGATATCCCCGCTGCCACCATATCCACTACCATCATGGCTGCCACCAAAGCCACTGAAGTTTCCTCCATGACAAAAATTGTCATTGCCAACAAAACCACCTCCACGATCACACTGAAGTTTCCAGAACCACTTCAACCTCTTTGGCTGGATGAAGCACTAGCCATCTCTTGCTTTGATAAGGTTTTTCTCACTTCACAGTTGTGCCCATTCACTCTATGGTATTTCTGAATGAGAATCTTATCCACAGAATCATGGTCATCAAAGGTGACAAAAGCAAAGCCCCTGTTTTTAACACTGCCCCATCAGTCATGATTTCATTCACTTCAATTTTTCCATACTGTTCAAAATAATCTTGTAGGTAATGTTCTTCAGCATCTTTTTTAATACCACCAACAAACATATTTTTCACTGTTAAGTGGGAACTTGGTCTTTGAGAATCTTCCTATGACACAGCTCTCTTTGGTTCCACAACTCTCCCATCCACTGTGTATGGCCTTGCATTCATAGCCTCATCTACCTTCTCCACTGTGGCATAAGTGACAAACCTGAAGCCTCTGGAGCACTTGGTGTTTGGATTTCTCATGACCTCATGACCATGGAATCGGTGAGGATTCCCCATTGCTCAAAATGGCTCCTCAGACTCCAACATTAACTGAGGAATTATTGGCACTTGATCATTGCTAGGTGAGGGAAAGTTGGTCTTCTTTAAGCGAGTGATGCTAGATAGGTTGACCATATTCCAGTGGATGGGCGCACACAAACAGACATTTGAAGACAAACTTGACACAACAGGTCTTAAAATGTATGAGAGAATGCATGAAATCTGATAGGGTTGGGGGAGCTATGGGGTGGGCACAGATATGATTAGAATGTAGTGTACAAGATGCACAAAATTCAATTAAAATATATTGGTGACCATGGGAAGGGAAAACTCCAGTGTGGAACACGAGGGCAGAACTGATGGTGGTTTGGGTTTGCCAAGAAGGAGCCTTCAAATATGGCATCTTTTCAGCCTAATACAGAAAAAAAAATCATAAGCTAAAGATGTTAAAACCTATGTTATGTATGGCATGCATATATGCATATTTTGAAGTAATGCATATTGGAAGGAACAACAACAACAACAACAACAACAGAAAGAATGTGTCAAAGAACTGACTGAAATGGTGAACTTCTGCTCAAAACAGTAAACTAGAAGTTTGCATTGAGAATTTTGAGAGAGACTGAGAAAAAGGTGAAAAATGTGTTTGACAGAATGCATGAGCTCTGGTGGGGTTGGGGGCAGGGAAGGGGACACAGGTCTAGATTTGAAATTCTGTATGAAATCCACAAAGCTTCAATAAAAAAATGGCTTTCAAAAAAAAAAGACATAAAGCAAAGAGAGTTGAATCATTAAAAAGGTAAGATTTTTCTTTAAGTTCAATGAAAATTTGCACATGGTGGTACACACATTTAATGTTAGCACTCGTAAATCCAAAACATGAAAATCGTGAGTTCCAATGTGGCCTGAGATACTTGATGAGCTTAAGGCCAACCAGGGTTGTATTATTAAGACTTTATCTCAAAAAAGTAGATAAACAGCCTAGAGAGATGGTTCAGCAGTTAAGAGCACTGACTGCACTAGTAGAGGACCCAGACTCAATTCTCAGCACCCACATGGTGGCTAACAAACCAACTCTAGTTCCAGGGGATGTGAGGCCCCTTCTTCTGATCTCTGCATGGCACAGCATGGTACACTTACACACATGCAGGCAAAACACTCAGACACATAAAGTAAAAATCAAAATAGTAAATGAAGTATTAAAAATAGATAAACAAATAAAGCAGCAAAGTAAAACATTTACTAAAAAAATTGATGAAAACTATAAACCAGATCATGCATTCTGCCATACGTGTCCTGCATCTTTCTCTCATTCTTTTTAAAGTTTTTCTCTGCAAAGGTTTATTGTTTGGGGCAGAATTTAACCATATCAGTCCATTCTTTGACCCAGTCCTTACATTGCTGTGGTTCCCTCCCAATTGTATTGTTCTAAAGTATGCCTATATACATGTCAATATGTACCAGAATTATGTTCTCCAGGAAGGAACTGTATGTTAACTTTGATATCTGTTTAGGAGTTCACATTTTTTCCTTTTAATTTTATATTACTCTAAAATATGAATATATACCATCTTCCCCTATACATTAATTACCATGTCTGAAAGAAAGTGGTAAGTTAATTCTAGGGCTCATTAAGAGATTCACATACCATCACAGTTGCTTTCAGCTAGAAAGAATTACAACACTAACATTGCTCAGCTTACCTTTCAATTGTGGGATCTGGTACTAGCATCCACAAATGAGGGAAACCATTTTGGGGTGACTGTGTCACTTCACTTAGCATAATGGCTTTGAGTTTCATCCATTTGCCTGCAAAGTTCATGATGTTATCTTTCTTTACCACGGCATAAAAATCTCAATTGTGTAGATGTACCACATTTTTGTTATCCACTTGTAAGTTTAGGGGCATTTGGGTTGGTTCCAACACTTCACTATTATGAAGAGAGCTGCAATAAAAATAGATGTGTTGGATTCATTGATTTTTTGCATTGTTTTCTTTGAATATATTTGCCTTAATATAAGAGATCTAAGGACATATATAAGAGGTTAGAACTCTAACACCTTAGAAAAACAAGAAGTGGTTGAGAGCATCTGTTCTGTTTCCTGTTTGGAGGAATGAATAAGAATAATTAAAGAAGTTGGCCAATGACCCCAATTTATATTGGCCTGAGACCAGAACCAAAAACTAGATGTTCAAAATATTAATTCTTTAAATCTCACAAGAAGCAGCTTAGCAGAAACTGGCCTAAAGTTTTATTCATGTTTTCAGTCAAGGGAAATTTCTATCCCTTGTTTTTTTTTTTAATGATTCTAACCTGCCATTTATTCAATATTTTATAATTCAGTGTGCTGACAAACATTTGCTTGAGAGTCACATATATAAACACACACACACACACACACACACACACACACACACAGTCACTATTAGTCAGGGAAAATTTGGATTTTATTTCCTACCAGTAAATTATGATGGCTTAATTCCAGTTTGTCAAACTATCTGCCACACACAGCTGAAAGTTAATTCAGAAAGCAAGATGATTACATGGGATTCCATAAATGCAGCCATATGCTTAAAACATAATTTCCAATCTTAGCCATTTTCAAATGAACAATAATGTCCCCATGGAATATCACAACATAATCTGAGTTCTAGTTTAAGTATTTTAAATAATTGAGCCTTAAATAAGAATGAAAATAAAAGACTAGCTTCAAGGTGATGCTGTTGCCAACAACTCCTTAACTCAGGATTTCCCCCTTCAAAGCTGCCTTTCTTCTTGTATCTAGCAACTGCTAGTGAAATGTTCTTAATAAACAGTTTAAATCTCAGAGTCTATAAAGCTTCAATTACTTTCTCATGTAGATTCTACCCTTCTTAGGGAACATTAATGTTAATTTCTACTGGCATTTGCTGAAGGAATTTGGCTTTTTAGACCATGTAAAATTCACTAGTCATTAGTACAGCACAACCTTTACCAACCCAAACTCAGCTGTTTCTATATTTCTCATGGACACTGAGGATATGCGATGAGATGCTGCAGAACTGTGAGAGAAAGCGGAGAAAGGAGCGCCCTACTAACCCTTGTGAGAACTTGTAAATCATAGGGTGGTCCTTTGGTTTCATGAACAATGGGGTTAGGATTGCTGTGAATTTCTGATAATTCAGGAAGATCATATGTGGAATTCTTGTGAAATATTTGAGCTTCAAGTAGATGTAAGATCCTGTCTTTTGCAGAAATAAAATCTAGGAGGTAGAAATGGATTTTGCCCATTTCAAAATAACAAATGTATGGTATTTGGAGCATTATACTTGTATTAGTCACTTTTTTGTTGCTGTGATAAGACCACCATGACCAAGGGAACTTATAAAAGGAAGAGTTTATTTGAGCTTATGATTGATGGTTCCAGGGAATAAGAGTCCATTGTGGTGGGAGCCATGGTGGCCAGAGCTGGAGCAGAAAGCTGAGGTTCACATCTCGCAGTGAGCACAGGAAGTCAAGAGAGAGCCTCTGGAGACTAGCAAGGCTTGTTAAACTCACTAAGCCTGCCCCTAGTGACGTACTTCCTCCAGCATGGCCACACCTTCTAAGACCTCCCCAGGGGACATTCTCATTCAAACCACTACAATACTTAAAATTAACCTTGTAACCCAAGAGATTAAACAATTATGAAATGTCTACCCTAATTGTCTAACTTCACTAACTGCAAAATCATTTCTGTAAGGTAAGTATTTTTGAGTTTGAGTCAATATGATTTTGCTTCCTCTACTGTGACAGTCAATATTTGTTCTTTGAGAAATTAACTTTTTAAACTGTATCAGTTTAGACCCCATGTAGTCATTTTTTAGAAATTCTTTATTTACCCTCATATAGTGGTGTTGATTCTTCATTATCAGCTTTTTCATCACTGCTTACACATATTACTCCCCCCCCCCCAAAAAAAATAACAGTATTTCTCTCACAATTTTCTGGAAGACGAATATAGAAAACAAAGGTAACTTTACATTTTCTGTCAGCTTGTCAACTGTAAAGCTGTTTTACATGTGTATCCACTAGGTTCCCTGTTGCTGTGATATACTATTCTGGCCAAAGAAAACTTGGGAAATAAAGGGTTTATTTTCCCTTATGCTCACAGTCCATTGTCGAGGGAAGCAGAGACAGGAACTCAAGACAGGAACCTGTGGGCAGAACCTGAAGCACAGGCCCTAGAGGAACACTGTTGACTGGCTTGCTCCTCCTACCTGTACTCAGCCTCCTTTCTTAAACAATCCAGGACTACTTTCCCAGAGGTGGGACCAGTCACAGTGGGCTGGGTTCTCCCACATCACTCAACAATCAAGAAAATGCCTCACAGATATGTCCAAAGGCCAATGTGATAAAGGAAATTCTCCAACTGAGGTTCCCTCTTCCCAGGCATGACAAATTGATAACTGAGACTATATAGCACAACTTAGTTTTCATCTTTGCTTGTGTGTGTGTGTGTGTATGTGTGCGTGTGTGATATGTGTATATATTTGTGTGTGAGTGCAGACACTTGCATACCATTGTGCATGTGTGGAGGTCAGAGAACACTTCAGATGTAGGTCTTGACCTTTCATCTTATTTGATTCAATGTTTCTTCTTGTTTGCTGTGTGTGTGTGTGTGTGTGTGTGTGTGTGTGTGTGTGTGCGTGCGTGCCAGGCTACCCGTCCCCATGAGTTTCTAGGGGATTCTCCTATCTCTACCTCCCACCTCAAATTTGGAATATTAGGATTCCAGAAATGTATTGCTGTATTCAGCTTTGTGGTGATTTGGGACATCAAACTCAGGCCTTCGTCCTTGCATAGTAAGTGCTTTAACTTTAACTACTCAGTCATTTCTCCAGGCCTCTTTTCATATTTTAATGCCAATACTGATATAAATTTTTCTTTAAAAATTTAAAAGGCATAAAAATAGGCTTTGTAGAAGTACAGTGTCTTGAAAAACCCAAAGAACTTGTGAGATCCAAACTTTAACTGATGAGCTGTTTGCAATTGATGGTAGCTGGTGGAGGCAGAGCCCTTCTTTGAGGGCTGGCCACTGGTAGATTACCCATGCTGCTCTGGAGTTCCCACATCCTAACTGGACTGAAAAATAACAAAAGAAGAGGATATGGAGATGAGACAGGGGTAAGTGGAAGGAATCAGGGAAGTTGGAAGAAGAAAATGGACAAATATGGTCATATTTCATGTATTCATGTATGAAATGCTCAAAGAAGATTAAGAATAGATAAATAAAAAATAAAGAGATTAAAAATGTAAGTAAATGCATTTTATGAGTTTTTCTAGGATTCTTTTATGGCATTTATAAAACTTGACATTTGGAATGGAGCCGAGACAATAACTGGACCATGATAATATTAAAATTTGGCCACATGAAAAATGACGGTAGCCAGTGACTGGGGATGTGTGGAATGCTTTCTAATTGTTGCCTTTATTTATATGAAGCATATTTGTTAGAATTTGGTCTGTGTACATGATTCTCCATGTGAGAGTGATAACAGAATGGAGAAGTATTACAGAAGGAGGATGTGTGCAACCAACAAGAAATTTTTCACAGTAATCCAAATGAACAAAGCTACAAATCAGTATGCCAACAATACAAGCCAGTGTTTAAAAATGTGCTGAAGAATGCTGTTGGTAGGGTGCAGAGTTTGGGTCAAAAACTTTACTCTGCAATTTCTGAACCTCTAGAAACTCTGCAAGTTCTATGACTTTTATGTGTTTTAAAGATGTCTAAGATTTACCAATTTAGAGACTCATTTGAACTGGTGTTCAGATTAACCAAATATTATGTTTGCACAAAAATATCAAATACATTTATATAAAATCCAACGATTAGTTTATGAACTGCTCTTATCTATCAATTGCCTTTAATAAAGCAATGGACCTTGTCCAAGATCATGCACCAGGCCACAGGGAAACTTGCATCCAATGACAGATTGGATTAAAAATAATTAAAACTCAGGCTTTTGCCTCAGCTGAGGTCAATGCTAAAATGTTGTTCCATTTTAAAGTTTGCTGCAGAGTGGATTGAAGTCGTGCTCTGCCTGCGGCATAATCCATGCTTTCAGCCTGCAAATCCTTCTTCTTTATCTTAGCAGTGTTGATCCTCAGAAGGTTTCTAAATACAAATTACTACAAAGTTATTTCCATCTCAGAGTCTGGTTCCTGGGGAAATCTGAGAAGCAAGAAGTTAGGCTTAGATTATAAGTGTGGACTATCTAGATTCCTAGCAATAAAGACCTTATCTATCATTGATGGTGAATAGATTTAAAGTACCATATAGCCATAGTAGTATAGAATATCAGATGCACACATCAGAGATTGATATCCATGAGATCTTAGTATTTCGGATTTACCGAATACTCTGAGGATGCCAAAAGATGGGCGATTTTTATGTGTTAACTTAAGGATCTACATTTATATTTCTTGGAGTCATTTTTTTTTCTATTTCATAAGACTACTTTTGCCCATTAAGGAATTTCCTACACTTTCCTTCTTGACAATTAGCTTGATAACAAAGCTAAAATACCACCTGAAGGAGAAAATCAAAATATCATGAAAAAGCTATAGCTATAGAATGGCAAAATTCAGTAAAATTAAACCTATAGAAATGATTGCTGCCACTATACAGTGAGGGCATGGAAGAAAGCATGAAGAATGTTATCTGGGAGAAAATATTCTTAGTGATACAGAAACACATTCTCAAAGTAGAAGATGGACCACAGATGTTTTAACACTGGATAAACAGTTCTAAGAAATATGACTGCTTGGGGCTTGAAAATAAAGAACAACTACTAATGCACAACTATTGGAATTGTGGCTGACTCTGGGAGTCAAGGATTAAGACTCAGGAGAAGCAGGCACTCCCTAAAGTGCAAAGACTATAAGGTCTAAATGTTTGCTTAAGAGAGATCCAAGTCATAATATTTACCAAAAGCATGAAGAACTTATTAGTGAGAAATTACTGGCACTGCCAAGGATCTTTGTGGTGCTGTGCTATGAAGATCAGGGCTGAGCCTAAGACAGGAAGCATGTGTTCCCAAACAAGAATCACAAAATATCAACGGTGATGACAGATTCTCAATTAGAGAGGAGAGATATGAGTTTAATTCTCAAAATTAAACTACTCAGTTGCTGAAATTTGTAGCAAGATGGGAATAGTAGAGAGATAGTGATGACTTGCAAAGATGTATACAAATGTTTATTAGAAGCAATATGCAAGAACTTCCAATAAGATATTGTTCAATGTGAATGAGAAGGATAATTCAAGGAGAGTTAATTAGAAACATATAGGCAGATATTCAAACTATCACTGTTCTTTGCTAGGCTTTTAAATTTGCATCACATTTCAAGAAAAAATTACTGACTGAGGAGCTGATGGGTCTCCAGAATAGAATGCCAAGCTGTGGCACTAGTAACTCTGTCCATAGACCTTCTCTAAAGGTATTTATAACATCCACGGCAGTTTTTCATGTCATAGTACCCAACTACTCCATCAGGTAGCTATTTTTTCCCCCAAATTTATATACGTGGATTGGATGGATTTTGTAGTTACTAGACTTTCTGAATTTGCTTCTTATTCCCTGATGTAAAAATTTTATAGTTTTATCTCTATAAACATGCATATATAGTAATGCATATTTTTAAAATTTTATTTATTTATTTTCTATGTGTATGAATGTACTGTCTGCATGCAGGTTTGTGCACCCGTGTCGTGCAATGCCTCGGAGGTCAGAAGAGGGTGTTGGTTTCTCCTGGAACTGGAGTTCTCCTGGAATTGGAGTTACAGATGGTTCTCAGCTGCCATGTGGGTACTGGGGATCGAACCTGGTTCCTCTGCAAGAGCAGTTGGCACTCTTAACCGCTAGGCTATCTCTCCAGCCCCAGTAATGCATATTAATGTCAACTTTAGGGACAGATCAGTGCTGGTGGTCCCATGATTTTCAGGTCTCACTGCTGCCCTGAAAAAACAAGTGCACCCAGGCAGATGTCATTAAATTACTTACTGATAAACGTGAGGAGTATTCCTCCCTTTAAGAATACATGGGACCAGAATTATTTCAGATTTTATTCATTCATTTTTTTTTATTTTGGAATACTTGCATCTCCATAATGAGATATCTCCAGTGAAAATAATTCTAAACATATTCATTCAAACATTTATATTTCATGTATACCTTGTATGCATAGTGTGGAGGTGATTTTATATTCTGAATGTTTAAGGGAGGCCATATCTTGACTGTATTGTGTTATATGACTCAATTGTAGGATTTTCTACCTATAGTTTCAAGGTACTTGTGCCCAACTTTTTCAGATTTGGGAGCAATTTAGATTTTGGATTTTTATTTTATTGATCCTCAAAATGTACTCAATTATCACTATTTTGTAAAGTATAGTGATTTTGATGAAGCAGATTAGTAGAAAGTTACTATATGATATAGCATCACTGGTCTGGTTTGCGTTAACTTTTCAGTCTCTAAGGGGAAAAAATTGAAATAATTCATTTCAATTTGAATCAGGCATCAGTTCAAATTTATGTCATTCCGTGACTAAATTAATGCTCAGATTTCTGAATAGCATATTCCAAAGAGATCATGGGCACCCATTAAATCATTCCATTGGTGCACCATGTTGATGACATCACAATAATCAAACCAGACAAGCAACTAGTGGAAAGTATTCTACGGGCTTTTGAGAGACACATGTACTGTAGAGAATAGGATTATAAACTTTGTAAAGAGTTAAGATAATACTATGCTAACAAAACTTCGAGGGAACCAGTAATGTGAGTCCTTTCAGCAAATATCTTCCAAAGAAAGAAATAATTATTGCATCCTGTATCTTTCATCATAACGAAGGAAGCATTCTAACTGGTAGTAAGACACCCTGAAAGGCTTCTCTGGCCATTATATACAGAAATATAAGAAAACTACCAGGTTTCAGTGGCACACAGAGCTGACAAAAGCTCTGTCAGGCCAGATTTTGATGTAAGTAGTTCTTAGATTGGGCTATTCAAGCTGAGAGAACTGTGGTCTGTAGTAGGAAAACATACTACTCAGGGGTTTATATAGTTCTTAATGGGACAATTCTAATGCAGCCCCCTGAAGCCTCCACAGCAAGGTCATGCCATGGGAAATGTATAGTGAAGTATCTTTTAATAATCAAGTATATTTTGAAATAGTTTGTCAAGTGATATTGGCTCTGATAGAGGTGAAGACACTAAATGACATATATCTAGGAATGTTTTGAATTTTGAAAATTTTAGGTCTTCCCAAAAGGTAAGCCTAGAAGCAAGATCAGATCAGAGGTAACAATTCAGATAGGTAACAATGGCGATGCAAAGATATACTTAGATTCTGACTTGAAGACTCAGCTGACCCAATATGTTGGTAGAGCATGATGGGAAAGAGGGAGCAGAATGAGTCCAGTCTTTTAGGACTGAGTTAAAGGGTTTAAACATAGTAGACATGCACTTATTGTCAAAGACTGCAAAAATTTGCATGGACTGGGGCTAGGCTAGTTTTAGAAGAATCTCATAGCAGACATCAAAGAAGAGTTTTCATAGTAGATTGATGTAGATTCTAGTAGATTTAATGGTTGACATTAAAGTCTGCTAGAGTCTAGGAGAGTTAAGATAAGTAATAGAGTTGGAAATGAATAGCACATAGGTATTTAACACCATGGTTGTCAGGAGAATAAAACATTTGATGAATCAGTGCTACAACACTTTCACACTTAGATGTCAAGGAGATGAGGAGCCAACAGAGTCCAGGTAACAGTCAAAGGAGAAAGACAGATACCCTATCCTATAACAATGAAGAAACTATTTCAAGGAGAGTGTGAGGAATTGTGTTGCACATAGCTATTAAGGAAGATGACCCTCTCACAGGTTTTTCCTTCAGATCTCTTTTACTGTGGCATTTTCTGCTTGCATTCTTCCTTATTAAAAGTCATTTTCTGGGCTAGAGAGATAGGCCTAGCTGTTAAGACCGCTGAATGCTCTTGCAGAGGACCCAGGTTTGATCCCAGCACCTACACGGCAGCTGAGAACCACCATCTTTGACTCTGGTCCCAGGGGATTCTGACACCCTCTTCTGACCTCTGAGGCATTGCATGACATAGGTGCACAGACCTGCTGCAGACAGTATATTCATACACATAAAAAATTAATAAATAAAATTTAAAAAGAATCATTTTCTTCCTCTTCTACACCCAAAAAGCTTTCATCAGACCTCTACTAACAATGTGATATACATTCCCAGCTCCTGTCCTCTGAAGTAGAAAATGAATCTTCCTACTTTCTAAACTCAAATCTAAGTCTTATCATAATGTAGAGTCTGACCTTGTGATTTGCAAAAGAATTTGCAGTTCTCCTCAGACATTACCTCATTTATCCCATTGCATAAGTACATGGACATTAAAATTTATATGAAACCACATGTAAAGAATTAATTTTATAAAATAGGTCATGTAGTGTAGAACATTTCAATTTAAGAAAGCAAATTTATATATAGATAAAATTCTATGTATTTTGTAAGGTCTTGCACATAAAGAGTCATGGGTATCACAAAGGAATGGATCATTGAAATATCAGTACAGATGTCTTCATAAGAAAAAAAACACTCAAACTATTGTGTATGATTTAAGCAGGCACAGTATCATATCATAAACATGATGGTGACCACCAATATCCATCAGGATCCTTAACCAGTGGCAGTGCTGTACTAAACGCAACCATTATTACAATTGTTATTCATTCTATAAATAGATGGAGGATATAATCAATGTAGTGAATGCTGGTGGGAACAGCACCATTGACTGTTCAGAATTCTTTGCTATGATGTCTAGAAAATAAAAGACATAGAGAGCAAAGAAGAAATCCATGAGACACTCCAATTCTTTGACAAGGATGGGAATGGTTACATCAGTGCAGCAGAAATACGTCACACCACGATAAATTTAGCAGAAAAACTACTGTTGAAGGAGAAGAGATGATCAGATAAGCAGATATTGATGGAGAGGGACAAGTCAAGTATGAAGAATTCATGCAGAAGATGACGGCAAAATGAAGCCCTTTGTTCAACTACTTTCTCCCTCTAGGAGAATCAAACCAAATCTTTGACTTGCCTCTTACAAAAAGAAAAGAAAGGAAAAAGAAAAAAAAGGTCATTTATTCATTCTGTTTCTATATAGCAAAAAGTGCTTTCTGTTCACACACAAAATCTGCTTGGTTGATGGTCCTGTCCCCTTAAAGATCAAGCTCAATATCAGTTTTTCAATAGACATACTTGTACAATCTCAATGATAAGAAAGTATTTATTGGACTACTAAAAATTCCATTTACTAATGACTACTACAGTCTGAGCTGACCAGATTTTCACGCATACAGCTTAACCATTGAGCACAATCAGGGATCTGTATTAAAACTGGAAAATGGAAAAACAGATTATCTATTTTAAAATGAGGAGCTCTAGCATTAGAGACATTGAAGACAATGCCTGGGTCCACATAGATAAAGTGATAGCAAGAATTACCTGACTGTAAAATCGAATGGTGATGATGATATCTAAATTTTGTTTAATGATGTGACTCTTGCCAGCAGTGTTATGAAAGCCAAAGAGAAATTTATGGAATATGGTGTAGAAAACAGAACCAAATAAAAAGTCAAATTTAAATGGGTCCTTAAGAGAAAACTAACACAAATAGTATATGTTTGAAAAAATAAGCAAAATAATAAAGGAATGCATAAGGTATCTATATTTTTATCTTTATCTACCCATGTGTCTATTTAAATATTAAAAGCTATAAAGGTAAAATTATCCATGGTAATAGAAGATAATTATGGTAAAATCTTTATTAAAATAGCTGGAAAATTCTAACAATATAAAAAGTAAAATGTGCGAAGAAATATATATGCCATTGTTTCAGGCACAGGTGAACCATAGAATGAGTTTAAGTCAGGAAGAGGCTTGATCACAGCTATCTGCACTGGGATTATCTATCTGCTCCTTGGTGTATAGCTTATATTACAAAAGAAGAAAACTGAAAAACAGGATTCCCTCACAAAGTGAAAATGCAACATGGGTGGATGTGATTAAGCTGACTATAGTAAATGCTGTAGATTTACCTGTTTAGTTATGTCTTATACTAGAAACATTTTAAAGAATCATTAAAGTACCTCAAATTAGAGGAATATATTAAATAGTGTTAAGACTGGTTATTACACATCAACATAAACTGCATATATTTGTTTTTGTTTTTGTGTTTCTACTGGGCTTTTTTTCCCTTAATTTTTTATTGAGCTTTTGGGCATTTCATACAATATTTCTTAATCAAGTTTATGCCTATCCCCCATCCATGCCCCATCCTTGTACTCATGCATTCTGCCATATATGTTAAGTCCTGTCTTATATCCTCAAATCTTTTTTTTTTTAACTTTTTTGATGCAAAAGTTTACTGTTTGGGTAAAAGTTCTTTAATCAAGTCTTTTTTGTTGCTGTTGTTCCATTCAATTTTTTTTTTCTCCAAAAAGTTCTGGGAATCACCAGCTCCATTTCAGCCTCTTGAGTCCTGGGATCATGGATTCCATCTCGGCTTCTTGAGTCTTGGGATCATGGGCTCCATCTCGGCTTCTTGAGTCTTGGCATCACGGGCCCCCATCTCAGCGTCTTGAGTCTACTGGCCTTCCGTATGAGTTACAGTCATCGCAGCATCTTCCCGCGGCAGTCTAAGATCATCAGGTAAATCATTAGGTCTTCCCTTTCACAACAAAAATCTCAATTCCTGCTTCAATATTTATTTTATTTATGGGTCTTTGTGTGTATATCACGTGTGTGGTGCCAATAGAGTCCAGTAGTAGACATCAAATCCCTTGTGCTTCAGGTGGTCCTGGGAAATCCCCAATGTAATCTCTGTGCACTCCAAATGGCATATATTTGTACATATGAATATGTGTTTGTATGTGTCCGTGTGTCTTTGTCTGTGTGTCTGTATGTCTGTGTGTATTAAGGCCTATAGAGTTAAGTCCTAATAGTTAAGGTCTACAGAGTTAAGTTGTGTCCCCAAATGACCTTCAGTGTGGGTTCATCCACTGGAGCCTTGTCAACTTACCAAAAGTCTCACTCTTAAAGGAGACTGAGTTTCTCCATCCAAGAAGCCAAAGGTTGCCAATAGTCCTTAAGTAGAGTTGAGGTCTTTTACCCACTTCCCTGTGGCTATGATGGGATTTTGTTGGACTTGAGTTTACTTGGGTCTTGTGCATGTTGTCAACATTGCTGGGAGTTCCTATGAATAGCTTTCATGCTGTCTGAAGACACTTTTTCCTTGTGGTCATCAACCTCCTCTGGCTCTTACAAATTTTCAGCCTTCTCTTCCACAATGATTCCTGAGCATTGTGAGTTAGGAGTTTGATGTAGGTGTCAAATTCAGGGATAAGCAGGCTACAGCTTCTTGTTCTCAACATGTTGGCCAGTTGTTGTTTTCTGTGTTAAGCAACATCTGCTGCTTAAGGAAGCTTCTCTGCTGAGAGTTGAAAAATGCATTAAGGAATGGGTATCAAAATAAATCATTAGGAGTCAGTTTAATACTTCACTTAGCAGACTAGATGGAATAATAATATTTGGCTCTCTCATGGCCGATGATAGGTCTAGCCTCAGGCTCCTAGGTCTATTATCAATGTCAAGTATGAGCTCCATCATATGAAGAGGACATTAAATCCAATTAGAGAATGGTTTGAAACCCTCAAAATATTTGTGCTACTAGTGGGGTGCACACCTTTAATCACAGCACTCAGGAGGCAAAGGCAGGTGGATCTCTGTGAGTTTGAGGGCAGTGTGCTCTACAAGGTATGTTTCAATAGAGTCATGGCTATATAGTGACACCCTGCTTCAAAAACTTCTTAGAGATGTTAAAAATATTAATTTAAAGTTAATGAAAGTGTACAATTGGAGTTCTACATAAATATAAATATAGCATTTTATAACAAAAATCTTTTACATAAATATAAATAAGTTTTGTGGGAAAATTTCCTCTGAGATGAACAAAACTAAAAGTAATTTTTTTTGCATATAAAGTCTTACTTCATTCTTTTTCTAAAATAACATAGTGCTAAAAGTAAGTTCTGGCCAGGTGTGAATGCACACATCTTTAATCCCAGCACCTCAGAGGCAGAGGCAGGTGGATCTTTGTGAGTTCAAGGGAAGCCTGGTCTATGTAGTGAGTTCTAGAACACCTGGAACTACAGGGAGACCCTGTCTCAAAAATACCTCCCCCCAAAAAAGTAAATTCTGGCCTGGGGAAGACAGCTCAGTCATCTACGTGCCAACTGCTCCAGAGAGGACGCAATTTGGATGTCCAGCACTTGTGGACAATCCCACTGTAATTATCCAAATCTCCAACCTTAGCATTGGGGATGGAGATTGGCAGGTAAGCAGAACTTGCTGGCTGCACACACTATGTGCACAAAATGTTTTAAAAGTTAGATTCATATATCATATTATGAAATCAATTGTCTGCTTTTCAATCAGTCATCTAATTGTGGTATTTTTATTTTTAAAATGTTAAAACACTTTTCTTTGAATGAAAGCCCTGGGCACTCATGATTTCCTTTAGTTTGTAGAGCTGAATGTGACTCACATGTTGTATGCTGCTTAGAACTGAGTAATTTAATATACAGACTTTGCTGTCAGATAAGCCCAGATTCAACTCCTAGTAGTGATGCTGATGAACTAAATGGCTTAGTAATATTAGTGGTTCACCAATTACTCTGGAAAACATGTGATGAAGTCCTGGAACCTCTGTTATTTTCATTGTTATTTAGAAACTGGGTCTTTTCAGATATTAGTCCCTAACCCAGTATGACTGGTGCCCTCTAACAAGAGAGTAGTCATTCTCCACATGGAGACTTCCATGTGACCCAAGAGATAGCTTAGCAATGATGCACACCCATAGCAAGGAAGGCAAGCACTGGCGGCAGCATCAGAAGCTCCAAGGGCAGACAGCTTGACTTCAGACTTCTGCCTTCAGAGGTATCAGAGAACAGACTGTGCTGTTTTCTGCCACACCTGTTGTCATTTGTTTCAGAGTCCCCAGAAAACTAACAAAGTTGAGTACCTTGTCTAGATTTCAGACGGCACCCTTTAAAAAAAGCATGATTACCATGGAGACTTTAACTTCTGTGTAGTATGAGGCCCTCTGTCTGTGAAACAGGAATGATGAAAATGTCCTTGTCATAGTGTTTCGAGGAATGACAGGTCACACGTGCAGAAGCTGACACATGTACTTGAGAAGGAGCAAACCATCAGTGTTCACAGCTGAGTGAGCTGTGATAATCCTTACAGTGTGCTCAACACACTGCCAAAACTATGCTAAGCACTTAATACATCATTTGCTATTCTGATTAAATAATAAAATATGCAAACCACAAAGTGCCTCAAATATAGCAAGACTTCAATAAATTTATGACACTATAGTTAAATAGCTTTGAAAGTAATTAATTTATCTCAAGTTATTATTTTAAATGCTCTAATGATTATTTCAAATAGTAGTTTATGTTTTGATGAATTGGGATGTTTGGATCTATTCTGTGGATCTATTATTGTAGTTTTGAAAGAAAACAAGGTAACATGCTCATTCATCCTTAACAGAGTCTGGGATTGCAAGGTTGTGATCAATATCCAAGAAACACATTTATCTAAAAGTATAATTTATAAGTATATTGAGTGCTATAAATTGGTCTATGCTGATCAAAAGAGTAAAATGAATATGATCAGGGTAACCATTGGGCATATGGTCTATAGAGATAGATATGATGCAGGTTTGAGTGAAAAATGATGAACATTTTGCAGGCTGAGGAAGCCTTCAAGGGACCCAGAAAGGCAACTAACTTCAAACAAGCAACAGACAAGGAATTCTCAGATGAAGAAGCATATTATAAGATAAGAATAGATTAAGTAGAGTTGTTTCTCATTTTAAAAACTTGAGTTATATGCTGGGCATGGTGGCACGGACCTTTAATCCTAGCACTTGGGAAGCAGAAGCAGGTGGATCTTTGTGAGTTCAAGGCCAGCTTGGTCTACAGAGTGAGTTCCAGGCCAGCTGGGGATACAGGGAGACCCAGTCTCTAAATGCTAAAAAAAAAAAAAAAAATCTTGAGTTATCTAAAGATCCTCTTATGTTTAGAAAATAAACAGTGAAGTATTTATAAAAAAAGAGATTACATTGTACATGCAATTATATTTTAGCTAGATCAGTAAAGCGTTATATATTATAAATACATAAACATATCATCACCAAAATGGACAAAATATTACCAGTGCAACTAATCAGTATAACAAGGAATGCATGTACTAGTCTGGTAACTTTTATGCATTCTAAAATTATGTCGAGGTAACAAGTTGGCAAAAAATTACAGGTCAGAAAAGAACAAACAGGAAAATGTTTCTAGGTGACTAATCAGAATTTCTACAATCTGATTAGTCACTCAGAATATGAAGTTATTTTTGACGAATTGTTTAGAGCCTAATTTGGATAAAATCTAGACTTATTTGGAAATAAATGGAAAATAGCATCCCAGATACTCACGTGTGGATAATTATACTTGTACACAATTAGCTGAAAATGAGCATGTCTTCAAGCTCCTTTTGTTACAAACAATAGACATTCACAAATTAAATGAGAGTTTTACAAAATTGTTTCTGAGTCTTATTTCACCCATACAAAATCACCTATTTTTTTACCTCCCACAGTTCTTTGGAGAAACAAATAAAAGAACACATGTAAATATCACTACATTAGCCTAAGAAGCTATACTGAAAACACTAATTTCAGTACCTTTTGTTTCTATAAACAGGACTACCAGGTAGATTATTTTGTTTACATGCTGTAAGAAATTTTTTTTCTACTACTTTCAGGGTGAGATGTTATTTTCCTTTAATGTTTTTGAAAGAAGCTTTTCATTGTATATAGTAGGCTTCAAATTGGAAAGCTGCCAAATTGATTCTAATTTAAGTCTTGATATCACAAATGAACCTTTTCAGTAGGTAACATAAATCATCCTGTGAAAATATCAATGCATTCAAAAGCCAGACCCATACAATCTCATGTCCAAAGGCTTACTATGCCATCTTGAACACAGAGTTCAGCCAGTCGGTACATCAAAGTGAATTATTTATCTTCAGATAAATTCAACTAAGCTTTCCATTTTAATATCTAATACAGGTCTTATCTAGCTATAGTATATATAGTACATATATACCCACATATTAAGAAGTACTTTTTAATCAATAAGATTGTGTTTTATAAAGTATTGCTCAAATAAAAACCATCATAAACTAGAATTTAAGCTTCCTAATTTATGCCACTAGGAAGTGGCCACTGTAGAGCAACAGCATTTTTATTTCAGGGTGACAATATTCAGTAACCAGATATTTTTTCTACGTACCATTGAAATAGTTTCTTCCAAGTGAGAGATGTAAGTAGAAAGAGTTGTTGAGGAGCTTTAACCTTACCAACCCCTAACTATTTTTCTCTGAGTGTTTTACCACATCAAAACTCACTGATATGAAACAGAAGCCATTGGTTTGCTCAGGATTCCAGCAGCTGGCAACATTGGCTCATTGGGTGGTGCTCGTCTCTCCTGTTGTCATTAGCTGAATTTGTTCCCATTGGGGTGGATCAGTCACCATGCTGATCCTGGATTGGTTCAGTTAAATCACTGGTCACTAACTTGGGCTGCATCCAGTATATGCCAGTTCCATTTATGTGACATTTTTGTGGTCTCTTTTGGGATTTTTATATAGCATTTGATTTCTAAGAAGAGGAGAGCAAAAACTAGGCATGCTTTTGAGTCATAGGCTTTAAGGGGAAGGGATATCATCATCCCACTCTACCATATTAGTCAAAGTTCCTTTAAAGGGAAAGGAAATCAACTGCATTTTCATAGGCAGAACTGTAAGATCATACTGAAGAAATGCAGATAATAGATATTGGAAGAATGATGGTATCCATATAATCTATCACTTCAGGACATAAGGGCAGAATTTCCTTTTCCTTGAGAAATGATTATAATGTGGATTGTGTGTGTATGCACATGTGTACAAAATATTCAACAAAGGAGTCCTTTCCCTTCCCATTATTTTTGACAATAGATTAATCTTAAGTGGTTTTAAATAACTGAGTAAAGGTCACTAGTTTTGTGTGCCTTTTGCTTAAAATGCACTGACTCCTTTCCTACTCCCTGTAATCTAGTATTCGTCCTACAAAGAAGGAATGCTGTTGACTATGGATTTTTTTTAATTTTTTTAAATTTATTTTCTATGTGTATGAATGTACTGTCTGCATGTAGGTTTGTGCACCCGTGATGCATAATGCCCCGGAGGTCAGAAGAGGGTGTCGGATTCCCCCGGAACTGGAGTTCACCTGGAATTGGAGTTACAGACGGTTCTCAGCCGCCATGTGGGTGCTGGGGATCGAACCCGGGACCTCTGCAAGAGCAGTCGGTGCTCTTAACCGCTAGGCCATCTCTCTATATTCAGTTTGTTCATTGATATCAATTATCTTAGTGGTAAGCCCTTTTATGACTAGATTTTTTACATTCCCAATCCTATTCTACCAATTGATTCAACATACTATCATGTTGCATTGTTCCTGGGTGTATTTTCCCTGGAAAAAAATTAGTATAGAGTATGATAATGATGGCATCATTTAAAATTACCAGCAATATAGAAAATTTCAGAAATGCTGAAATCACACAGCACAGTTAATATTGAAATAAATGTTTTCCTGATTTAGAAAGTCTGGACCTATACCTTGTAGAGCACTGCCTATATTTTTTTTCTTTTTTGTGTTTTCAAAATAGGTTTTAATCATACACTTCATATACAAATTACTGTACAGTCATTTTAGTTAATAAAGTGAAATTGTAAGTGAAAAGTAGAAAACACAAAGCTGGTGTGTTCTCCTTGGTAAAGTATCAAAAGGGTTGTCCGTTACCCATATTAGTGACAAAGTGAACAGAGAGTTTATAAAGAGACTAAGGCAGTTGTAAACTAGTTATTGAAGAGGACCAGGGTTCAATGCCTGAGTGATCACCACCTAACGTGTTTCTATGAGAACAAGGCCAGAACTTTCTAGTGAACCTGGGAACTCAACATGGGTTATGCTAACCCTGGTTTATCAGTTGTGTAGTGCAGCTTCTCCCATCTCTAGCAAGACCAACTATACACTAAGACATGAAGCTCTTCAAAGCATTAATAAACTGTGTACATATTGCACTAGGTAAGTCAACACTTGGCTTGATACTTTGCTTCCGGGTACTTGAATCGCATTTCTAAGCACAAGCAGGACAAAATCCTGAGTGCTCAGGCAGGGCCAAGTAGCTTGGACTTTGTCTTTTTGGTTGTGAGCCTGAGTCTTTAATGGCTATGCCAGCTCTCCAGCCAAAGGACTTTGTAACTCATTGCGTTCCAAGTTCAGTTCACTTGTTGCAGTTACTGGTCTCGTGATTCATAGAGGAGCTTGGTAGCCTTGTGCGTGGCTGCCAACCATGTTGCGGCCTGCCTCCTGCTGCCATTTGCATCCTCTCCAGCCATCAGCTTCGGCTGGGTTGTACCCTCTGCTCCTGGGCCTGCGTACTGCAGGAACATGCCTGTGGCTAGAGTGCGTCTCCAGCAGTGAAGCCTTCTGTGAGAATCTGCACAGTACAGACGTGTGCAATCTCAATTTCGTGGTGGCTGTCTCCACCCAGAATCAAGCATCTCTGGTTGTTGGAAAGTCGACAAACCATGTTCAGACTTTTATGAGTTTCCAAGTTACAAGGAGCTGCTTGTCGTAGAACTTGGCCTCACGGTGAGACACCAGGGCTCACTCAGCACACTGGCGCAGTGGATCCAGAAACACTTGCGCCTGAGCTGCACCTTCTGGCTACAGCACCTTCGCAGAAGCAGTGGTGCTTTCTGGTGTTAAAGTCAAACTTGGTGTCACACTGCATACATCTTGGACACTCCTTATCCGGGACCCACTGTGGCTCCTCCAGGACAAAAGGGCTTCTGAAGGCTCGGGGCTACGGCACCATGCACAGGCCGTTGGCGGCACGCAGCCACCCCGCATCATTGCCTATATTTTCTACTAACAATTTCAGTGTTGTTGTCAAGTGTTATGTGCCTGAAAACTACTGATTGCCTGAAACTTTTAGAAAAAGAAAACAAAGAGTTAAATATATACTGACTTGAAAAAGGTCATACTAGGGCTGAAGCTGTAGAGCTGGTCAACATTTGCATTTCAGCCATGATAGTTCAAATTGTTGTGGCTTGACTGAAAATCAGCTACACACTCTCACCTGCAACTCACCTTCCAGATCTAATTTAAGAATGAAAATATTTCTAAATAAGAATTGCAAAAAGCAGCAAGTTGAGTGAGTTCCCAGGCATGCATCTTTCATAATCTAGAAGGAATTATAGCATTGGATTTTCTGGCTGAATTCCTTGGTGTGCACAGTGGAAGAACCCATGGTACTCATTTATTTGACCACCAGACTTCATTAAAAGGGTGGAAATTTAAACACATAATAAATTTGTTTCTTTACCAATTGCGTAATAGTGGTATCTTCATCATGTTAGCGCAGTGGATTTCATCTATTGTTCTTGCACTTACTGGGCCTGAACTTCTAAGCAACCTGTCAGCATTTGCATTTCAGCCATAATATTCCAAAGAGTTGTGTCTTGACTGAAAATCAGCTACATACTGTCATCTACTTGTTCACTCCACACTTATTTTTGTGTTTAAGTCTCATTTTTCTCTATTTAAACTTTCCACAGACAAGGAAGACAAATCTGGCTCTTTACTCTAGCAGTAGCTTATTTTCCTTCCTCAAATATGCTTACAAGCTCCAACTAGTATTTTTTATTTATTTATTTTTTTAATTTTATTTATTTATTTATTTTGTATGTGTATGAATGTACTGTCTGCATGTAGGTTTGTGCACCCGTGTCGTGCAATGCCGCGGAGGTCAGAAGAGGGTCTCGGATTCCCCTGGAACTGGAGTTCTCCTGGAATTGGAGTTTCAGACGGTTCTCAGCCGCCATGTGGGTGCTGGGGATCGAACCCGGGTCCTCTGTAAGAGCGGTCCGCGCTCTTAACTGCTAGGCCATCTCTCCAGCCCCCAACTAGTATTTTTAACTGTCCTGTGAATAAATAATGATAGAGACACAATTCTGCCTGGTAACCTGTAGCCAGCTAAGACAGTCAGCCTGGGATTCCTGGGTCAGGCTTACACTTGAATGACTCCCTTTCTTTAAATAAATTACTTTTATACATTGCAAAATTTTAGTAGAAGAAGCTTTGCCTTGGCTTTATGTATTATAATACATGTGGTCTGGTTTTCCTCTGCTATGCTTACTCAGTTTCTTCATTGTCCATTCTTTCAGATTAGCACTATGAGAAAGATGGAGTGTCAATTAAGATGGAAGAACCAGCATATTCTAAGAACCTTGGTTTCCATGGGAATAGTATGGGCTTGTGGGTAGATAAGACATACAGAATGATAGTACTAATAACAAATACATTTATATTATGCCTATAAATATCTCTTGATAAAATATTCATTGTGTTCAGAGTAATGGTGCATGTTTTTAATCCCAGTACTCAGGGGTTAGAGACAGATTGGTCTCTGCATGTTCAATGCTACACTGTTTTACATAGAGAAGTTCAGACAACCCAGAGCTACATAGTGAGATCCTTTTCTAAGAGGAAAAAACAAAAAACAAAATTCACCATATTAATTCTGATGATTTCACATTTGTGAATTAGCACAATGTTACCATAAATGACATCTGCTGACCAGATCACTCACTACTTTTATTTACAAAACACTGTGTTTACTCCAAACACTTTCAAATGACTTAAAAACCTCAGTGGGTTTTCTTTCTCCTTTCTCAGATATGTTGTTAAA
This sequence comes from Rhizomys pruinosus, assembly GCA_009823505.1. Lineage (NCBI taxonomy): Eukaryota > Metazoa > Chordata > Mammalia > Rodentia > Spalacidae > Rhizomys > Rhizomys pruinosus. The sequence continues at coordinate 2,160,883 of VZQC01010664.1, read as the reverse complement.
ACTTCTGGTATTAAGCTACATTTTTGGTATAAATTCTTGTTGTTTTATGACTACATTCATTCGTATGTTCTACAAATTTTTCTAGGAAGTTATTGGGGACATTGAAGACATTACCTATGAAGATAAGTCTTTATAATAAGAGGAATTTTAAATATCAAAAAATATAATAAAGTGTCCTGTTTTAACAGGGTTTAATTCATCATATTGCAGAGATACATGCACAACCATATTTATTGCAGTTCTCTTCACAATAGTGAAGAGATGGAAGCAACCTAAGTGTCCCTCAGCTGATGAGTGGATAATGAAAATGTGGTACATCTACACAATGGAGTTCTATGCAGTGGTAAAGAAAGACAACATCATGAAATTTGCAGGTAAATGGATGGAACTAGAAGCCATTATGCTAAGTGAAGTAACAAAGTCCCAGAAAGACAAACCACATATGGTGTCCCTCATTTGTGGATCCTAGATCCAAATCCTTATATGTAAGCCAAGCCTGATGCTATTATAGATATAACTTGAAGTTTATGTATCTATTTTCACAAGTTCTAAGATTTGTGAGAGTCAATCTGTTCTTAGAAAGTACATTAAAACATACATCATATTGCTATGTAACCTGAGAATGTAAAGCTATATTTCTTTCTGCCTGCCTGCATTGCTATTAAAATGTGAAATTAAAGAAAATAAAGAAGTCAGAAAACTAAGGAGAGAAAATGAAAAACTCAAAAAGGACTTAGAGGGATACAATGACAAACTTCAGAAAGAACTAAAGGAACAGAATGACAAACTCCAAAAAGAACTAGAGGGAGAAAAACACAAACTCCTGAAGGAAGTAGAAACACTGAAAAAGGAAGCCAAACAACAAAGTAAGGAGCACCAAGAAGAGATTGAGAAGCTCGAAAAGGAAATGGAAATACAAAAGAAATCACAGGATGAAATGAAAAAGGAAATAGAACACTCATCCAATCAAGAAGAACGGAAAGGAAAAACCTCAGAAATAGAATGGAAGAAGCAGAGCAAAGAATATCAGACGTGGAAGATAACACAGAGCAATTAAAAAGCTCAAATAAAGATTATGAAAACTTTAAAAATACACAAAAGTGGAACAACCAGGAAATATAGGACACCATGAAAAGATCAAATTTCCACATCATAGGAGTAGAGGAAGAAGAATCTCAAGAGAATAGCATTGATCAGATCATTACCAGAATAATAGATGAAAATTTCCCCAAACTAAAAATAGACAAACCCATACAAATACAAGCAGCACATAGGACCCCAAATAGACAAGATCAGAAAAGAAAATCCCCACGCCATATCATAGTTAAATGCTAGATGCCCAAAACAAAGACAAAATTCTGAAAGCTACAGAAGAAAAACAAGTCACATACAAAGGGAAACCCCTCAGAATTACAACTGACCTCTCAGCACAAACCATGAAAGTAAGAACATGGAGCAAAGCATTTCTTGTGTTAAAGGACTATGGATGCTAACGCAGAATGCTATACCCAGCAAAAATTTCGATTATAGTTGAAGGAGAGAGAAAAATCTTCCAAGACATATGCAAGATGATAGACTACATCACTGGAAAACCAACTCTTCAGAAAATACTTGAAACAATTCAAAGGGCAGAAGAGAGGAGCAACTATCCCCAAGCAACTAAGAAAAGAAACTAATAAAAACATAACTGCAGGAATAGAATTGGAGACCAAAAATCCAAATGAATAATACAGTGAAAGGAAGCAACATCCATCTTTCAATTACAACATTAAATATTAATGGACTAAACTCTCCAATCAAAAGACATAGACTGGGAGAATGGATTAGGAAATGAAATCCATCTAAATGCTGTCTGCAAGAAACCCATCTCAATTTCAAGGATAGGCACCAACTTAAAGTGAAGGGATGGAAGAAAATATTCCAAACAAATGGTACAAAAAAGAAAGCAGGTGTTGCTATTTTATTTTATTTTATTTTTTGGTCTTTTCGAGACAGGGTCTCCCTGTAGCCCCAGCTGTCCTGGAACTCGCTCCGTAGACAAGGCTGGCCTTGAACTCACAAAGATCCACCTGCCTCTGCCTCCCAAGTGCTAGGATTAAAGGTGTTGCTTTATCAGACAAAATAGACTTCAAAGCAAAAGAAATCAAAAGAGACAAAGAGGGTCATTACATCTTTCTTAAAGGAACAATTGGTGATGAAAATCTCACAATCATGACTATAAATGCACCAAACTCTGGTACAACAAACTTTATAAAGACAACTCTTCAGTATCTCTAGGCACAGATTAACACCAATACACTAATAGTAGGGGACTTCAATACCCTACTAAGTCCTTTAGACAGAATAACACGACAAAGGATAAACTGAGAGACATCTGAATGGAATGATACAATACACCAAATAGACCTCATAGACATCTATCGAATATTCCACCCAAACACCAGAGAATATGCTTTCTACAGAGCACCCCATGGAACATTCTCCAAAATAGACCATATATTGGGACATGGGAAAAAACTCAACAAATACAAAAAGATTGAAATAATCTCATGCATTCTTTCAGACCACAGTGTAATAAAACTCAATATCAACACCAGGATAAGCCCTACAACCTATAAGAGCACATGGAAACTAAACAACACTCTCCTGAATAATGAATTGGTCAAGGAAGAAATAAAGAAGGAAATAAAAACATTCCTGGAACTGAATGATAATGATAATACAACACAGCAAAAACTATGGGACACTTTAAAAGCAGTCTTAAGAGGGAAGTTTATAGCTCTAAGTGACTACATTAAAAAAACAGAAAGAGCACAAGTGAATGATCTAACATTGCAGCTAAAAATACTTGAGAGAAAACAACAAATGAACCCTAAATGCAGCAGACAAGAAGAAATAACAAAAATCAGAGCAGAGATCAATGAAATAGAAACAAAGAAAACCATACAGAAAATCAATGAATCCAAAAGTTGGTTCTTTGAGAAAATAAACAATATAGACAGACCTCTAGCCCAGTTAACCAAAAGAAAGAAGGAACAACTCCAAATCAATACAATCCGTGATGAAAAGGGAAACATCACAACAGACAATGAGAAGATCCAGACATTCATATGGGAATACTACAAAAACCTATACACTACTAAGTTTGAAAGCCTGGAAGAAATGGATGAATATCTGAAATCCTGGGAATCACCAAAGCTCAACCAAGAAGAGATTGACAGCTTAAATAGACCAATAATACATGAAGAAATTGAAGATGTAATAAGTAGCATCCCAACCAAAAAAAGCCCAGGCCCAGATGGTTTCACGGCAGAATTCTATAAAATATTTCAAAAAGACAACCATTACTACTCAAGTTGTTTACAAGGATACAAATGGAGGAAGTTCTCCCAGAATCCTTCTATGAAGCCAGCATCACTCTATTACCAAAACCAGGCAAAGATACACCCAAAAAGGAGAACTATAGACCCATCTCCTTAATGAACACAGATGCAAAAATTCTAAATAAAATACTTGAAAATTGCATATATCAAGAAGATCATCCACCATGACCAAGTTGGATTCATTCCAAAAATGCAGGGATGGTTCAATATATGAAAATGAATAAATATCATCAAACATATAAATGAACTAAAAGGCAAAAACCATACAATCATCTCAATTGACTCGGAGAAAGCCTTTGACAAAATCCAGCATCCCTTCATGCTTAAAGTCCTAGAGGAAATTGGACTGGAGGGATCATTCCTCAATGTAATCAAAGCCATATACAGGAAACCCACAGCCAATATCATCCTAAATGGGGAAATGACAGAAGCATTCCCCTTAAAGGTAAGAACTCAACATGGCTGCCCCCTGTCACCACTCTTTTTCAATATAGTGCATGAAACAATTGCTAGGGTAATAAGGCAAGAAAAGGAAATTAAAGGAGTTCTAATTGGAAAGGAGGAAGTCAATATATCCCTTTTTGCTGATGATATGATTGTTTACTTAAGGGATGCTAAGAACTCAACCAGAAAACTCCTAGAAACGATTAAGAGCTTCAGTAAAGTGGCAGGATACAAAATAAATCTAGAAAAATCAGTAGCCTTTCTTTACACCAACAACAAGCAACTGAAGAAGCAATACAAGGAGACCTTCCCACTCATAATAGCCTCAAAAACAATAAAATACCTAAGAACAAACCTAACCAAAGACACCAAGGATCTCTACAACAAAAAATTTAAACCCCTGAAGAAGGAAATTGAGGAAGACATCAGAAAATGGAAAGACCTCCCATGCTCATGGATTGGGAAAATAAACATAGTAAAAATGTCCATTTTACCCAAACTCTTGTCCAGATTTAACGCGATCCCAATTAAAATCCCCAAGAGTTTCTTCACAGGCTTAGAAAAAAATCCTCAATTTAATTTGGAAAAACAAAAGACCCTGAATAGCCAAAACAACCCTGAGTGAAAAGAGCAATACAGGGGGGATCTCTATACCAGACTTCAAACTATACTACAGGGCTATAGTCATAAAAACAGCTTGGTACTGGTACAAAAACAGACCAGTTGACCAATGGAACAAAACTAAAAATGCAAACCTGAGCACATATAATTTCAGCCACATCATATTTGACAAGGGGGCCAAGAAGACACAATGGAGGAAAGACAGCATCTTCAGCAAGTGGTGTTGGCACAACTGGATCACCACCTGTAGAAGAATGAAATTAAACCCCTACCTCTCGCCCTGTACAAAAGTCAATTCCAGATGGATCAAAGACTTCAACATGAAAACCAAAACTCTGGAGGCAATAGAATAAAAACTTGGCAGCAGACTACAAAACACAGGTGTAGGAAAAGAGTTCCTAAATCAGACAGCAGCTGCACAAGAAATAAGATCGACAATTGACAATGGGACCTCATCAAACTCAAAAGCTTCTGTACATAGAAAGAAACAATAAAGGAAGTGAAGAGAAAACCCACAGAGTGGGAATAAATCTTCACTGCAAATACATCTGACAAAGCATTGATTTCCAGAGTATACAAACTACTCAAAAATCAAAGAAGAAATAAAAGAAATGAATCATTCAAAAGATGGAGCAAAGAACTGAATAGAGACTTCACAGAGGAAGAATTAGTAATGGCTGAGAAACATCTCAAAAATGTTCAACATCACTAATTATTAGGGAAGTGCAAATTAAAACCACTTTAAGATATCATCTCACTCCGATAAGACTGACTAGGATCAAGAAAACAAATGATGTCAAGTGCTGGAGAGGTTGTGGGGAAAGGGGAACACTCATCCATTGCTGGTGGGAATGTAAACTTGTACAACCACTATGGAAAGTAATATAGAGAACCCTTGGAAAACTCAAAATGAGCTTGCCATTTGACCCAGTCATACCACTCCTGGGTATATACCCACAAGACTCATCTTACTGCAGAAATACATGTACAGCTATGTTTATTGCAGCTCTGTTCACAATAGCAAAAAGCTGGAACCAACCCAAATGTCCCTCAACTGACAAGTGGATAGAGAAAATGTGGTACATGTACACAATGGAGTTCTATGCAGCAGTAAAGAAAGATAACATCATGAACTCTGCAGGTAAATGGATGGAACTAGAAGATATTATGTTGCGTGAAGTAACACAGTCCCAGAAAAGCAAACGACAAATGTTATCCCTCATCTGTGGATGCTAACGTCAATAACCCAGTTGTAAATACTTCTTATGCGGAGGGATGCATATTGGAAAGAACAACAACAGAAAGACTGCATCAAAAACTGACTGAAATAGTGAAACTGGAGGGGTGGGAGAGGGACACCAGTCTATATTTGATTAATGTATATTTAATTGATGTGAGTTTAACAAGTATCCAACTTTGCCCAAACTCTATCTACAAACTACATGGTGTTTTAGTACTCAGTAAAAGTAAAAATATTTATATTAAATAACATTGGTTTAAAGGTTTTAATAAAAATGGTAATACATCTAAGTTAAGTGGAAATATAGATTGTTGTCCACATTTGTTCTACTTAAAATCTGTATAACAGTAACCTTGGGATTAACATTTACAAACATTCTTTATAATTTCTGTGTTATACTGTATCATCTTGCAACATTCTCTTTTACCTGTAGGATAATTTAACTTAAGGAATTAAGTTAGCTTCCCAAATTAACAACATACAGTCCCCCAAAACAGCTTGGGTAAATTTAATGAAATTTACACCTTAATTCCCACCTAAATGTGTACTAAACTGCCCTTTTGAGACTCATGGGTCAAAAAATAAAAACCTAAAATAAAAAAGGAGGGATACAGTTATATATTAAAACTTTTTGTCCAATTTTCAATTTAAGTCTTAAAACTAACTAAGGGAAAAGATTTATATGTTCCCAGAGGTCAAAACGTCACCAACTTAATGGCTGAGAAAGAAAAGATACAGTTTTGCATTGTGCAGGATGTACCAAGAAATACCAGCAGAGAAGTTGGCCCATCTAAGCATTAAAAGGAAGAAAAGCCTCAGACTGCTACAGACACCAAACATCTCTGTGGATCCTATTTGTAACCACTGTTTATAATGAGTCCTAACGAACCTTATGCAAAGTCTTAATATGAGAGACTTTCTTATCTCCTTTTTCACAGAACAAAGAAATACATGATGGTAATGAAGTCATTTTCTAACCATAACTTGGAGCCGACTGTTATAGAGGTAATCTCCTACAAAACTGGTATAACTGCTTTCTTTAATTGACAAATAGACATAGGAAATGTGAAAAGGATTATTCTCTATTCAGAGCCAAATAATACTAAAGTCTTTTCAAGCTGTGCATTTAAGCAAAATATATTAGTACAGGAGAGCTCTGATATCAGCACTGGATTATTTTGCCAAGAGGATGTTGGCCAGGGGATCCAACTCCCCCCCCAAAAAAAAGGTAAAGTCTTTTTGCCTGTAAACTGGGATACCTGCAAGAAGAGAGGTAGAAAGGCCCTGCTGTGGAAGACCTGATGCAAGCATAGGAAAGATGTATTGAGACCGCACTTGCAAGTGTACAGTTGGTCCCTGGAATGCCAGAGAGTGTTACCAAAGGCCACTAAACCAATAAAGCAAAAATTGGGCTCCTTGAGTCAAGAAAGAGTCTTCAGTCAGCATCAGCTACACCTCACCTGCCTGGAAATACTGTGCAGCAGTGGCAGCCACATGTCTGTATATCCCAAATCTAATTGGCTCTTAGCTCTCTTCTTGGAGGAATAATTCATGGCTGATGCCACAAGCTTATATCCTCTAGTGGTTAGGAGAAGTTATAAGCCACAGTAAGTCCTTGTCATCTTTTACAGAAAAAATATAATTCGTGGATTAGCATACCATCCAAACATCTGTGTCTATATCAAAGTAACCTACCATAATAATTAGTACTGTTTAAATACCTATATATGTAATTGCTTGTGCTTTATTAGTAGGATTGAGAGGTTATACCTAGACAAACTGTCAACCCATGAAAGGAAACAGCCAGCACTGATTAGAATCCAAAACAGCATCTCCAGAGAAAGTAGACTGTTTTGCTTCTCGTCCACCAGAACCCCTTTTCTAAGCCTAGGGAACAATGTGCAGAAGAGGGGGCATGGTAGAGTGTAAGGGCTGCGATTGGGGTGAATGGTGAAACTACAGCAACAAAGTCTGGACACTTATTTGATCAACATGATTGTACATAAAAGCCCCACCAGCTGGATGGTGGGAGACATGGGCTATGTGGGTTTGGGCATAGCTGCTTGCAAATTGGTTCTACATGAAGGATGCTTGTACTCATAACTTATTACTTATTGTTAAAAAAATAAAAATAAAAATAAATTAAAAAAAAGAAAATTCACAAAAATGCAACAAAAATGCATTCAATTATTTTTCTATGGGGTTGGGAAGCTATACTAACAGTTTAAAGTTAAGCTGCTATACTAAAATACTTTTGAAGCTTCAGGACCAAGCAGACGTTCTTCTCTCACTGTAGGCTTCCTGGCTCTCTGCCTTACCTTCACCTCTCTCTGATTTCTGATTCCACCACTGCAGATATACCAAATTTCTTTTTTTAAAAGAAATATCATAATTTATTATGAATCTGACATCACTCTAATACCAAAGCCAGGCAAGGATACATCCAAAAAAGAAAACTATAGACCCATTTCATTAATGAACATAGATGCAAAAATTCTCAACAAAATACTTGCAAGATATGCCAAATTTCTATCTAGGGATGATGTATTTTAAAGATCATTGGGATTGACATTCTTCTGCTAAATTATTATATTTGTTAGATGTCTTAGGAACTGATGGTTTAATTTACTATGTCACTGCAGTAAATATAGGTACATTAAATCAACACCTTACATCTCCAAAGGCAATTTATCTTATGTGGGTGACATGTTTGACTTCATATATAAAATATTATAAGTATGTGTTCATTTCCATCAAATTATAGCACAGCCTGTCTTTTCAGCAGGTGAGGCACCCTCCATCTAATACAAGGACCAGGAATTTAGCTGATTCAAACTTAGAAACAGGAGGTTGAGCTCAGGAAGCTCTGCGTGATGAAGATGACTCATCACACAGGGGATGAATAGTTATTTGTCCATTTATTTACGTCTAATTATAGTTATGTCATTTGCAGTTTTGGAATCAGTTGAGGCTATGTCTGTCTCTACGGTTTGCTTTTTGGTCTGGGTAATTAATTTCACCTCTTAGTCCCCAGGTTCTTCCTTTAATATAATTGAACTGAAATGGTGTTTTTCATTGCTGTAATTCCTTAAGTATTAGAATACAAAGAAGGATCTAGTCACCAATTTCAGTGAATCACGATGCTAAACATTTTACTCCCTCACCCTGTTTTTCTAATGAAGGAAGAAGAGGAAGAAGTTACTATTATCTTTGTTTTATAGATTAGGGAACTAATGTTTAGTGAGGTTACTTCACGAACTAAATAGTTGTAAAATTAGGAGGTCAGGATTGGAACCATTATAATATATAACCAATATAAATATATTATTATAATATATAATAATATTTATATATCTATAGTCTTGCCTACTATGCTATTTTAGAAAGACTCAGCCTTAACTTTACAGTCATTGTACTGTCATCTATATTACAAAACAAAAACAGAAGAGAGAGCTGCACCCATCAGTAGGTGTCATCAAGCCTGTCACTGATACATTGATCCCACCCAAAAGCCTAATTTCTTTCACTGCTCAATATAATATATTGTGATATGTACAGATCACTGGCATACTATGCAATGGATTGACATATTATGCTTGATTTTTATTTTCTGCGTCTCACTGATTATAGATTTACAGAGCAAGATATTTGTTTCTTTTGTTTACTGAATTATTATGGTTCAGGCCAATATCTTGTGTATACAAATGCTCAGTAAATATAACAAAAACCTGAAAGAACAATCAAAAGGTAGATGTTAACATTGCTTTATATGTACACACGGCTGAGTAGAGTTACACATAAGTCCACTTCATTATAACATTTGAATCATTCTCTTTCCAACAATTTTCAGTGAATCTTATTTATGAGGGTTCAGTCAAATGTTAAAAATGGGATTCATAATGATATCAAAACTGTTAACCTGGCTTAATTAGAGTAGCCAAGATTCTCAGGATTGATCATTTGAGCAAATCTTACAGGAAGAAATCACTAAGTATAAATGTGTTCTTTCTGTCTGCGTGGTCTACATGTTGGACCTGTACTTTCTACAAGCGCAGAAGTTGAAGCCAGCGGCTTTACACATTCTGAAATCTCCCTTTCAGACAATTTCCTCTAATCATGTAATATGTATTCAATGTGTATTTGTTGATTGATTCTAAATCAGAGTCAACTCATTCCAAATTATCTCTCTGCCTGGGGAGCTGAATCTGAGATTCAGAGTTATAAATCCTTTCGTTTCCCTTTTTTATCAGAGCATTGCCTGTGATTCCTATTATGTAATTAAGTACACATGAGCCTAAACAAATGCACTTTTTGGTTTATAGGAAGCCACATTGATTGCTGGCCACAGGGTGGAATAGACTCTAAAAATGCTGCTGCTTTTATTTGGAAGCTAATGGCAACCAAAAATGACCCATCAACGAACATTTCACCCTCTTCACAATCAGACTATTCCTTCCTGAAAATTGAAATCTACAGGGTTTTTTTTTTAATAAACTCAATCTTCTACGCCAAACATTTCTCATTAACACCAAGGAATACAGTCAGAAGAGACAGGAAAGGGCTACAGGCGCAGAGATCAAACAGGCACATGCAGAGTCATGATGTGTATAATACCTGTGGTTGAGAAAGCATTCACCACAAACCTCCAAGTTATTCTTGAATCTCTTTGTATATTTCACAAACTTTCACTAGTGCATTTAGAAAACACATCATCCTGGTTTAAGACTCTGCAACCATTACCACCCCAAAATAAGGGAAATTTAATGATAAGAAAATAATACAGTTAACTTCTATTCAATTTCTCTTAAATATTTCACCAAGAAGTCTTCTAATGCTTTCATTAGAATCCAAAAGAAGGTAGAAAAGTAGCCATACCTGTGCCATTTCATAAACAGGTCTCTGTGTGTTTATACACCCAAAAGCTTGAGGGTCTCCTCATTGATAATGACTTCATTTTTTAGTACTTTTTATTTTTTTAATTTTTTAATTAATTTTTATTTATTTCTGTATGTGTATGAATGTACTGTCTGCATGCAAGTCTGTGCACCCGTGTCGTGCAATGCCGCGGAGGTCAGAAGAGGGTCTCGGATTCCCCTGGAACTGGAGTTCTCCTGGAATTGGAGTTTCAGACGGTTCTCGGCCGCCATGTGGGTGCTGGGGATCGAACCCGGGTCCTCTGTAAGAGCGGTCGGCGCTCTTAACCGCTAGGCCATCTCTCCAGCCCCATACTTTTTAAAGAAATTACTAATATGTACTACATCTTCTTCTGTCCCAAAAAGAAAAATCTTTGTAGTTTCTTTTTAGTATATTACATCCAGGTTTTTGTTCCTACCAATATTGGAGGGGGTGTAGGATTTTGATCTTAAAGTATAGCTAGCATGCATAATGTTTGTCATAAACTTACATATAACTGTCATTGTGAATTATCAAAAGTAAAAAAGAAAGACATTATTCATTCCTTTCCTCTGAATTAGCATTGGTAAGAATAAATTGAAACTGCACACGAGGGACTTTAACTGAAATATGGAATTTTAAATCTATTGCTTTCAAAATTCTGCTCATTAAAAATAATGCTGCAACTTAAATTAATTTTATACCCCAATCATAGTAACAAAAGTAATGAGCTAGTTGCACTAAAACAAAATGCTAAGCCTTCTCTTAGAGTCTCAATTAGCCTTACTTCCTCAGATTAAAAAATAGAAACACTGAATACACTCAACAAAACTGTTAAATTTTCCATTTTTTATTTGAGACAAAGTTTCTTGCAACCATGGCTACTCTCATACTTTCTATGTAGTAAAGGCTGTGTTTTAATGTTTGATTCTACTATCTCCATTTCCCAAGTGCTGGGATTACAGGCATATGCCACCGTATCTAGTTTTATGTGGCACTGGAATTTGGACTCAGGCTTTGTGCATGTTAGGCAAGCACTTTACCAACTGAGCTATATCTCCAACCCCTGTTTAAAAATTGAGTATACATGATGTTCAGTGAATCTACCTAATATTAATAATTAAAATAATATTAAATTAAATAATTGCGCACTATTGAGTATATAAAATAATGTCAGCAGTTTATTCACAGAAATTCTATGCTTCCCAGTGGAGTTTCATAGAAAGACCACATAAAGCTCACTTTCTGAAAACAGCTTTTTCATAGTGTTTCTTTTCACTGCAGCACCACTTTTCCTCTTCAACACTCAATAAGCCACGGGACCACCATTATCTCTGTTATCATTCTCTAAAGTTGTCATTCTAATATGAAATATGTATGGGTGACAACTTAGTGACCGAGAGACTCTCCAGACAAAATAGAAGGCATTGATGCAGGCAGGGCACCATTCAAGGCTATCATCTACCATGTAGCATCTCTCATCATTTTTATAGACAAAGAAGCTTAAGAATGAAACTAAACATTCTTTTTTTTTATTGTATTTATTTATTTATTATTAACAAATCTAGACCCGTGTTCCCGCTCATTCCCCCACCCCGTCAGAGCTCATGCATTCTGCCAAACATGCTTTCCATCTCTTAGTCTTTCTCAATATTTTCCATGGGGACGTTGACTGTTTTGAGCAGAAGTTCACTGTTTCAGTCAGTTCTTTGATGCAGTATTTTCTGTTGTTGTTGTTGTTTCCAAAATGCATTATGTCCAACTGCTTTGTACAGAAGCTCAGGGGGCCCTACACAAGAAATACTTACAACTGGGTAATTGGCACTAGCATCCACAGATGAGGGATACCATTCGTCGTTTGTTTTTCTGGGACTGTGTTACTTCACTCAGCATGATGTCCTCTAGCTCCAGCCATTTTCCTGCAAAGCTCGTGATGTCGTCTTTCTTTACTGCTGCATAGAACTCCATTGTGTAGATGTACCACATTTTCTCTATCCACTCGTCAGTTGAGGGGCATTTAGGTTGGTTCCAGCTCTTTGCTATTGTGAAGAGAGCTGAAATAAACATGGCCGTGCATGTATCTCTGTGGTGGCGTAAGTCTTGAGGGTACATGCCCAGGAGTGGTATGGCTGGGTCGGGTGGCAAGTTCATTCCAAGTCTTCCAAGGGTTCTCCACACTGCTTTCCATAGTGGCTGTACGAGTTTACATTCCCACCAGCAGTGGATGAGTGTTCCCCTTTCCCCACAACCTCTCCAGCACTTGGTATCATTTGTTTTCTTGATCCTAGCCAGTCTTACTGGAGTAAGATGATATCTTAAAGTGGTTTTGATTTGCATTTCCTTAATGATTAGTGATGTTGAGCAGTTCTTGAGGTGTTTCTCAGACATCTCTAATTCCTCGCTTGTGAAGTCTCTGTTCAGTTCTTTGCTCCATCTATTGAGCGGGTCGTTTGTTTTCTTTTTTCTTTGTTTTTTGAGTAGTTTATATATTCTGGAAATCAATGCTTTGTCAGATGTATCTGCAGTGAAGGTTTCCTCCCACTCTGTGGGATTTCTCTTCACTTCCTTGATTGTTTCTTTTGATGTACAGAAGCTTTTGAGTTTGATGAGGTCCCATTTGTCAATTGTCGACCTTAATTCTTGTGCAGCTGCTGTCTGATTTAGGAAGTCTTTTCCTACGCCTATGTCTTGTAGTCTGCTGCCAACTTTTTCTTCTATCACCTTCAGAGTTTGGGGTTTCACGTTGAGGTCTTTAATCCATCTGGAGTTGACTTTTGTACAGGGTGAGAGGTAGGGGTTTAATTTCATTCTTCTACAAGTGGTGATCCAGTTTTGCCAACACCACTTGCTGAAGATGCTGTCTTTTCTCCATTGTGGTTTCTTGGCCCCCTTGTCAAATATGAGATGGCTGAAATTGTATGTGCTCAGATTTGGATCTTCGGTTTTGTTCCATTGGTCAACAGGTCTGTTTTTGTGCCAGTACCAGGCTGTTTTTATGACTATAGCCCTGTAGTATAGTTTAAAATCTGGTATAGAGATCCCTCCTGTGTAGCTCTTTTCACTCAGGATTGATTTGGCTATTCGGGGTCTTTTGTTTCTCCAAATGAATTTAAGAACTTTTGTTTCCAAGCCTGTGAAGAAACTCTTGGGGATTTTGATTGGGATTGCATTAAATCTATACAAGAGTTTTGGTAAAATGGACATTTTTACAATGTTAATTTTCCCAATCCATGAGCATGGGAGGTTTTTCCATCTTCTGAGGTCTTCTTCAATTTCTTTCTTTAAGGGTTTAAAATTTTTGTTGTAGAGGTCTTTGGTGTCTTTGGTTAGGTTTGTTCCTAGGTATCTTATTGTTTTTGAGGCTATTGTGAGTGGGAAGGTCTCTTTGAATTCTTTCTCCAGTTGCTTGTTCTTGGTGTAAAGAAAGGCCATTGATTTTCTAAGGTTAATTTTGTATCCTGCCACTTTGCTGAAGCTGTTAATCGTTTCTAGGAGTTTTCTGGTGGAGTTTTTTGCATCTCTTAAGTAAACAATCATATCATCAGCAAATAGGGATAGTTTGACTTCCTCTTTTCCAATTAGTACTCCTTTAATATCCTTTTCTTGCCTTATTGCTCTAGCAAGTGTTTCAAGCACTATATTGAAGAGGAGTGGTGATAGGGGGCAGCCTTGCCGAGTTCCTACCTTTAAAGGGAATGTTTCCGTCATTTCCCCATTTAGGATGATATTGGCTGTGGGTTTCCTGTATATGGCTTTGATTACATTGAGGAATGATCCCTCCAATCCAATTCCTTCTAGGACTTTAAGCATGAAGGGATGCTGGATTTTGTCAAAGGCTTTTTCAGCATCAATTGAGATGATGGTGTGGTTTTTGTCTTTGATTCCGTTTATGTGTTTGATGATGTTTATTGATTTTCGTATGTTGAACCATCCCTGCATCTCTGGTATGAATCCAACTTGGTCATGATGGATGATCTTCTTGATGTGGGTCTGTATGCGATTTGCCAGTATTCTGTTTAGAATTTTGGCATCTGTGTTCATGAGGGAGATGGGTCTATAATTCTCCTTTTTAGTTGGATCTTTGCCTGGTTTTGGTAATAGAGTGATGTTGGCTTCATAGAAGGAATTTGGGAGAATTCCCTCTGATTGTATACTTCTAAACAGTTTCAGAAATAATGGTTGTAGGTCTTTTTGAAATGTTTTATAGAATTCTGCTGTGAAACCGTCTGGGCCTGGGCTTTTTTTAGTTGGGAGGCTTCTTACTACATCCTCTATTTCTTCATATGTTATGGGTCTGTTTAAGCTGCTGGTCTCCTCTTGGCCAAGCTTTGGTGATTCCCAAGATTTCAGATATTCATCCATTTCTTCTAGATTTTCAAACTTGGTAGAATATAGGTTCTTGTAATATTCCCATATAATTTTCTTGATCTTTTCCTTGTCCGTTGTGATATTTCCCTTTTCATCACAGATTGTATTGATTTGGAGTTGTTCCTTCTTTCTTTTTGTTAACTGGGCTAGAGGTCTGTCTATCTTGTTTATTCTTTCAAAGAACCAACTTTTGGCTTCATTGATTTTTTGTATTGTTTTCTTTGTTTCTATTTCATTGATTTCTGCTCTGATTTTTGTTATTTCTTCCTGTCTGTTGCGTTTAGGGTTCATCTGTTGTTGCCTCTCAAGTGCTTTTAGCTGTAGTGTTAGATCATTCACTTGTGCTCTTTCTGTTTTTCTAATGTAGGCACCCAGGGCTATAAATTTCCCTCTTAGGACTGCTTTTAAGGTATCCCATAAGTTTTGTTGTGTTGTATTGTCATTGTCATTCAGTTCCAGGAATGTTTTTATTTCTTTCTTTATCTCTTCCTTGACCCATTCATTATTCAAGAGTGTGTTGTTTAGTCTCCATGTGTTCTTGTAGGCAGGAGGGCTTGTCCTGGTGTTGATGTTGAGCTTCATTGCACTGTGGTCTGACAGGATGCATGAAATTATTTCAATCTTTTTGTATTTGTAGAGGTTTCTTCTGTGTCCCAGGATGTGGTCGATTTTGGAGAATGTTCCGTGGGGTGCTGAGTAGAAAGTGTATTCTCTGGTATTAGGATGGAATGTTCGGTAGAGGTCTATGAGGTCCATTTGGTGTATCATATCGTTCAGTTCAGATGTCTCTCTGTTTATTTTTTGTCCTGTTGACCTATCCAAAGGACTCAGTGGGGTATTGAAATCTCCCACTATGAGTGTGCTGGGGTTAGCCTGTGACTTGTGGTCCTGGAGAACATTCTTTTTTTTTAACAGCTTTATTGAGGTATCATTGATGTACAACTGATTGTACATATTTAAAGTGCACAATTTGATACATAGTCTTAAATAGCATGAAAAGTGCCTGATAAAAATAAAAATTATTCAACTCAAACATATTCTAAAATAGTGTATTTCTGACGCAGATATCAATTTATAAAAAGGTAAATGGAAATAAAATAAAATGAATTCCCAGGTACCAAATTTATTCAGAAGGTTTAGAAACACTAAAATTAACAGCCGAAACTAAAATTCTTTAACCACCATGGACTAGATGAAACTATTGTGGTGTGTACATAGTGATTAAGTTGGGAACCAGTTCTTTCTGGTTAAAGATAACGAGCAGAGAAACAAACATTCCATGTACGAGTAGAGCTCATTGTCTTGTCACAAGTCCCTAGGTTAGCCTGCATCATGGCGTCATGGATTATTATCAGACAGTATTTTCAGTAAAAGACTGCTCATAATATCAAAAGGAACATGGATTTAACCAAAATGGATATTTTATTTACACAACAAGCAGAAATTAAAGTATTTCTTTGGGATTCCAAGGACATCAAAGACCAACTTCTAAATATTCAGACTTAGGGACAGGAATAACATACAGTGAATATTAAATGAAAATTCTGAGGTTCTTTGCTTTTTCAGAAGGAAACTGAGAATGGTAAGGTGCAGAGATGAAATGCTTTGATTCAAGTTTTCCTGAGGGCTTAGAGAAAGGTCACATTCATTTGGAAATAGCACAAGTTACTAGAGACAATGGCTCATGTTGCCACAGATAAAACTGTATAAGAAAAATACATTTAGGAACAGAAAGTCTTGCCCATGGCCGTTCTTTGAAAATGAAATGATGGATGTTGGAATACAATTAGACTGGTAGGATACTCTGCATTTTAGAGTGTTACAAATGAAGACAAAAGCCAGAAATTGACTCAGGCATTGGCTCTTAGTCAATACTAGTCTCGGATTTTCACTTGGAACATGTTATATTAGTTTTCCCAGTCATTAGGGGCCTCTTGAATAACTACAACATATTTTTTTGCTTACCAGAGCCACAAAAACTTTTTAAAAGGGCATGCTTTCACGAGTTCAGTTGTGAACCTATGTGGCTTTGGCTGGTGAGAATGTAAAACACATGCTTATGTTAACCCTGTAAGTGTCCCTGTTCTCAGCACTTGAGCTAATAATTGGAGAAGAAACATTGTTTCCACTGAAGCATTGCTGACATATCAGAAACAGCCCACAGCTTAAGTGGAAATTCTCAACGTGCTGTTTGTTATTGGATTCTTCGTGCTATCTCCTTAATTCAGTTCTACTCATTGAAAGAAAAGTCACATAGCATAGGGGTGGGATTTCTGAACCGTATGATGAAAGAACAGCATCCATGGTGCTCTGTGTTTGATCTCTTCCCAACCTACCATGGGAGTTTTCTTTCAGCGAGTGAGTGTTGATATCTCTTCTTCCAATAGAATTCCTTCTCTTGTACAGCAGGCTGTCTCTCTGTAGTTCAGGTCCCAGTGACTGAACTTTAAATGGGTAGAATCTCTCACAGTATGTAAAACTATCTTTGTTAAAATGTGTGTAGTCTGGGGGCTGGAGAGATGGCCTAGTAGTTAAGATCACCAACTGCTCTTGCAGAGGACCCGGGTTTGATCCCCAGCACCCACGTGGCAGCTGAGAACTGTCTTTAACTCCAGTTCCAGGGGAATCCAACACCCTCTTCTCACCTCCGCAACATTGCATGACAGGGTGCACAAACTTACATGCAGACAGTACATTCATACACATAAAAATAATAAATAAATAAATAAATACATGAATACATAAATAAAAATGTAAATGTGTGTAGTCTAGCAATCATTTACAAAACTGAAAAATTTAGTCTTATCAGTAGAGATAATGTGAGTCATTTGTCTGTCTCTCAAATATGATTTTAAAATTCAAAAGTCCCACAACCCAGCAGACCATAGTCCATTATATATATTATATATATAATATATATATATATATTATATATATATATATAGACATATATATGTATATATATATATTTATATGGAGGAAATGCACATAACTCAGAGGAAACAAGAATTGGAATAAAAGAAAAAGAACAGAATTTTTCTTAAATATTATATGGTTGTTTTTAAATGTTCATCTTCTCTTTCTCATAAAAGTGTTTTTAAAAAGTCAGATAACCCAAAAAAAAAAAAAAAAAAAAAAAGTTGGCCGGGCGTGGTGGCACACGCCTTTAATCCTAGCACTTGGGAGGCAGAGCAGCGACTTTGTGAGTTCAAGGCCAGCCTGGACTACAGAGAGAGTTCCAGGACAGCTGGGCTACAGGGAGACCCTGTCTCGAAAAGACAAAAAAAAAAAAAAAAAAAAAAAAAGTCAGATAACCAAGTAGTCAGGCATGGTGGCACACACATTTATTATAATCCCAACACTGTGGAGGAAGAGGCAGGCAGATCACTGTGAGTTCAAGGCCAGCCTGGTCTACAAAGTGAGTTCCAGGACACCTGGGGCTATAGGGAAATCCTGTCCAAAAAGAAAAAAAAAAAAAAAGAGTCAGATAATCATTCTTTTTTAAAGCCAAGGAAAAAGCTACTGGATGTGTGAGGGAGAATTGCATAATGGTAAAACAACATAGAAGGAATAAAATTTGACTCCTGAATATGCTGTACATATGCACACATAAAAATAAAAATATTCACACCCATTGAGAAATACACAAAAGTATTAGAGTCATCATTGCTACAACAATCCTATATCCATAGCCTATATTTATGACTTCCATCCTATATCCACCCCATATTTTTGCCCTCAGACTGCACCTCAACAAGTTGTGGTTCCTTTGCTTATCACAATGACTCTGGCCTACATTCCTTGAATGCTTAGGCCATTTAGCAGTCATGCCTGAACTGGATTATTTAGTTTCACAATAAATATAATTAAATGATATATCATCTCCTATGCTAGATAGCTTTAGTTGTCAACTTGACACACGAGTTGAGGGAACCTTAATTGTGGGATTTTCTCCATTGGACTGGCCTGTGGTCATGTCGGTGGGGCATTTTATTGTCCAGTGATCTGAGAGGGCCCAACCCGTTGTGGGAGGTGCCACTCCTGGGCAGATGGTCCTGTATTGTATAAGAAAACATGGTAAACCTGGGCCAGGGGAGCAAGCCAGTAAGTGGAGTTCCTCCATGGCCAGTGCTTCAGCTCCTGCCTCCAGGTTCCTGCCCTGATTTCCTACCTTGGGTTCCCTCAGTGATGAACTATGACCTTGGAGTTGTAAGCCAAATAAACCCTTTCCTCTCCAAGTTAGTACTGGCCAGAGTGTTTTGTCATATTAATAAGAGAATCTAACTAGAACATCTCCTGGGTACTATATGTACTCTTTCTTACCATCACTCTGTAATAGTATCCCAATATCTCTTTGGTAATTACTATCAGTTATACTAAAATTTAAAATATCTTCATTCTTCACCAGTTGATTTAGAGGCATAAGGAACACAAAGTGGCAAGGAGGACATGTTACCTTAATGTTCAATGAAATTATTTTAGTCTTTTCTGGGGAAAGCATTTTGGACTTTGTAAGTTCCCAAGAACATCAGAATATAATATTTGGGGAAAGTGCATAATAGTTACTATTAGATTAGTAATATTAACAAAGGACAGTCCTATTTGTATTGGCCATTCATAACACATTCATGTGTTAGCTCAAGGTCGGCTGGCTCAGTGCTATGAGCTTGTGGTGAAACAGACCACCATTGCGATGGAAAGATCCGGTAAAACAACCTGAACAATTCATGGCAGCTGGGAAGCAGAGAGTTTAAGAACGCTCCAGGCACAAGATATTCCACCAACTAGCTCACCAGCCCCATCTTCTACTTTCTACAACTGTCCCAATAATTCTACCAAATAATGAATCCAGCAATGGATTTAAACACTGGTTAAGTCAGAACCCTCATAATCTATTCACATCTAAATAGCTGTATCTATCAGCTGGGGGACTAAGGCTTCAAATCGTGAGTTTTCATGGGATATATTACATACAAACCAAAACACCATCCCTTGATTTATCTTTATTTGAATCCCAGCTATTTGAAAAATACTCATAAATTAAAAAAAAAAAGAAAAAAGAAAAAGAGGCAAGACAGGACTTAACATGTATGACAGAATCCATGAGCTCTGGCGGGGGACAGGGGTGCAAGGGGTGGGTGTGGATGGGGGAATGAGTCTAAATTTGATTAAGAAATGTATGAAATGCGCTCAATAAAAATTACCTTTAGAAAAGATAAAAAAAAGAAAAATACTCATATATTACACACTGATGTACAGCAGGGATAGCCTCCTAGAGGACATAGAACCAGCAATTAAAGGCACATTGCATACCTATTACTAAAAGAATATGCCTTACTAAAAATAAAAGTATATCTTCTGAGAACTACTATCTCATTTTTTCTAGTCATCTACTCCAGATTGATGTGAAACCTAACAAAGCCAATGAATTCTATGATCCCATTGCCAAACTTAACCTGGTCTGAAAGGAGCTCCTTAGACAGAAGCTATGTGGAAAGCATAAATTGAAACTAAAGGATCTTGTAAATGGACAGATGGCAGTTTGGGCAGAAACAATGGGTGAAGGCAAAGAAAATCTGTGTTTGGTGTCTATTCTGGTTAAGAACCTGGACATTTCTTTCCACAATGGGTATTATTTAGTGTACTCTATCTATCCCCAGATGGCTTGGCTGATTACTCAGAGACTGCTAGTATACTAGAATTCAAAGTGGGTCTCTGCTACTGGCAGCTTAAGCACTCAGCAGCAGCTATACCCAGGCCAAGTTTCATAAATGGAAGATCATGACTCTGATCCTAAGTCCACTTTTCCATTCCTGCCACTTTACTACTTGGCTCAGGAGCCCATTTAACCATAGCAGGTGAGGCTTGACAATGTACCTCATATCTACAGAGTAAGTCATTGTGTGGGCTATTAAAAGCCTCTTCTGTCTGAAATCACTCCTGTGAATATTCTTATGGGATTTAAGTGTCCTTACCTTATCCATTCAGAGAATTCTCTTCACATAACTCTTTCACAGACCTCCTTGTGACCAATTTTCTAGATATGATCTTTCCAGTCCTTTAAAAACTTGCCAAGTTATTGGCCACAACTCATTAATAGTTACATATTTGAGATTTGCAAAGTTTCTTCTTCAAAAGAAAAATGAACAATTTGAGGAATACTCACACTTCTGACCATTTGGAGGATTTCACTTCACTGAGAATCATTAGAAATCACGGAATGGGGCTGGAGAGATGGCTCACTGGTTAAGAGCACTGGCTGTTCTTGCAGAGGACCTGGGTTCAGATCCCAGCAACCACATGGTGCCTAACAATTGTCCAAAATCCAATGGCCTTTTCTGACCTCTGCTGGCATTTCATGACACAGGTGCCCCTGCACACATGCAGACAATACACTCATACACATAAAACAAAAATACTAAACAAAATATTTTTTTAATCAGGAGAATACTGATATAGAAAGGTATAAGTGGAGAACGAGCCAGGGATATGGGGGAAAGGAGATGGTGGGGAGAAGGTCAACCAAAACTAACCATATACGAAAAAGCCACAAGGAATATATTAATAGGGAATCTAATCAGGAAATGGGTTTGAATGAGGGTGGATAAAAACCTTCCATAAGCAGTAAGTTATAAAGGAAAATTCCAGTAAGACATTGTGCGGGCTATTAAAATACTCAAAAGTGGGCTGGAGCGATGGCCTAGCGGTTAAGAGCGCCGACCGCTCTTGCAGAGGACCCGGGTTCGATCCCCAGCACCCACATGGCGGCCGAGAGCCGTCTGAAACTCCAATTCCAGGAGAACTCCAGTTCCAGGGGAGTCCGACGCCCTCTTCTGACCTCCGCGGCATTGCACGTCACGGGTGCACAGACTTGCATGCAGACAATACATTCATACACATACGGAAATAAATAAAATTAAAAAAAATAAAATAAAATAAAATAAAATACTCAAAAGTATTATAGTCTTACTTTCTACAAGAATCATCTTCATACATAGTGATGTAGCCACTGAAAATGCTCCCATGCTCCTTTAAAAACTCCTATTCATGCTCCTATGAGCCCAATGAAACACATTGGGTAACACGTACAAAAAGATATGGAAGCAGAATGGAGGATAGTTAGAAAGAGGAAGGCACTGAAAGGAGCAACATTGTGACAACTACGGATAGATGGGGGATGAATATGATAGAAATTATGAAAATGTCATAATGAAGCCCATTACTATAAATGATTAATGTATCCTAAGTAAAAACATTAAAAAATAAATATACCATGAAAAATGCTATAGCTCTGTCCATTTTCAGGATATGTGGGACCATTTATAAAATGGACCATTTATAAAACACAGTTTCTAAAAACTTTGTTAATTGTTAGTAACTCTGCATGAACCCATAGAAATGTGCTGGGAGAATTATGGAAAATTAAATCACTTTCTCATGTAATTTACTTGCGTTTTCAGTGCATGCTCGAGTACAAGCTTCTACTAAGCACTTTTTTCTGATAATATAATGGTGCCCTGAATATCAAATTTAGATACATTGGATAACTGATTCCTTTTAAGAAGTTCTAGTCACAAGACATTCAAGTACTTGGTGGTCCATGGCAGCAGTGTTCATTCTCTAATATAGCTCAGTATAACAACAACAAGTTTTCAAAAGGAGAGAATGCTATCAAATTCCCCCAATACAGTTTTCTCTGTGATTTAAATGTAAGGGTTTTCCTAAGTCTCAAGCAGCATCTCTATCTATCATATATTTCAAAAATTATGGGATCTTTTGGGATGTTGGCACTGACTTCAACAGAAACTTTTGATATGGCATCTAGGACCATGTACAGAATCTCCTCTTGTGAGAGCCACTCTTCAGTTCACTCAGTAAGCAGACTAGAGTATCACACTCCAAAAAACACTTCCAAAGCCTCTGAAAGCCAGAGAGATACAACCGGCATTCTTCCTTATTTATTTATTTTTTTTACTGTACATGGGTCCAATGCAATAAGTTACCATTCAAGGACTGAAGAAATGGCTCAGCAGTTTAGGAGCACTGGCTGCTCTTGAAGAAGACATGAGTTCATAGAAGCACCCATGTGGTAGCTAACAATTACCTGTAATTCTAGTGCCAGGGAATCTAGGCCCTAAGGTACTCAAGTATATCTCTGCCAAATGCTAAGTATGTCTGTTTCAATTCTTGTCCTACAACTTAAGAAATACTGTTTAGGCTCCTGGATTCATTGGACCTACTATGAGATAGACTTGAGTTAAAATTCCACTAATAAACTGATATCTGTCAGCTCTTCCTCTGGCTAATGGATCATAGTGACATCTTAGGTGACCTAGAGTTAGGGTCCAAGTCACAATCACTGCTCTGGCATGTCTTATATGTCTGATTAATTACCTTCCATTGCCATCCTGGGTAGAAACCTTGTGAAAGGCTGAGAAAGAGCAGGAGTATAACAAAATAAATAGCTCCAGTCTAGTTACAGCCCAATGGCTGCCCATCTTTCATTTTTTGTGTCTCAAATACCTGTTAATTCATGCTCAATGCTGTCCTTTATCATAATAACTAGAAATTGGGAAAAACTCTAGAATGGATAATGAAGGTGTGGTACAAATACACAATGAAATATTATTTAGCTCTTAAAAGAGCTAGATTTTGAAATTCACAGATAAATGAATAGAACTGAAATCACCCTCATTTAGGTAACCCAGACTCATAAAGACAAAAGTTGTCTTTTTTTCTCTCATAGCTGGATAGTAGCTTTGAAAGCCTAGATATGTATGTTTCATTTTGAAAATCCAGATAAATCATGAAACTAATAAACAGCTTTGGGGAGGAGCTTCCTGGAAGGAGTTGTAGAATATAGTTATATGAAGAGAAGAGGGGATAATAAGGTCAAAAATGTTAAAAAGGGTGGGATACATGAGGGCAGGCAGAGGAGGGAGTATGGGGAAGGATAAATGATACTAAAGACCTTTAAAGAAAGCAGAGAAAGTGATATGGAAACTTACCACTATAAAAGCTACATGAGCTATAGAACAAACATGGAGAAATCAATCTGGTACTCTCTTCAAAGCCTCATCTCTACTGGCTCTCTTTTGTAGTACCGAGGAGGAAAGTAATTATCATCCTTAATTCCTGTGAATCCTATGAGGAATAGCAACAGCGGGTGTGGTAAAATACACCCACTGGTGAAATAGTGGCACAAATATTATGAGAGTAAGTAACCAACTACTTTATAATTGGAATTATGATATGCTTCATAGTATGGAGCCCATATCTGTGCCTAGGATCCTGAGAATAGACAAGTCACAGAACATAAGGGAGAGCCCAATACTATCGCTCCGTTAAAAATATATAGTATTACACTGACTCCTTATGATTTATTGTTATAGCCATAGATTAATGCATCTCTCAAGTCTCTCCAGAAAAGCTTCCTTATATAGCAAATGGTGATTAACACAGAAAGTAACAACTGGCCAGTGTGTAGAGAGCAAGAGACTGCAGGACTGCTTCTCACTGAATAGGATAACTACATCAAACTTCTGCCTCCCAAGGCTCAAGGATCATTGTGGAAGATGGGGTGGAAAGATTATAGAGGCCAGAGGGGATGGATGACTTAAAAAAAATTTGACTTTTCCAGATATCTGGGAAGTTACTAATATGAACTCACAACAATGGTGACTATATGCACAAGTTCCACATAAGCTCAAACCAGACAAAATCCCAGCCTAGTCATGGGGCAGTTGGTATGAAACTCCAACCCTACCTGAGGAAGTGACAATGGATGGCTGCTAGGAAAGACTCAGTCTCTTTCAGGGATGTGACTCTCAGTTGGGTAACTAGGTTCCACTCTGAATGACGTTTGGGGACACAAGTTTGGACACCACACACACACACACACACACACTCACAAGTAGATTTAATTCAGTAGAGTTAGTAATGGGGTATTGCCAATAGTGGATAGTATCTAAATATGATAAAAATATTTCGTATGAAAATTACAAAAATTATTTAAAGAAAAATACCATCAAGTTGGTCATGATAGTGCATGCTTTTAATTCCAGCACTCCAAAGGCAAAGCAGGGTGAATTTCTGTGACATAGAGGCCGGTGTGATCTGCATAATGAGATCCAGGCCAGCTGGGGCTACAAGGAGATCCTATCTCAAAAAGGGCCAAAAATAAAAACAGACTTCTTGCCTGAGACTCCCTTGCTTATACAGATGACATAAGTATCTGAAAAATCCCAATGTACTTTATTTCCAAAGACCCCATGATTAATTAGGTAGTGCTATCCTGATTTGTTCCCATTTTGGTAACATTGTCTACTTTATCTATCATAATTAAATGCTGCACTTGCAGGCTACCTTCCTGGGAAACTCACTTGGGGAATTTCCTTTATGGATTAGCCTGTGAACATGTCTATGAGACATTTTCCTGACTGTTGATTGAGTTGTAAGGACCTAGCCCATCTGGGCAGGTAGCCCTGGATTGTATTGGGAAGCAGGCTGATGTCAGGCCAGAAAAGCAAGCCAGGAAACTGCATTTCTTCCCAGTACCTACTTCAGTTCCTGTTTCCAAGTTCTTGCCTTTAGTTACTGTCTGACTTCCCTCAGTGATAGATTGTGACCTGGGAGTTTTAAGATGAAATAAACCCTTTCCTCCTCAGGTTGGTTTTTGTCACGATGTTTATCACAATGGAAACTTAACTAGGGCACATGATAACTCTAGAGTTTTCCTATGTTCTGGGTACTGTCTTTGATAATGTACCAAGGCATTTCTTGCATTTAAGTTTCATTTTGGTCCATGTTTTATTCCAGTAAGCACACTTTTAAAACTCTCTAACATTTTAAGAAACCACATTAAATCAAGAATCTTTTATTGTACTCATATTAATCAACTTTTACTTTTCTGAAAGTTATAGTCATGTTCACATAATCTCATAGGCTAAATAACTAGTCTCAAACATATATGAATGAAAAACAAGCCAAAACACATTCTTCCCACACCACTCACTTTCTTCATACGTGCTTCTACGTGTGGCATATGTATTTATACATGTGTGGGTGTGTATGTGTGGGTCTGCATGTGCAAATATGTGAACATGTATATAGAAGCCAAAGGATTTACAAAACTTTATCTTTTTTTTTGTATGTATACATGTGCTTGCATGTGTGTGCTCTTTGTTCCAAGAATGAAACCTGTCCGGCTTGGTGACCAACAAACACCTTGATCTACAGAATCATCTCATCAGCCCTCACTTTTTTTTTTTTTTTAACAAAAAAGAACAAATCAAAAAGAAAGCTTTAATCCTAGCACTTGGGAGGCAAAGGCAGGCAGATCTTTGTGAGTTCAAGGACAGCCTGGTCTACAGAGTGAGTTCCAGGACAGCTAGAGCTACAGGGAGACCCTGTCTCTAAAAGACAAAAAAAAAAAAAAAAAAAAGAAAAAAAAAAAGAAATAGAAGAAGCATTCCAACATTAGTTGAAAATTTTGTACACAAGTAATCTTTTTCAGAGAAAATCTAATTAAAAAATGATAATTATATAATTCATTGTAATAATCAACAAAATAAACACAATGAACATAATCAAATATTTTATTTTTATTCTTTTTTTGAACATTCTTCAAAGGTTGATTGACTTATTAAATTGTTTTTAGTTTTTATTCTTCTAAGATACTCTGTTTTTTCTCTTTACATGTTGAAATCTGGATGAGTTTGATGACTGGCTGTGAATAGTCAAGATGCCTAAACTTGTCTTGAAATAACATTGTCAGAAGAAAGGAAAATGTTCTTGAGAATAGAATATCTGTTAGAAATTAAGAGAAAGTAACAGTTGTTTTTACTAATGATAAGCATTTCTAGCATTTATTATATTTCTGGCAGTGTGATAAGTATCTTCTATTAAGATCATCTTACCCAAGTCTAAAATAACATCAAATGCAATGCTTTATTATGCCTCACTATTCTGAAGTTTCAAAAGGTCAAGGATCCAGGCCAAGGTCAGAAAATTGATAAAGGGCAAGAAGAGTTTGCTGAATTTAAAGGCTGAGTTTATTTTTCCACCAAAATATTACCTCTTATTAATTTAGTGAGAGCATGCATCTAAACTATGCATTGCTAGCTGCATTTTTAAAAATATCATGACCTTTGTCAGAAAACAGAGATTCATCTAAATAGCATGTATAATGATTTGGATAAAGAATTGTGTTTTTAAGTAATTTGAGGCCTTTAAACTTTAACAACCCTTCTCAAACAGCTTATCTAATTCTACCCAACCCATATAGCCTGCTTTATCTTTCCTTCTGGCCTGGCGTCAAGGTCCTGAAACGTGTGTAGTCACATAGAGCCCAATGCTAAAACGGACTTCACCGATGGTTAATCTTCAAATTGTACTGCCTTGAGATTGGTGATAACTGAACAGCAACCTTCAACTTTTCCCATTTACTGGGTATGATAAAGTCTTCAGCTAGTACTACTTGTCTAAAACCCAAATTATCGTATTATACATACCCTAATACATTCTTGGGTTTCTCATTCCTCTGTAGTGTAATCTCTGAAGAAACTGTCAACCGTACATGTACATAGTAGGCACAATGAATACATTTTTTCACTTGGCATCATTTATTCATATGTGAAGACAGCCATGACTTTGAAAATAAGGAACTAATTGCAAAGAATCAATAAGCATCTGAAGTTTTATAATAATTAAGAGAAGTAACAGAAGGACATAAATATTTTCTCCAAGGTTGTCCTTGCATTTCCAAATTTATTAAAGTAAATGTCACAGTATGTCTTGAGAGGATAATGCCAAAATTTTTGCATTTAATATCAGTATCGGAATTATAATTTCTTGTTGACCAATTCCCATCTGGAATTTCATGAGTAGTGGTTGTTATTCTGTTGACCTTTTCTCATCTTTCAGATCCATCTTGATACTTCAATCCATATGTTTTTTTTTAAATAAATAAATCAGAAAGTAAAAATGGAAAGTTGAAAACTTAAGCAATTTAAAATGTTATATCTGGTTTCATTAAGATTAAAATTTGACAATGACATTTTATAACAATCACTATCTCTATATTGCCCATTATTTAAAATGACTGTCTTGTGTATGAATAGTTTGGGAAGCTATCATTCTCTGTGTGATATTTTTTCACTGTGAAGTATTTCATAAATGTGTATAAGAATGCATCCCTGAGCTTATAGTGCTAGAAAATGACCAGAATTCTTGGGCAGGGAGATTGTTGTTATTTTTACGTTTCTATTATTATTCTTCATTTACTTTTGTTTTGATTTATTAACTGTGTATGGATATGTATTTAAAAGACTCTTAGTCCTACACAGAGATACCTGAATATTCATGTTTATTGCTACACTATTCACAATAGCCAGGAAGAGGAGCCAGGCTACATGTTCATGAACAGATGAATTCATAAAGCAAATGTGGCACATATACACCATGGAATTTCATCTGCCTTAAAGAAAACTGAAAGCAAGGTATTTCTGGGAGATAGTTGCAATTAAAACTGCTATGTTAAGCAAAATAAGTCCAACCAGAGAAATAAATTTTCATTTTGTTCTGTATTATACAAAATTTAAAATGTAGTGTGTGTGTGTGTGTGTGTGTGTGTGTGTGTGTGTGGTGGGTCATTGGGACAGTTTGAGAATGCGCCCCGTAGGGGCACTTCAAGTACTTGAACACTTTGTCCCAGTTTGGCTCTGTCTTGGGAGATTTAGGAGGTGTGGCCTTGTGGGAGTAAGCATGTCATTGGGGGAAGGGGTTTTAGTCTTAGCCATTTCCGGTCTGTTTCTCTTTACTTCCTGTACCTGCTTGAGGATGTAAGTGCTTAGCTTTCTGCTCTGCCACATCTGTCAATATGCTTCCCAGCCATTATGGATTCTCACCCCCTGGAACAGTAAGTCAAGTAAATTCTCCCATCTATAATTTGCCTTGGTCATGCTGTTTTATCACAGCACCTGAAAAGTAACTAATATAGTCATGAAATGAGAGAGGGGACTATGAAAAGGAAAAAAGAAAACCCAAGGAATGGAAAATGGGGAAATAAAAGGATAGTACAATCCATCTATCATAAATGAAGAAGGGGGCAAATTGGTAGAAACAAAGGGACCAGGAAAGCCCTGGGGTTGAACCACACAGCATAAGAATAACAAAAATTCAAGCAAACAAAAATTTCCCAAATGTAAATATATAACTTAGAGGTAACACTACCTAAAGATTTATGTGGAAACAATATTTTAACAAATAAAGCCTATAATGGTGCCTTGTTATACATTTATATGACATGTTTAAATTTTTATTACATTTTGTAATTGTGTGTGTGTGTGTATGTGTGTGTGTGTGTGTGTGTGTGTGTGTGTGTGTGTGTAGCACGCAGCGCCATAGTACACTAATGGACATTAGAGGACAACTTATGGGAGAAGGTTCTCTTCCTTTAGCATGAGGGGATTGGGTAACAAACTCAGGTCTCCAAACTTGGTGACAAATGATGCCTTCAGTCCATGGCCCACCAAATATTCATTTTAAAAAGCAGTATAAAAGTTTTAAGAGCTCAGTAATCATTCTGTTTGATATTATCATTTGGGCTATATAAATATTTATGAAAGTCTTCATAAGTTAAGTTATAAGTGTGCAAATAAATATAAAATTTTGAAAACATCTATTGTAAATACAGGATCAAAGTTTCCAGAGATAGTTGACATAGATGGCAGAGGATTCTTTTCTCAAATTTTCTTAAGATGAATCTTCTAAAACTAGGCCACTTTTTAAATTTTCCTTGTTTATTTTTTCCAGTATATTCATCAATCAGAAGTGGTCAACCAGCGAGAAATAATTCTCTGTTTTCTGGTTCTTATCTTAGTTCATTGACTATGCAAGATGATCTGATAGGCATAATTTGTAATTTAGCTCTACCTTTGGAGGGTTTTTGAATAGCAAGATGCCAGATGTCACAGAGTTAGCTACAGAAAGTTGCAGCAGATGCATGCTCTTATAGAGACCCTTTGGACCCTATAAAAGACCCTATAGAGACCCTAAAAACAAATTGTTTTATATATTGAGCACATCTGTTGAGAAAAATATCCAGAAATAAGGTCCTTTTTCATTTATAAATTTGCATAATTTTATATTAGTTGTGATATTACCAGTCTTCATAGTAGTAGTAACAACTGATATTAGTCTGAAGCTAAATACTTTAATACACAATCTCATTTAATACTCAAATTTATGGCATTAGGTAATATATTTAAACATGCAACCATTTTTCAACATCAAATATTTTGGAGTTTTCAATGTGAATGATCTTGCACCTCAGTAAAAGAGTATACCTACAGTTTGAATGTCCATCACTGCCTACTGTGTAAGATCAACTATACAGCCTGCTGGAGATGTCATCCACTATGCTAAACCTTGGAAAACAGCAGCGATAACTTCTAGTATTTAAATAAAACAAAAGTTTTGTTTAGACAATATTAAAATGTATGTTTGTTGCTATAATAAAATGCTTTCTTGAAAGGAAACAAATAGAAATTACAGTTGTCAGCACATTCGTGTTAGAAAGTAAATACAATCCAGCAATGCTTCCTTATCTTTGCTGTTACACTGAAAAATCTGAGTTCTCTCCACAGGAAAAATGCTAACAAAACTTGCCCTAGATGGAAACTACCTCATTTGAAGACAATTTATGGCAAATATAAAATAAGTGCTAAAGTAGGTGTTGTCTGATATAGGAAACTAATGCTAAAAAATGCCTAAATGAAAAAACAAAACAAAAAAAAACAGAGAAAGATGCAGAAAAGTTATGGCGGAATGCATGATCTGGGATGGGTAGGGGTGGGGTGGGGGGAAGGGAAGGGGATATATGCCTGAGCTGAATTGGAAAATGTTGTATGAAATACACAAAGCATCAATAAAAAAAATGCCTACTGGATTTCATGGATTTCTTAATGAAAGCTATAGACTCAGATTTTGATAGTTTGCTTGTTAAATCATTAGACTTTCTATAGGAAAGCAGATCCAAAAGTAAACAAGATGGTTTTAGTTAGTATCATTTGCATACATCCTTTAAGAGCTGAAAGCCAGACATTTGCAGACAATGTTGAAAACATGATCATAATCAATGACGGCAATCTCCTGAAAGAAATAATAGACTGTTAGAAATAAAAATGGAGTCTAATTTAAATATTTGTTTGCATATTTAAAATCCGATACCAACTGAATTATGTTCTAGATATGTTTCCACAGCTAGTTGCATCAGACTAGTCATATTCTAATAGAGACTAATAACATTCTCTATCAAATATAATTTCTACTGCATCATTTCTAGTTGTGAGAGAACAGGATACATTTTTATTTTTCTGGAAGTCACAAGATTCAGTATGCTCCCAGTTTCAAGTTGAGTGCTTGCTACTTCTTGCTTCCCTTTATAGACATAGTAGAGAAGTCTACCAGGCCTTACCTCCTTGTACTGTCTTCTCTTAAGCCTCTAGTATTGAAATTTCCTCAGTAGTTCAAAGAATATAACAGTATCCACCTGATATCACCCCATCATATGTGTGCGTGTGCGTTTGTGCATGTGGATGTGCATGTTTGTGTATGTACACACAAAGGAAGCATAGACACACATCACACACACACACACACACACACACACACACACATGCACACATTTCTAGTCTTTGATATCCCCAAGGTAGCAGACAGTATGAGATACAACACTGATTACACAGGCTAGGGAGATAATGACTGTGTGAGAAGCAGGCTAGGTAGAGATAAAGAAGAATATGGAAAACTGGAGACTCATGACTCCTTCAAAGAGGACAGCAGCTACTGAACAATGGCCAACTGTGTAAGATGGACTATAGCTCCAGTGTGTTCAATTCCCCCATATTTCATAAGTCTTCAACACAAATTTCCTAATATTTAAACATAAAAATCTACTTTTTAATTTGTTTGAGTTTGTGTACCCTAAACTACAACATTCATACTCAGTAAAATGGATATAAGTTTTTGTTGCGAGACCTAAAGCTGATATCCAATGTAAGGCAGACTAGAGCTTCTCTGGAACCTTACATTGGGGTCACCCTAAAACTACCCTTGATTTCTAATTACCTCTCTAGAGTTTTGGAAGACGTCTTAAAATACCCAGGTTCTGTAAAACCTATTGCATGCTTCTTCTGCTGTGAAGGTTGGGTCATATTTATACAGCCTCATAGGCATTGCAGATGTGCTCCTAGTTCAATTTCTCATCCAGCACCAAGTCACTTATTTTGTGCGACTGATCCTGCTTGCCAAAAGTTCATGCTACCCTTCAGTACCCTCTGGATTGATTGACTTTGAAACAGGCCTTCACTTGAGTTTCTGTGTCCTATGAATTACTGATGGCCTATATTCAGCTAGTATTTAGTCAGCCTTGGCCCACAATCTGGCTTAGATACTGATTCTACTGACTATGAAAATAGTTAGCAACTTATCAAACAAGCTTATGTACCATACCAAACTTTCTCAAGCATCAAGAAAGAAGAAATATTTACTTTTTGAAAAATTTTATGTCCTTGGCTCATTATTCTTTATTAATATATAAAACCACATATGGAGTTATTGTATAAGCTTCCTAAAATACACACACACACATACACACACACACACACACACACACACACACACACACACACACACACATATATATGGAGTACCCTATAACAGGAGATAGTTTTCCTACTAGATACCATAGGCAAACAAATACAAAAGAACAGTGATGGGAATGGATTACCTCTTTTGGAGCTGTTGGCCAGTGAGGTCACATAGACCCCAAGAAATTACAGGCTATTCCCAATGCTCTTGATTGTCCTCCGTAGGGTCTTGATGATAAGACCCTATTGCTGAAGATACTATGTTCTTGAGCCATAATATTAGAAGAAATAAAGCTGTTACTGACCTGGATGATTTCTCCGTCCTGACCAGCGTTCCTAGTCCTAGAAAACATTATGTGTTCTGCCAGAAGAGAAAATTAAACACTAATATTACTCAGATGTGAACCTTGTGAACTACAATAATGAGTGGCTTGAAAAGGTACATCTACTGGTGCAATACTGGCACAAATGTTACATGGGAGTAACCAAACAATTCATTATTAAATTAATGTCCACTCCACAAAACATAGCCCTTACCTGGCACTATTACCAGGATGAAGACTCTGTGGGTAGTGATAGACTCTAGTGGAACACCTACTACTGTCACGCAATTATGTCTCTATGTGATTTGAGCATGTTTTGTTAGGAATTTTTGCAGTTATGTTCATTAGGGTTATGGGCCTACAACTTCCTTTTATGTGTCTTTTCCTGGTTTGGGTATACTGGTGTCATAGATTATGAGAGTTATCCCTCTGTTTCAATCATTTTGATTCAAGTAGTATTTTGTAGATCCTTTTTGAAAGATGGAAAAATTCTGCTATGAATCCAACTGGGCATGAGCTTTTTTTGTTCCAGAGGTTTATTTTATTTTTAACAAAATATTTTATTAATGTTTTGTGTATTTCATACATCATTTCTCAGTCCAATTTAGACACATTTCCTTTTCCATGTCCCGCACCCCACCCCAGTTCATGCATTCTGCCATACATGTCTTGCATCTTTTTCTCAGTCTTTTTAAAGTTTTTCTCTGCAGAGGTTTATTGTTTGGGGCAGAAGTTAACTGTTTCAGTTAGTTCTTTGACTCAGTCCTTTGTCATTGTTGTTCACTCTCATTTGTATTGCTTCAAAGTATGCCTATCTATAAGTCACAAATATACCAAAATTATGACCTCTGAAAATAAACTGTATGTTAATTACAAAATATGTTTAGGAGTTCACATTTTCCCTTTAATTTTATATTACTCTAAAATATGAATACTCCAGGGGTTTTATAATACTATTTTGGTTACTTTATTTTCTTTTTCTTTAAATTTTTTATTGATGTTTTGTGTATTTCATACATTGTTTTTCAATTCATTTCCAGCATATTCCCCTTTTCCTTCCCCCACCCCACCCCACACCATCCCAGATCATGCATTCTGCCATAACTGTCCTACATCTTTCAGTCTTTTTTTTTTATGTTTAGGAATTCACATTTTCCTCCATTAATTTTATATTATTCTAAAATATGGATACATACTCTGCACCAATAAATAGTAATTACAGAGTCTGAAAATAATTGGTGGGTGGATTCTAGAGCCCATTGAGAGATTCACATTATAACAACATAGTTGCTTTCAGATAAACAGAAAAATAACCATAATGTCATTCAGCTTGACTTTCATCCTGGGGATTTGGTGTTAACACACACAAATGAGGGAAACCATTTTCCTTTTGTCTTTCAGGGACTGTGTTGCTTCACTCAGCATAATGGCTTCGAAGCTCCATCCATTTACCTGCAAAGTTCATAATACCATCTTTCTTTACCACTGAATAGTACTCCACTGTGTAGATGTACCACATTTTTGTCATCCATTCATCTGTTGAGGGGCATTTGGGTTGGTTCCAGCTCTTCACTATTGTGAAGAGAGCTGCAATAAACATGGATGTGCATGTATCTTTGTGGCAGGATGAGTCTTTGGGGTATATACCCAGGAGTGGTATGACTGGGTCAAGTGGTAGGCTCATTCAAAGTCTTTTAAGGGCTCTCCACACTGCTTTCCATAGTGGTTGTACAAGTTTACATTCCCACATGCAGTGGATGAGTGTTCCCCTTTCCCCACAACCCCTCCAGCACCTTAGTATCATTTGTTTTCTTGATCCTAGCCAGTCTTATTGGAGTGAGATGATATCTTAAAATGGTTTTAATTTACATTTCCTTATTAATGATGTTGAACACTTTTTAAGATGTTTCTCAGCCATCTTTAATTCCTCACTGGTGAAGACTGTTCAGCCCTTTACTCCATCTTTTCATTAGGTAATTTGTCTTCTTACTTCTTTGTTTTTTGAGTTGTTTATATATTCTTGACGTTAATGCTCTGTCAGATGTGTCACTGGTAAAGATTTCTTCCCACTCTGTGGGTTTTCACTTCACCTCCTTGATTGTTTCTTTCACTGTACAGAAGCTTTTGAGTTTTATGAGGTCCCATTTGTCAACTGTTGACCTTACTTCCTTTGCGGCTGTTGTCTGATTTAGAAAGTTTTTCCTGGGGCTGGAGAGTTAGCCTAGCGGTTAAGAGCACTGACTGCTCTTGCAGAGGACCAGGGTTCGATCCCCAGCACCCACATGGCGGCTGAGAACCGTCTGTAACTCCAATTCTAGGAGAACTACAATTCCAGGGGAATCCGAGACCCTCTTCTGACCTCCGCGGCATTGCACGACATGGGTGCACAGACCTACATGCAGACAGTACATTCATACACATACAAAAATAAATAAATTTAAAAAAAAGAAAGCCTTTTCCTATGCCTATGTCTTGTAGGTTGTTTGCCAACTCTTTCTTTTATCGCCTTCAGGGTTTCCGGCTGCATGTTGAGATCTTTGATCCACTTGGAATTGATTTTTTTGTACAGGGTGAGAGGTAGGGTTTAATTTTGTTCTTCTATACATGATGATCTAATTTTGCCAGCACCTTTTGCTGAAGATGCTATCCTTCCTCCACTGAGGGGGTTTTTGCCCCTTTGTCAAATATGAGGTAGCTGAAATTGTATGAGCTCAAGTTTGGATCTTCAGTTTTGTTCCATTGGTCAAGGGATCTAGTTTTTGTGCCAGTACAAGGCTGTATTTATGACTATGGCCCTGTAATATAGTTTGAAGTCTGGTAGGGCAATCCACCTGTATTGCATTTTTCACTCAGGGCCACTTTAGCTATTTGGGCTCTTTTGTTTTTCCATATGAATTTAAAGATTTTTTTCCAAGTCTGTGAAGAAACTCATAGGGATTTTGATTGGGATTTCATTGAATCTGTATATCGGTTTGGGTAAAATGGACATTTTTTACTATATTAATTTTCCCAATCCATGAGCATGGGAGTTCTTTCCATCTTTTGACGTCATTTTCAGTCTCCTTCTTCAGGGGTTTAAATTTTTTGTTGTAGAGATCTTTGATATCTTTGGTTAAGTTTGTTCCCAGGTATATTATTTTGTTGAGGCTATTGTGAGTAGGATGGTCTTCTTATATTCCTTCTCCACTTGTTTATTTTTGATGTAAAGAAAGGCTACTGATTTTTCTAGGTTAATTTTGTATCCAGACACTTTACTAAAAGTCTTAATCATTTCTAGAAGTTTTCTGGTGGACTTTTTAGCATTCCTTATGTAAACTATCATATTGTCCACAAAAAGGATAGCTTAACTTCTTCTTTTTTGATTAATACTCCTTTCATTTCCTTCCCTTGTGTTATTGCCCTAGCAAGTGTTTCAAGCATGTTGAAGAGGAGTGTGGATAGAGGGCAGCCTTGCTGGGTTCCTGCCTTTAAGGGAAATGGTTCCAATTTTTCTCCATTTAGGATGATGTTGGCAGTGAGTTTGTTATATATGGCTTTGATAGTGTTGAGGAATGTTCCTTTCAGTCCTATTCCCTCTAGGACTTTATACATGAAGGGATGCTGGATCTTGTCAAAGGCTTTTTCTACATCAGTTGAGATGATCCTGTGGTTTTTGTCTTTCAGTCCATTTATGTGTTTTATGATATTTATTGATTTATGTATGTTGAACCATCCCTGTATCTGTGGTATGAATCCAACTTGATTATAATGGATGATATTTTTGATGTGGGTCTGTATGTGATTTGCAAGTATTTTGTTGAGAATTTTTGTGTCTATGTTCATTAGTGAGATGGGTCTATAACTTTATTTTTTGCTTTCATCTTTGCCTGGCTTTGGTATTAGAGTGATGCTGGCTTCATAGAAGGAGTTTGGGAGAATTCCCTCTGTTTGTATCCTTCTAAACAGTTTGAGTAACAATGGTTGTAGAACCTTTTTAAATGTTGTATAGAATTCTGCCATGAAACCATCTGGACCAGGGCTTTTTTTAGTTGGGAGGTTTTTAATTACATATTCAATTTCCTCAAATATTATATGTCTGTTTAAACTGTCAATCTCTTCTTGGTTAAGCATTGTTGGTTCCTAGGATTTCATATATTCATCCATTTCTCTTAGGTTATCAAGTTTAGTGGAGTATGGATTTTTGAAGTATTCCCATATGACTGTCTGGATCTTTACTTTATCTGTTGTGATGTTTCCCCTTTCATCATGAATACTATTGATTTGGAGCTGCTCTCTCCTTCTTTGGTTAACTGGGCTAGAGGTCTGTCTATTTTGTTTATTTTTTCAAAGAACCAGCTTTTGGATTTGTTGATTTTATGTATTGTTTTCTTTGTTTCTATTTCATTGATTTCTGCTCTGATTTTTGTTATTTCTTCCTGTCTGTTGGGTTTAGGGTTCATTTGTTGTTGTCTCTCAAGTATTTTTAGCTGCAGTGTTTGGTCGTTTATTTGTTCCCTTTCTGTTGTTTTTTTTTTAATGTGGGCATTTAGGGCTATAAATTTCCCTCTCAAGACTGCTTTAAAAGTATCC
This sequence comes from Rhizomys pruinosus, assembly GCA_009823505.1. Classification (NCBI taxonomy): domain Eukaryota; kingdom Metazoa; phylum Chordata; class Mammalia; order Rodentia; family Spalacidae; genus Rhizomys; species Rhizomys pruinosus. Next base: position 2,123,391 of record VZQC01010664.1, on the reverse strand, counting down.
CACAGGTTTTGTTATGTTGTATTCTCTTTTTCTTTTCTTTTTTTTAATTTTTTAATTTATTTCTGTATGTGTATGAACGTATTGTGCGCATCCAAGTTTGTGCACCTGTGACGTGCAATGCCGCAGAGGTCAGAAGAGGGTGTCGGATTTCCCTGGAACTGGAGTTCTCCTGGAATTGGAGTTTCAGACGGTTCTTGGCTGCCATGTGGGTGCTGGGGATCGAACCCGGGTCCTCTGCAAGAGTGGTCGGCGCTCTTAACCGCTAGGCCATTTCTCCAGCCCCTGTATTCTCTTTTTCGTTCGGTTCCATGAATACTTTTATTTCACTCTTTATTTCTTCCCTGACTCATTCATTGTTCAGGATTGTGTTGTTTAGTCTCCATGTGTTCTTGTAGCTAGTTAGACTTATTCTGGGGTTCATATTGTGCTTTATTGCACTGTGGTCTGATAGAATGCATGGAATAATTTCTATCCTTCTGTATTTATTGAGGTTCCTTTTGTGCCCCAGTATGTGGTCAATTTTTGACAATGTTCTGTGAGGAGCTGAGTAGAAAGTATATTCTCTGGTTTTGTGGTGGAATATTCTGTAGATATCTGTGATTTCCATTTGGTGTATTGTATTGTTCAATTCTGATGTCTCTCTGTTTATTTTTTGTCCTGTTGATCTATCCAAGGGGCTCAGTGGGGTGTTGAAGTCTCCCACTATTAATGTGTTAGGATTAATCTGTGTCTTGAGGTCCTGCAGAGTTATGTTTATGAAGTTAGGAGCACCAGAGTTTGGTGCATAGACATTTAAGATTGTGAAGTCTGCATGGCTCATTGTTCCTTTGACAAGGATGTAATGGCCCTCTTTGTCTCTTCTGATTAATTTAACTTTGAGATCTATTTTGTCTGATATTAGAATAGCCACTCCAGCTTGTTTCTTGGCACCATTTGCTTGGAATATTTTTTCCATCCTTTCACTCTAAGGTGGTGTCTGTCCTTGAGGGTGAGATGGGTTTCTTGTAGACAGCATATAGAAGGGTTCACTTTCCTAATCCATTCTCCCAGTTTATGCCTTTTGATTGGGGAGTTTAGACCATTAGTATTTAAGGTCATTATTGAGAAATGTGTGTTGCTTCTTTTTACCTTATTTTTTGTTTGCATTCTTGGTCTAGGCTTATATTTACTCTTTTATGATTTTGTTGCTTTTTCTCTTTAATTGCTTAGGGGATAGTTGCTTCTTTCCTCTGTTCTTTGGATTGCTTTGAGGATTTTCTGAATTGTTGGTTTCTTAGCCATGTATTCTTTCACCTTGTTCATGTCGTGAAAGATTCTTCTTTCTCCTTCAACTATGATTGACATTTTGGCTGGATATAGTAGTCTGGGTTGGCATCTAAAGTCATTTAGTACTGGAAATACTTTGGTCCACATTCTTCTAGCTTTCATAGTTTGCACTGAGAAGTCAGGTGTAATTCTGATGGGTTTCCCTTTATATGTAACTTGTTGCTGTTCTCTTGTGGCTTTCGGTATTTTGTCTTTGTTTTGACCATCTAGTGTTTTAACAATTATATGGCATGGGGAATTTCTTTCTGGTCTTGACTGTTTGGTGTTCTATGTGCTTCTTGTATTTGTATGGGTTTATCTTTTTTTCAGTTTGGGGAAATTTTCTTTTATTATCCTGTTGAAGATCTGGTTAATAGTGTTGTCTTGGGTTTCTTCTCTTTCCTCTATACCTATGATGTGGAGGTTTGGGTTTTTTATAGTGTCACACATTTCTTGGTTGTTCCACTCTTGTGGATTTTTTTTTTTTTACTTTTTCATAATCTTTACTTGAGCTTTCTAGTTGGACCATGTTATCCTGCAGGTCTGATATTCTTTTTTTCTGCTTCTTCCATTCTGCTTCTGAGGCTTCTTCCCATCCTTTGCTGTTGATTGGATAAGTGTTCAATTTCCTTTTTCATTTCATCCTATGGTTTCTTTAGTGTTGCCACTTCCTTCTGGAGCCTGTCATTTTCATCTTGTAGGTCCTTGGTTCTTGGTCTTTTTCTTTTTCCCTTTCAGCCTGGGATCTTTTCAGCATTTCCACTTCTTTCTGGAGTTTGTCATTTTCTCCCTTTTGTTCTTTCCAATCTTTGTCATTATTTCCCTCTAAGTCCTTGTTGAATTTTTCAATCTCTCCCCTTAGTTCTTTCCAATGATTGTCATTATCACCCTCTTGGTACTTCTTGAGTTTTTCATTCTCTTCCCTTAGTTCTCTGATTTCTTTGAATATGTCCACAATTGTTTTTCTAAAGTCCATGTGTTGGTTTCCTTCCAGGGAGATCTCATTGTAGGAGTCTTCTGTAGGGTTGGTAGAGTTGGGTGTGTATTTATTACGAGCTTTTCCCATGATTTCTCTCTCTCTCTCTCTCTCTCTCTCTCTCTCTCTCTCTCTCTCTCTGTGTGTGTGTCTTTAGCAAGTGGATTTGTTTGTTTGTTTCTTTGGGTTCTGGTGCCTCATGGTTGGCTGCACAGCTAGATCCTCTGCACCACCACTTCCCTAGGCTGGTTTTTTGCAGGTTGGTGTTCTGCAGAACATGGGTGAAGTCCACTCACCTAGCAGGGCGCATGCTGGTCTTGTGCTGTGTAGTGCAGGGCTAACTCTGCCCACGTCGCACAGTGGGACCCGAAGGTTGGAAGATCCTGGGTGATACCAGTCCTCTATGAGGCACAGGGGTGCCCATAGCCCCCAGGAAGGCAGGCCTCACCTAGTCTTTTGCAGGTTGGTGTTCTGCAGGACACAGGTGAAGTCCACTCACCTAGTGAGGTGCTCGATTGGTTATTTTCATGGGTCTGTTTCAGCTGTTAAACTATTCTTCATTTAACTTTAGGGGTTTCCATGAATTTAGAAATTTGTCAAGTTCTTTTAGGTTTTCAAATTTAATAGAACATAGCTTTTTAAAGTATTTCCTTATAATAGTCTGGATCTTTTTGTTGTGTGTTGTGATGTTTCCCCTTTCATCTTTGATTTTGCTGATTAAATTTCTTTTGGTAACTAGGGGTCAGGTTCTGACTATTTTATATTTACAAGGAACCAGCTCTTAGATGCATTGGTTCTTTATATTGTTTTCTTTGTTTCTATTTCATTAATTTCTACTCTGTTATTTGTTATTTCTTCTTTTTGCTGGGTTTGTGTTTGTTATTGTCTTTCTAGATTCTTGAATTCTATGATTGAGTCATTTCTTTGTGCTCTTTCTGATTTTTTTTTATGTAGGCTCTTAGAGTTAGTTATAAACTTACCTGTTAGGTCTGTTTTGATGTGTAGAGATTTTCTTGGGTTGTATTATTATTTTCATTCAGTTCCATGAATACTTTTATTTCTTTCTTCTTAGATCCAGCCATCATTCAGGAGTGTGTTGCTTAATCTCTATGAGTTCATATAGTTTCAAGAGGTTCTTTTGCTGTTGATTTTAAGGTTCATTGCATTGTGGTCTGATAGAATACATGAAATTATTTTTTGAGCATTGTTTTGTGCCTGAGTATGTGGTCAATTTTAGAGAAACTTCCATGAGCTGCTGAGTAGAATGTTTATTCTCAGAACTTTGTTGGAATTTTTATGGATGGCATCATATAATTCAGATGTGTCTCTATTTATTTGTTATCCAGTTGTTCTGGAAATAGTGAAGTACTGAAGCCACCTATTATTATTGAGTTGTGGTTTTTCTGTATTTTGAAGTCCTATAGTACTCCTTTTATAAAATTGGGTGCACCAGAGTTTAGTGCAGGTATACTCCTGATTGTTAGGTATTTTTATTCAGTTCCTCTCTTGATCAGAATGAAATAACTTCTTTATCTCTTCTGATTAATTTTAATTTGAAATCTATTTTTGCTTCTACTAGAACTGAAGTACTTGCTTTGGGCCATTTGCTTGGAATATCTTTTTCCAACTTTTCACCCTAAGGCAGTGCTTATTTTTGAAGGTAAAATGAGTTTCTTGGAGACTACAAAAGGATGGATTTTGTTTATTTTTCATTCATTTTTATTTTTCATGTATATGAGTATATTGGCTGCATGTGTAAATTTGCCTATATTGTGCAATTCCTGAGGAGGTCAGAAGAAGGCATCAGATCCCCTGGAACTGGTACATAGGGTTGTTAGCCACCTTGTGCTGCTGGGAATCCAACCTGAGTCCTCTGCAAATGCAGTCAGTGTCCTTAATCCTTGAGTCATCTCTCCAGCCCCCTGGATTTTGTTTCTTCATCCATTCAAACAGTCTGTTTCTTTTGACTGGGTAATTGAGGGAATTGATACGTGTTATTATTGAAAGAAGTGTGTATTGGTTACTGTCATTTTAATTTCTGTTTTTGTTTGTGGTCCTAGTTTTGTTTCTGTAATTATGCCTTCATTTGTTTTATTTCTGTGGCCTCTTGGGTACTGTTGTTCTTATCTTCAATCCTTTTTTTGTTTCTGAGTATTCTCTGTAGGGCTGGTGTGGTGGCATGAATTCTTTCAGCCTATTTATGTCAAAGAAGATTTTTCTTTTCCCTTTGACTCTGATAGTTTTGCTAGGTAAAGTATTCTGGATTGGCATCTATGATCATTTAGAACTTGGAATATTTTGATGCACACTCTTTTGCCTTTTATAGTTTGCACCGAAAACTTGGCTGTAATTCTGTTGGGTTTTTGTTTATAAGCAACTTGTTCTTTTTCTCTTGCAACTGTCAGTATTTGGTCTTTGCTTTGTATATTAAGTGTTTTTACTATGATACACCATGGGGAGTTTCTGTTCTGGTTTTGTCTACTTGGTTTTCTATGTGCATCCTGTATCTGTATGGGTTTGTCTTTACTTAATTTTGGGAAATTTTCCTCTGTAATCCTGTTGAAGATCTGGTCAGTACCATTTAACTCAGATTCTTCTCTTTCCTCTATGCTTATGATGCATAAATCTGGTATTTTCATTGTGTCCCACAATTCCTGGATATTCCATTTCTGTGTGTTTAAATATATTTTATATTCTTTATTTGTGTGGTCCAGTTTTCATCCAGTCTTGTGTTCTGTTTTCCATTTCATCTATTCTCTTTGTCAAGCTTTTTCTGGTTCTTTCAAATTGCCTTACTGAGTTTTCACTTCCGTTTTCATTTCAGACTGGGTTTTCTTCAATATTTCTATCTCTTTGGTGAATTCACTTTTCAAGCCATGACTTGTCTTTGTAATTTTATTCATCTCTATATTTGTATTTTCTTGACCTTCAATTGTGAGTTTAACCTTATCCTCTTCAAGTTCTTTGATTGATTTGTTTGTATGTTCTTTAAATTCATTTAATTCATTTGATCATGTTTAGGATTATTCTTTTAAATTCTGTATCTTGAGGTTATTCTAGGTAGTTCACATTGTAGAACACTTCTGTATGACTGGAGGGGTTTGTTTGGGACATATCATTTTTGTTTTTCATAGTATTTGCAGTTTACATTATGGTCTGGGCATGTGGAATTCCTTTGTTACATGTGTCTCTGGTCTGAAACTCGAGCCTTTGTTGAACTGAAGTTTGGTTTGTTTATATTTTTTATGTATCTTGGTTGCTTTCTGATCTGGTATGAGTAGTTAGTTGGTCTGCCTTTTGGGTGCTCTTTTTTAATTTCTTTAGCTGGCAGACTGGATGGATCCAGGCAGGGTAGTCAGGAGCACTCCCAGAATGTGAACAAACCTATCCCCAAATCCAGGAGATGTGTATCAATTGGGCCAATTATAACTAGCTAAGCAATGAAAGTGTGAGCCTTGGAGGCAAGTTACTGTGGCTGATCTCAAGGCAGAGGAATAGTGACCTGGCAGGGCTGGAGCTGGCTACCTCTCACAGTCAGGTGCTCTCCATCACTCTCAGCAATTTGAGGTCAAGGCCCAAGGAGAGTATAGATGGGAATAGAATGAGCTGGTTCTTACTAGCCAGCAGTGAGCACTTGATGTCTGGGGTAGTGGCACGACCTGGAGATGGGCCCAAAGCGGGGTGGGGGGCAGCAGGATCTGGGTAACTCACCTGGGCTAATTGGGTGCTCTCCAAAGGCCTCAGTGGGATGGGGCTAAGGCCCAAGGAGATTGTTCAAGAGTTTTATAATTCAAGTCTAGGTTTGAAGTACTGTATTGCATTGTGAGTAGACTCTTATATATAAGATTATAACTCCACTCTTTTGCATGTGGATATCCATTTTTTCCAAATATCACTTATTCAAAAGACTAGTATTTCCCCATGTTATATTATTTTTTCCTATGTCATATTCTTAGGTTATTTTTTTCCTTACTGGAGATCAAACCAAAGAATTCACATGTGCTAAGTAAGCACTCTAACACTGAGCTACATCACCGGCCCCTATTCTCTATTATTTTCTAAGATCACTGAATTATATATGTATAGCCATTTTCTGAACTTTTGAAAAACAATGCAACATATATGATAGAATGCATGGAATCTGGTGACTAGGGGGAGTGGGGGGGGAGTCTAAATTTGATTAAGATCTATTATATGAAATGCACAAAAAATAAAAATACATTTTAAAAAGTTTGGGTTTGGTTACATTCATTTCCAAGGACTTATAATGTCCCCTGTAATTTTTCTACTTCTAGTTCACCAGAAGTATTAATATATCTATAGGTAGATTTTAATTATCTGTGCCTGCTTTTAACTTCCTTTATTTAATTGGCAATAAAACTTAATTCATATTCTTCATGTATGTGTACTTAAATTACAGCACAGTGTGGTTGAAAGTCAAGAAAAGGCTCTCGGAAGAAAACTTAGAAGCAAAGGGAAGGTTTTTTTCTCCTTGTTTGGTTTTTGTTTTGTTTTGTTTTGTTTTTGAGAAAAATCTCACTAGTTCATTTTGGCTAACCTGGAATTCTTTCTGCAGACCAGGCTGACCTCACACTCCATCAGCTTCCATCTCCTGAGTGGTAGGATTAAAGGTGTACAGCAACATGCCCAGCAGTAGTAAAACTTTTATTTGGATAGTATCTATTTTATAATCAAACTTCAAAAGTTATACTTGTTTCTCACTTCTACCCACAACTGACAGAATTCATTATGTATCACATAGAATAATTGAAATTTTAATGGAAATACTTTTCATGAAAAGTCAAAGTATATTTGTGGTTTTATTATAAAACTGAAGATGATACACTGTAGACATATATTTAAATGCATGACATAAAAACACGTTCTCATAAACTTGCATGTGTGTTTTTGGCAGGAGTTTCATTTATCAGTATTACTCAAAATGACAATGTTTTGGTAAATAAAATCAATCACATCAAGGAAATTTCAATTAAATGTTTGCATTTCTCTCTTAAAGATCTTTAAAAAATTAGAATGACCTCTAGCATATACTTGCATCAAAACACAAAATGATTAATTTGTACTTGTTAATATTTTATTGCATAATATGTATTTGTTTCTGTAATGTTTTCATATATTCATCATATATTCTTGTAAGGATAACAGAAAATAATATATACAAATTCATAGGTTCACATAGAAGAATTGGATATGTTTACACATACACACACACACACACACACACACACGCATATGTGGGGGACTTTCCATTTTGAAACATTTGACCAGGGCTCCCACCAGCACTACTGTCATTGCCTCTGCTCTTGGTTACTCACCAGAAGTCTATAGAATAATGTGATTGCTGAAGATACTACATTCGTGGGCTACAGGAAAACCAGGAAAAATCAAGCTGGTACTGACTTCAAAGTGTAATATCTAGTGGCTATCTTTCATAATTTTGGAAGGTGCTATGTATGGTACTGGAAAAGAAATTAAGCATTGTGATCTTTGATCCATTTGGAGTTGAGTTTCATACAGGGAAAAAGGTAGTGGTTTAGTTTTTTTTTTTTTTTTTTTCTTCTACAAGTGGTGATACAGCTTTGCCAGCACCATTTCCTGAACATGCTCCCTTTCCTCCATTGAGGCTTCTTGGCTCCTTTGTCAAATATGAGGTGGCTGAAATTGCATGTGTTCAAGTTTTGATCTTCAGTTTTGTTTCATTGATCTATGGCTCTGTTTTTGATGTTATTATGTCTTTAGCCCTGTAATATAGTTTGAAGTCTGGTGTAGTAATCCCCCCCCCCCACACACACACTGCATTACTACTCTTTTTGCTCAGGGTTGCTCTGGATATCTCTTGGGTCTTTTGTTTTTCCATATGAATTTTAGGATATTTTTCTAAATCTGTGAAGAAAGCCACAGGGATTTTAATTGGGATTGCATTGAATCTATATATGACTTTGGGTAGGATGGTCATTTTTACTATATTAATTCTTCCAATACATGAGCATGGGAAGTCCTTCCATCTTCTGTGTATTCTTCAATATCCTTCTTCAAGGATTTCAAATTTCATTGTAAAGATATTTAATGTCTTTGGTCAGGTTTGTTTCAAGATAACCAGAAACTCTGACAATGATAGAAGAAAATGCTGGCAGTGATCTACAACATACAGGTGTAGGAAAAGACTTTCTAAATCAGACAACAGTTGCACAGGAAATAAGGTCAACAATCTACAAGTAGGACCTTATTAAACTAAAAACTTTTGTACAGCAAAAGAAACAATCAAAGAAGTGAAGAGAAAACCCACAGAGTGAAAGGCAACCTTCACCAGTGACACATCTGACAGAGGTCTAACATCCAGATTACATAAATTATTCAAAAAACAAAGGATCAAAAACAGACCCACTCAAAAGATGGAGGAAAGAGCTGAACAGAGACTTCACACATGAAGAAGTAAAGATGGCTGAGAAACATCTTAAAAAGTGTTAAACTTCACTAGTAATTAAGAAATGCAAAGTAAAATGACTTTAAGATTTCATCTTCCCTGGTAAGACTGGCGATGATCAAGAAAATAAATGATACTAAATGCTGGATTGTGGGGAAAGGGGAAAAGTCATTCATTGCTGGTGGGAATGCAAACTCATGCAGTGCTTATGGAAAGCACTGTGAAGAACTCTTAAAAGACTCAAAATGAACTTACCCCTTGACCCAGTCATACCACTGCTGGGTTTGTACCTAAAAGATCCATCCTATTGCAGAAATAAGTCCACAACCATGTTTATTTCAGCTCTTTTCACAATAGTAAAGAGCTGGAAGCAATCCAAGTATCCCTCAGCTGATGAATGGATAATAAAGTGTGATAAATCTACACAATGGAGTTCTATGCAGTGGTAAACAAAAAGGACATCATGAAATTTTCAGGTAAATGGATGAAACTAGAAGCCATTATGCTAAGTGAAGTAACACAGACCCAGAAAGACAAATGACATATGGTGTCCCATATGTAAGTCAAGCTGGGCAAATTTTTAGTAAAAATAATAGCACATTGACTGATGCTATTATAGATATAGGTTGAAGTTTATATCTCTATTTTCCTATGTTCTAAGACTTACGAGAAAGAATAAATCTCTTCTTTAAAATTACATTAAAACATACATCATCTTGCTATGTAAAAAAATAAATTAACCATTAATGTGAATGGTTAATTTCTTTTTTACTTACTCATATGTGAATACTTCATGATTACCAGCTAACCTGGCAAGATATGACCTCTGGCGCAATGTGGCATAAATGTTATAGAAGTAACCACTCACTGACTAATGGGATTTAAGGTCTGTTTTGTAAGACAAGAGTCCACACCTGACACTGATATTAGGCATGGGAAACTACTTGTAGACAAGCCCCAGCACATAAGGGAGAACATAATACTATTACTGTGGTAAATACAAATAATATTAAAGCATTCTTAATGACTTACTATACCTGCAATTTAAAACATAAACTCTTCCCAGAAAAGCATCCTTATTTATCACATGTGAATAGCACAGAAACCTACACCTGGACAACAGACAGAAAGTAAGACACTGTAGAGTGGTCATTGCTAAACTGGATACCTAGATCAGACTTCTACCCCTAAAGGCTCAAGGATCATTAAGCAAGCTGTAACAGAAAGATTGTAAGAACAAGAGGTAGTGGATGACCACGAGGAAATAGCTTTCCAGACAGCTGGGAAGTTTCAAGTATAAACTCACAGAAATAATGACAGTATGTACAAGTCCTTCATCATGTTAAGCCATACAAAATCCTAGCAGAGACATGGAGAAGTGGGTAAGAAGCCCCAACATTACTTGAGAAACTACTGGAGACCAATAGCTACTGGAAAGGAGATAGTTTCTTTTAAAACTGTGTTTATTGGTAAGTTAACCAGGCTCCAGTGGATAGACTCACACTGAAGGACATTTGGGTACACAAATTTTACTCTCTGAGCATATACAGTATAAAATTTACAAAAATTCAAAATGTGAAATTAAAAAAAGAAAAAGACAATAGAAAAATAAATCCTTTTCTCTTGATTTAATATAATTGAACTGTGAGGCCTGAAGGAGATGACTTTTAATGTATTTTTCATGATACTGGTTAAAAGTTCAGAAATTAAATCAATATATTCTTTTCTGTTTCTTTTGAGATATATTCTACCTCAGTCACATAGAATCTTTAATTCTTAGTTACAGTAAATAAAAATTATCCTGGATCTGAGATCTCCTGAGACCAGCTGAAGCACATGAAGGTAGGTAGGAGCTGGGTGCTTCAGCAAGGCTGATTGTTGATAGACTTAATCTAGTTAATCCATTAATCCAGGTGTCTTTGGCTTAATTGGCTTTTGTGGCTGTAGAGGTAGAGTTATCCTTCCAGCTAGTATAAAAGGTAGGGTTGTGTGAGTGTTGAGATCTGAGATCTCCTGAGACCAGTTGAAGCACAAGAACTGGTGTGCAGGCTAAAGAGCACCCCCACACACACACCGCCAACTGGGATTACAAAGGCATCTGAAGGAGGCAAGCAAAGCAAGCCTTCAACACAGTGAAGAGGCATTTAGGACTCATATTGGAATACAGGCAAGGAGAAGCCCATATGCCAGGAACATGAAGAAGAGACAATATGGGAAAGGGGCAGGATAATCCCCCACCATGCTCTAGCAAACCTATGGAAGATTTCTACAGTGGGATCCCCCTGGGGATGGCCCAGGACACAGATATCAGAAACACAATTGGGAACATATTTAAAGAACTACAAGATTATAAAGAGCAAATCAAAGAACTAAGAAAAGAGAATGAAGAACTCAGGAAGGACCTAGAGAGAGAGAGAATGACAAACTCCAGAAGGAAGTAGAAACACTGAAAAGATCCCATGCTGAAAAAGATAAAGAAACCAACCAGCAAAGCAAAGAGCTATGGGAAGAGATTGAGAAGCTCTAAAAGAAAGTAGAAATACTAAAGAAATCAGAAGAGGAAATGAAAAAAGAAATCAAACACTCATCCAATCAAGAGGAAAGGAATGGAAAAAGCCTCAGATGCAGAATGGAGGAAGCAGAACAAAGAATATCAGACCGGGAAGATAACACAGAACAACTAAAAACCTCAAGGAAAGATTATGAAAAATTTAAAAATACACAAAAGTGGAACAACCAGGAA